>VWZD01006851.1:0-315762 GCA_013396695.1 Sakesphorus luctuosus
GAAGGCTACGCTGTCCCCGCCTGCCGCTGCCGGGGTGCGGGGCACGGAGCTGGGAGTGCGAGGGCTGGGAATAATTTATTTCCCCCGGTGTCGAGGTGGGAGGGAGGGGAAGGTCCCTCCCCTCCTCCTCCTCCGCCTCCTCCGCCGCCGCCGCCGCCCGTTCCTCCTGCTCCTCGCTCTGCGCGCCGGTGTGCGGTGCTGCCGCTGCGGGCACGCGGGCTGCGAGCTGGGCTCTGCTGCCCGCCCTTTGTCTGCCGCCGGGTCCCTGCCCCTGCCCTGCCTGCCCTGTCCCTGCCCCTGCTTCTGCGTCCAGTCCTCAGCTTCTGGTCCCGTTTCTGCTCCTGGGTCCCATCATCTGCCACTGTCCTTGCCTCCATCCCTGTACCTGCCCTTTGCCCCTCCTCTTGTCGCTGTCCCCACTCCACACCCTGACACCTGAGTCCCTGCCCCTGCTCTCTCCTTGTTCCCATATCCCTGTCTCTCAGTCCCAACCTATGTATCTCTGCTTCTATCCTTTTGTCCCATGCTTCTGCCCCTCTGGTCCATCCCTACTCCTTTTGCCCTGCCCATGTCCTTGTCCCTCAGCTTCTATCCCTCTGTCCCTCCTTTTGTCCAATATTTCTGTCTCTGTTCCATCTCCTGTCCTTTCCCTTGTCCATGTGCTTCTCCCTCTGTCCCAGCCCCTGTGCACCTGCCTCATCCTCTGTCCTTTTGGCCCTAGTCCTCTGCCCTGGTCCCCATGCCTTTGCCTCAGCCCCAGCTTCTGTCCTCTGCCCCTGCTGCTGCCCCTACTGTCCCTGTCCCAGGACAGCCCTGCCTCTGCTGTAGCCAGTGCTGGGGAAAAGTGAGATTTTTACTTAAACTTCCATTGCCATTTTCAAGATGATACACATGCACTCACATCCCCAGAGGTAGGTCTGACAGCTCTGAGGGGCCGGTGTGTGAGTCGCTGGGGATTGCAGGTCCCCAGGAGAGGGCTTCAGTGCCCTGAGAATGTGTGCCCAGGCCCTTCATCCCAGGGAGAGGGGCAAACCCGGTGGGGGCCACAAGGGGAATGAGTAGCTGAACACAAAACACTGGCAAATCGAATAATTCATAAAAACATACATTTTTAACAAAGCAGGGCTGACAGAGGGATGGAGATGGGAGCAAATCTACCATGCTTTAACGCATCCACCATGCTGCTACTGGCCCCTGCCCAATGCCCAGAGACAGCCAGGGTGAACATTAGTGACATGATGTAATCGGAAAGGAAAGCCTACCTGCCAGCATTTTTGAAGTGCAAAACTGGCACAGTCCAGGGGCTCCCTCCTGGATTGGTTTCAGTGCCAGAGGGAAAGGCTCCCTCCATGGAGGTGCAAGCCACATGGATGGCACCATGCAGCTGCCCTATGTCCGTGCAGGCTGCTTCTCTGGCCCACCTCCCACCCAGCTGATGGAGATCCCATGCGCAGTGGCCCAGGGGACATCCTCACCATCTGCCCAACCTGCCTTTCCTGCTGGCTCTGCATTGAGTCTGAGTTCACTGCCCCCAGCAAAACTTGCTGTGGTTTCCTGTCTTACTGGGTTGCACCTCACTAGGGATGGAGTGAGGCGATGTCCCTCCTAAGCTTGGATGGAGAAACACATTGCATTTGCTATGAAGACAAGAGGGACTGGTAGAGCACTGTGTATGGGACAGGATACCTCCCACCACTGGCTGGTGGGTGTCCCTGGTCACTGCTGTGGAAACTGGGCTTTGCAGCGGCTGGTGGGGGGTTGGTCTGGCTCCAAGACTTCCTTTTTATGTGGTTTATTTGTTTTTCAACTTTGAGTATTTGTTTGGTTTGGTGGTGTTTTTTAACATCTGTGCCTCCTCCATATATTTCAATGCTTGTAAAAGTGACAGACTAATAATATAATTTCCTTATGCCAAAATATCATGTAGGCAAAAGCTGTGCAGGCTCACTGGTGAAACCACTGCCAATGGGACATATTGTCCCTTGTGCACTCCTGCTTCCCTCCACCAAGAGCTTGCCAGTGGGGTCAGGACATGCCACAGGGGCTTTGTCTGGGCAAATACACCCTGGCTTGTGCCCGCTCTGCCCAGCAGTCATGGAAAGTTGGCAAGTCATTTTACGGGGTGGAGGAGGCTTATAGGCATAGCCAACTCTCTTATAAAAAAGAAAGTGGCAGGGAAAGGGGTTGATGGGGGTCCCAGTGCTGTGGGAAGAGGGGATGCTGTCTGCCTTTCCTGGGATGCTGCTCTACCAGTTGCCAGCAATGCTTTTTCTATTTCTTTTTCCCTAAGAGATAATTCCTTAAATAATCTTGGGACCTTGGGGTTAGCTAATCTACAAGCAGATTCCAAACTAGTGCTCCCTGTATTCACTGGGATTTGGATAGGGCCCATGCTGACGAATTTTACACAATTTTCTTTGTTTCCAGCTGCTTAGTATCCAGACCATTCAGGATTGCTAATGCAGCCAGCCCACCTCTTTCTTCTAGGAGACATGTTTGTTACTTACCAACTAAGGCAGTGTCAGTAATAGAAGGTGAAAAAATAATTACTCCACTTGGAACCCTCGTGCCTCTTCTGAGCCATCTCCATCCTCCATTTCTTTGTTATGCCTCCCTCTCTTCTTTATCCTTTGCTTCTTACACTTTTACAAGTCTACTAACCTCTTCTTCATAGGGCAAGATGGGGAAGTCCCACAGTCATGCCCTGTCGTCTCATCCAGACTCTGTAGGTGGGGGAATCCAGCAGTGGATTTTTAAGGTGAGGCACAGCGTGCTCAGAACTGGCCCCACCCTTTAACTCCTGAGGTTCATCTGCCATGGCTGAGCGAGCTTGGACGGTGACAGTGAAGTCCTCAGGACTAGAGCCTACAGCACCCGGTATTCCCAGGAGGTCTCCCATCCAAGTACTTACCAGGACTGACCCTGCTGAGCTTCCAGGACCTGACGGGATCAGGTGTCAGGGAGGCTTTAACTGCCATTTTTTGCATAGAAGAGCAATGCTAATGGTGCCCATCAGCAAAAGAGAAGGACCCACAAAGTGCATGACTTTGCATGTCCCTACAATAGCAGGGAGACCTTTGCTGAGACATTTGCAGGGAGCCAAGGCCTGTGTATCAGATGGAAGTAAGGAAAAAAGAAGCTTCCAGATCCTGCCAGTCTTTGCCTAAAGGAAAATTTCTTCCTGGCCCCTGAGCCAGCACATCTCACTGATACAAGCATGATTTACCCATAATTCATCCCAAACCTTACCTGGTCAGAGAGATTTTGTTATGACCTGGAGCACCAGCACATCCCCTGCCCATGAGCAGCCTCCAGGGTGGCTGTCCCCAGACGGAACCTCCCACCAGACTGTCCCCACTGTTTCACAGCAGGCCAGGCATGTCCCAGTGGGTTTTTGCATTGGCTTGACTTCTTTTTGCATTGCCTTCTTATCCCCTCACTGCTCTGGATAAATATGGTACCTGGTTTTTGAAGATGAGGGGGTTATGAAGTATCTTCAGTCAGAATTTCTCATTCATCCTTCCCCCATTGACAACAAAGCTAAGATATTATTATATAATAACATTAAATCAACTATGTAAGAAAAGTGACTAACAGAAACCTGCCTGGAACAAAAATAAAAGCTTGTAAAAATCATGATAATCTCTATTTTCTGATCCAAGATCTTAATGTAAATTCCAACTATTCCCTGTCAAAGGCAGGAAGTACCTAATGCTGCAGGATGGGGGTTACCATGGGCAGTATGTTTTTAACATAGAAAACAACAAGGTGTAAATTGAGATGAGAAATGAGTAAAGACTGTTGTCTGCAATGGAGAATGCAATAGGTGGAATGTAAATAATTACTTAGGAGGTACAGGCCTCTTTCAAGCATGGGTGGGAAATCACAGCACAGATGGACGTGGCTGCAGTCCATATTAATTTAAGGAAGTGATTATTCAGGCGGTAGAGCTGCTCACTTCATTTAGGGAGAGAGCTCACACCCCAAAAACAGAATTGAAAAGCACATTAGCAGGCAAGTAGCTCCTTTATTAATGTGGCCACAGCAGATAATTTTGAAAGGACCAGGGCAGGCTAGGGAACTATTAAGTAACATCAAGTAGTAAGGAGCTTTGTCCAAGCTCCTTGAGTCTGGGTAAAGGTTTTCATGGAAGAATGTAGAAAACCACTCTTCTCACTGTCACCATGTGGAGAGTCCTGATGCACATCTTGTCCCCAGCTTTCAACAGCTTTCTATGACAACAATTAAGGAAACTGCCTAGACTTTCTACATAATCAGCTGCAAATAAGCAAGAGCCATGGGGCATCAAATGGCAAGTATCATTTATTCATTGTGGTATACCATGTAACACCTGAAAACAGGACAGCAAGCTTTGGACTTTCTCACACTAATAAAGCTATAAAGTGAAATTAACAAAGTCATATCTTATCACACCAAGTCTTTATTTTCTATTCATCCATGCAAGCAAGCAGTGTTTTCTTTGTAAGTCTTTCCTCTTGACCACTAGATGTACACAAAGCAGACTTGCTCTTTTCCCTTCTTGGAAGATTTTCCCAAAGAAAGACATACTGATGTCTAGAGGAGAATGATGTGATGGACATGCAGAAGAAACGATCTTTGCAGCTGATATGAGAGATGAATGCCCGTGGTCCCCCTTGAAGAAGCACTGCTGTGCTACCAGTGGCAGTGGGACCTCTGGGCCCAGCAGGCACTGTAGCTCACACACGTTCTTGTCAGGCTGAGACATAAGGGATAAGTTTTCCTATGCCACAGCTAGTTTTCTGGAGTTGTGGAATGTAAGGTTTTCAGCAAATACTTGCACTGAAACCATAGCACAGAACTAGACTGAGATACTCAGGGCCACTATGCCATCCCATCCCATCCCATCCCATCTCATCCAATCACATCCCACCCCTTCACTTCTTGTCCCAGATGTAGATTAGTAAAAAATACAAATTGTTAGAGGGGATCTCTTCTGCCCACCACAACAGTTGGGCCACCAACCAATAGATACACTACTACTGCACACTGGAAAGCCCTCCCTCAGCTATCCCAAGGTGTATGGGGTCACTTCATAATCCTAGTCAGGGAAATAATTGGGGAGGATAGGTCTGACCATACTGAAGTGAGATGAATCCCATGTTTCTTGGGTCTATCAGTGAAGTACAAGCTTCAGCATCAGTAAAGTTTGGCTTCAGCAAAGCTGAAACATCTGACCTGTGAATGCTGGACAAGAAAGTCAAAGTAATTAATAGCTAATTGATATTTCTTTTTCTTCCAAAACAAAGTCTTCTGTTCATGAAGCCTCTCCTATTTATGCAGGGACTTCAGGGACTTACCAGAGAGGCCTGGCACTCTGGAGTTGCCTTGGCCATGCCAAATAACCCTTTGGGATGAATCCCTTTTTTGTGCACAGGACTTGTCACAGTGAGATAATAAAGCCGTCTTGCCTTGCCAGTTACATGAACTTTGCTCTTAAGCAGAGCCCAAGTCATTTCTCAACAAAGGCCTAAATGTGAAATTATAGGCAACTTCCATGCCTATGTTATTACGAGATTTTAATTTTTTTCTAGAGTAGGAACAATAGTAGCTGTTTGGCTGCTTCATTTTCCAGTGGGCTGGTGTAATGTGCTTCATCTGTAAACTGACAGCTCATGATCTCATCTGAAAATGGACTATTTAACTGTAAACATTTTTCTCTACTGCATTGGATTCAAATGGGTTTAAACTTATAATTCTTTATTGCTTATTAAGTTTAATGAGGTATGCATATAAAAGAGAATATTAAAAGGCTTTTCTTTTTCAGAAAGGCATTTCTTTACAAACACTGCTGATGCTATCTAATAGGTGAGCCTAAATCCTTAAATTTGCTATTGATCTTGTGGTTACTAAAAAGAATATGGGCTTTAAAAAACCCTCCAAACCAAGGAACAAGTATTGAAAATTCTCTATTGTCTGGCCTAATAATAGAATTTAAGGGTGAATACTTTCAAAGGGTAGAAAGTTTCTATGCTTCAGTATCTTATGTATTTTATTTTTATAGGTTTGCTTTAAAGATGTAAATCTAGAGATGTAACCCTATGCTTGTACTTAGAAAAGTAGGTAGTGGGAGGGACTTTGAGCTTAAAATTAGTTTGATTATCTATTATGAATTAAAAAATTGCTGAATACAAATACACAACAGTCACTATGGTTCTTTCTTTTACATGTTTTTAATTTGGATGAACTTTCCTTTAATGTGCTCTTTTGGAAACAATACAGGCATAAGAATATACTTTATTCTGTTTCTGCTCCATGGTGCTGCTGTGCCCTATTAGCACCATGCAATGAGCATACATAAGTATATTTAAGAGAATTCCACTTGACTCTGGCTATTTACAATTCTAATGTCCAATCCTGTTTTGCAAATCTGATTTTCAACATACTTTAAATAAACACATCTTATATAAAGAGGTATCTCCCACAAGTATTCAAGTCCATGACTACTCTGTCCTACTATCCATTTGCTGCTCTAACTTTCCATGAAGAAATGATGGGTATTTACCCATGTCACATCTGCATACTGAAGTTTCCAAGGCTTTCATTAACTTGCAAATATTTATCGTGGGTAGTCTTTATCTGAAGAATTTTTTAAATGTCAGTGGCCACAAAAGAAACTCTTAATCCATTTTACTGCCTAATTTATCTCTCTCCTTCACTATTCTAACTTGAGTAACCCCAAAGACCCAAGATACACAGGACTAACAGGCCAGGACAGTTTTACCAGTTTACTTTGTGAAGAAAAGTGGGATGTAAATCCTGAGAAAGTCTATAAAAGATATTCCTTCTGCTTTATTAAATGATCACTAAACTTTCAGAGCTAAAGAAAATATATCCCTTCTCTTTTGTTTAACAATCACTAAACTTGTAGAGAGCTGGAAATACATTTTACTGCAGGTTTAGGGGGCTTTCCTTATCATATCTGTATTTAAAATGGATCTAAAATACACAATTTGTGTGAGTGCATGTCAACGGACCTGAGCGTGGAGATCCAAGATTCAACACTTTTATCTCGGGCACCCAACTGCAGACCGCGGGGCCGGGAGTGCTTTGCGGGATGTGTTTTGTTTGCCTCCTGTCTGCCGCGAAAGCTCCCTGGCTGCGGCTGCGAACACAACCCGAGCAAAAGCCGAATGCTGGTGGCATCAGAGCTATTTAAAATACCCACAAATTTATGCAAACCCTGAGGACAAGCGGGAGCCCCACTGACGGGAGGATGGTGTGCCTGGGCAGAGAGCAGGCTGCACATCCATCCTGCCGCCCCTGCGCTCCCTGACCCGCAGCCCGGTGCGGGGACACGCACAGGGGTGTCAAAGCTCGTAACTTATGTGAGTCCCGGTCACAGGGGCCACCGAATTCTCAGGTTTGTTTTTCAGTCCATCGACATAGGGGTTAATGTGTTGCCCACCCTCATTGATTGAGTCACTGCATCTATACACTAAGGTAAATGTCTTTTTTTTTTTCCTTTTTAATGTTTTTTTTTCCTTCTGTGGTTAAAGAGCATCTTTTGAGATGTGGGAGCCTGACTCTGACTTTTGACATGAACAGGGTCCCCACGGCGGCCCAGCAGCAGGGGCTGGCTGAGCACCAAGGCGGAGGCACACAGGGGATGAGGGTAAGGGCGTTCTGCATGGCCCTGTGGGATGGTTAGGGAGTGCAAAGGGACTCTGTGTGTGTATGTGTGTGCTCTCCTGGGCCCTGGAGGTCTGCAAGTGCCTTGGCACGTGTGCAGGGCACATGGGCATCACCAGCAACAAGCCTGATCAGTGGAGATCCATTCTGGGCAAAAATTGACCTCTTTCTCAGGAACCCTTAAACCTGGACACATGTGGGCCCAAGCCAGAGGATAACATGGGTATAATGATATGGATGATGTGAAATGGATGACGCTGTGATGAAAAAATGGGAATGGAAAAGAAAGGGTGGATAACTCCTTTCTCCTTCCCAGCACTCTTCATTTATTGAAAATATCTCATCAGAGCCTTGGTTCCCAGAACTGCACAGTCATACTACTTTTATTTTATTTTATCTGCTTGTTAATTGCAAAATTAGTTGTTTTTCAGAGCAAGCACTATCGAAGGAATACATGAGGACAATAGAATACAGGGCCAGTGTACAGTGGCCATGTGAATGCAGTAAGAAAGTCAGAAATGGAATATCCATTTAACTTTTGAGCCACAAGATGACTTTTTCAACCAAAGTATGACTGGTCGGAAAATCAGATTCATAGGTTAATTTAAAAGAATCTTAATTCTTATTAGCAGCAAAGCAAAGTATTAAGATAAGCCAGAATCTTATAGAATAAGCAGATATTTTTCATTATTCCAAATCCTCCACCAGAAGTCTAAAATTCATCACTTATGAGTCAAATATTCCTTCCAACTCCCCTTAAGAAGGTCACTGAGAAGCTGCTTTGAGTGATTGTCTATGAAAATACCTTGTATAAGATGAAGTATAAATGAAACCACAGCACTTTTATCCTGAAGAGGAACCATGGTTATACTGCTAAGGAGTGATCCAGCCATTGTGAGAAAACTACCAGTCTCCCATCTCTGCCCTGAGCTTCTCTTGGAGAAATCTGTTCCTCCATGTCTCAGTGTCATCAGTTTTAACATGAGACCACATCAATGGGCCCAGGACAGGGAGCAGGTTCAGGGTGTGACTGTACTAGGTTAGACAGTGATTGCAGTGCTACCAAGCTCTCTTTATACCAATGACATAAAGTGGTCTGAGTACAACAAGGGGTCAGCTTTGACAACTTTTAAGTGCAAAGTTGCTCCTAACATCATTCCAACACCTGCTGAGGTGGTTCAAAGGGCTCCACTATGGATGCTGAGCTGACTTCATTTTATGAGGTCTTAAAGATTTCCAGTGTCAGAAATTCTGTGCTCTCTCTTCAAGATGTGAGGGTGCTTTTTTAACTATTTGATCTTTATAAAAATTTTCATTTTTAATAAAATTGTCTTTCAGTTCCCCATGTTGGACTTTGCTCCAGCAGTGCTAGATATTGAGAGCTGAGTCACAGCAGAGGTACCTCGCTGTGAAGGCACATCAGCTGTGAAGAGGTCTCCTCTTATCCACCTCTTCAATAAGCTGGGCAGATCAACCTCTCTAATTCTTAGTGAGCTCCCTTCTCAGTCTTGCACACATTGGTAACCCCCTCAAGAAGCACTCACCAGGGAGCAGCATCCCAGCAGATGTGAGTCCTCCCATTTCTTGTATGACATGATGCACAACAGTGTGAAGAGACACCGCACTCATAAAAGTGAACAGGCTCTTGGAGAGCTGCCATGGAGGGAAGGGGATGAATCTGTGAAAACGGTATCTTAAAATACACTGCTGGGTCATCATGTGTTGATTTGTACCAGGTTTAAAGATTTCTGATGGGTGTTCATGGAGTCGGAACAAATCCTCTGGTGTACCTGTAAATCCTTGCTCATCTCTGAATTTATTCAGTTTTCTCAAATTTGTCTGAAGCCCCCCAGGATGCCCCAGCCCCACACAGGTGACCTCAGTAGCTCCAGTTCAGCCCCATTGCTCAACTTCACATATCCACACAATAACTTCTGTCAATCAATATGAGCTCCTTCTACAATAAAAACACATGATCAGCCTGAGAGTCTGTGTGTCCCTGCAGCCCCTGTCCTGCCCTGGGTGATTGTACTGTCACAGTGGCTGCCATGCCATGACCTTCTCCCTGAGACAATTTGGTTATTTGGAAGAAATTCTCAGGAGTTTGGACTTCTTTTACTCCAATATCCTTTCCGAAAGGATGTGTGATGCAAAAGCACGTGATACCAGCATGTGTCCCTAAGGAGGAGGCAGGTGATGTCTGCAAAGTGACCTGGGGAGACTCAATAACTTACGTATCCTCCCCCTCCTGCTCTCAGGCAGGGTTGGGGGCACAGCATTGTCTCTGCTGCTTCATGGTCATAACAGGGCTTTATCAGCCTTCACAGGGGGCTCAGGGCACTGCTCCTGGCAACACTATCTGGCTAATTTCTTGGCCTTTCCCTTGCTCCTCCTTTCCAGCAAGATAAGAGGAAAGGAGTTATCTTTATTAGCTGTACACACAGACTTAATTCCTCACCGCAGATCTGGAAATCCTATGTTTCCAGGCATGGGTGCCACTCCCATGCTGCTGCAGGAGCAGCCCTGTCCCAGAGCTGCTGATGGGCTCTGCTCCATGACCAGCTCTGCCCATCCACCATGTCATCCACCTTACTGAGAGACCAGCCACAGCACCCAGGGCTGGGTGAGAGAGCAACAGATGCCTCACCTGGAGACTCCCAGTGGGATTTTTACTGTAGAGGCACCACCACCACTGTGACCAACTGTGAGATGACCACAACTCTGGCTGGCAGGAGGCGGTGAAAACTCATCTCAGCCAGTAGATGCCTTTGCCCTGTTATGGCTGCACATCTGCAGCTCTCCTGCAGCAGAACAGCCATGTCCCACCACTCAGTGGCCCAGGGAGTGGACAGGGGAGCATTTCCTTGGTGGGGCCAGAGCAGCTGCATCCACCTGCCAGCATCCACCTGCCAGCAGCCTGGCTTAGGATGTTTGTCAAATATGCGAGGAGCCTTGAATGGAAGAAGATATAGAAATGCAAAGCATGATATTCTCTCTTTTTTTCTTTCTGTTTTTTTTTTTTTTTAAATCTTCCCTTTGGCAAGAGGCCTAGAAAAGTAACAAAAAAAGAGACAGAAATGCCAGAAAGTAAACCACCTACTGTTGACTCCTGGAGATAAACCAGAACATTGTTCCAAGAAGCAGAATGCTGCTGTCATTTCTCCTGGAAGTGAAGAGAGCATCGCCCAGTACTGGGGAGGGGGATGAGGGAGAGAGAAAGAGAAACAAGCGGTTCAGACAAACCTCTCAAAGGGAAGTCAAGAAAGTGCCTTTAAATGTGTTTGGCACAGAGCAAAACAAAGCACGATGTCACGTATTTAGAAAAATCCTCACTGTGGGAAGTTAATGTGGCTTCAGAGCCACTTGTGATATTTAGAGGGTTACAATAGTTTGTTGTGGATCATTATGACTCCCATTCCTGAGGAGAGATCTTCTGGGTATGAGTCATGGGGACCCTGCCTGGCTGTGTTATCCTATCCCATGGCACCCTATTGTCTATTATATTTTCTTCTCCCCACACCAAAAATGCAAGCTTTCAAATGTACACTTCCTGACACATACAGCAAGGACCGAACCACAGGGACTGCAGTTGGGTCCTTGTACTCCTTGTGCTATTTTCACTCAGTTTTTGCAATTTTAGTTCTTTTGAGCATCATAGTGGGTTTTAAGCAACATGCCTGTTTGATTCAGCATAAGTTTGTGTTTACTAAAGCCCAGCCCCATCACTAATGAAATTAACATCAGGCTCAGAACGATTTGACCTTTCATGTGGGTAATAGTGAGGTTACAATATTTGGTTTCTCCCCTTTTGAAGATTATTGGCCAACAAAACATAATCCTGGGGAAAGAAGCACAAAATGTGCCTGTGGGCTTTGGCACAGCTGCTTAAGCAAGTCCTGCAGTGGCCCCTGCCCTGCCCTGCCCCTGTGTTGCTGCTAACATCCCTCTGAGCTCCAAAACAGAGCTGATTCAGCACCTACATCTCTGCTTCTCCACCCTTGTGCCCCAGCTTGAGCTGACTTGGGCAGATATTTTCTGCTGCTGACACCATTAGAGCAGCAGTAACCTCTGGCAGGCAGGTGGGAGACAGCTCCATCTTCACCCGCCGTTGCTGTTTGCTTCACTGCCCATGAGCCGAAGCCCTGAGGAGCCCTGAGCTCCATTTGCAGCCAGAGTAAGCTGTGGAAAGTCAGCAATTCACCTTTCTCATATTCTTTAGGGATAAAACAACAAAAGCAACAAAAGATTTAATACAGCAATGTACTAAGGGAGTTAGATGGTTGAAATCATGTATCCAATAACTCACTGGCCAGTAGCAGGACCTATTGATGGCATCTTTACTCATCACAGTCAGCTGAGTTAAATTTCCTTAACGGCTACTTTGCAGCCACAAGCACCACTTTATTTCTTCATGTTTTCATGCTCTTCACCTGCTGAGAGGATGTTACCCGTCCGCCTTCACGCTGCTGGGTAGCGGATGGTCCCAGGTGGCAGAGAAATGCTGTATCTCATTCCTGCCCTCCGTTACAGTGACACACATAACAAAACCATTGATGAATTGTATTCTTCCTGTGGGCTACTGGGTCTGTGAAGGATCAAAGTAAAAGTACATTTTCACAACTCCTGGTGCTTAAGGAAAGTAATAAATAACGGCAATGCTGTGGCTGTGTATAGACTCTGTACCCAGGGACAAAGCATTTCACAAACGCAAGTAAGAAATGTTATTCATATTTTATACAAAAGGGAACTTACAACCCAGACAATAGGTAATATTTTTTTGTTCTATGTGCTCAATGTATTGGAACAAAAGCTATTTTGATAATATTATATTTGGCACAGCTCTGCACTGTGCACTCCAGTGTACAGATCCAGAGCTGTTTGCTCCTCCACGTGATGACTCTTCTGAGCGAAATTTCTGGGCTCAGCACTACGACTGGAGGCACATCGGTGCTCTTGTGTACTGGTACAAACATGTCCTATTCAATTACTTACTGGGTGAATAAGGCATCCAGCCCTTGTAAGCCCCTGCATAGGCTGAAATGCTGGGAGTGCACAGCCTGAACAGGGCTGGGGTTGCTGGTCCATGACTTGGGGCAGCACACTGCCTTGCCCTTCCCACATCACACTGGCCTAAATAGCTGCTTGTGAAGCAAGGTGATGGGGAGCATCAGCTCCCAAAATGTGTGTGCAGCCTTTGGGGTTGGGCAGATTGGCTGAGAATGTGCTCAAAGGACACCATGTGCAGGGTAACTTGGTAACCCAGTGACCAGTGCAGGAAGCTGGAGGCAGCTGGAGAAACTCGGGGGGACGATTTTGTTCTTTGTTTGAAATAGTATTTTGCCCACTCTGATTAAACTGCACTGCAGTTCATTAACTATTCAGGTGTTGTCTGCTCTTTACAGAAGGAAACACAAGATGACAGACTATTTAACAAGTTCATTTTGAGCACAAATTGTGTTTAAGGCAGGAAAAAATATTACTTCATGCAAAACTTGGGTCGATGTAATTGCAGGTCTGACTGCTTTGAAGATGAAAAACCTCTTTCTTAATTCAAGGCAAATGTAGCAGAAATAATGTTTAGAAAAGAGGTGCAGGTAGGTACACAACAGGGAGTGCAATTTTAATATCCTGAGTACAAGATTTTTTGTCTTTGTCTGACCTGCATTAACACACTTGGTTACATTTCATCTGTCACATTCATTTTTCTTGGTTTCTTTTCCCCCTCTGTAATTTGTTTGCCCATGTTTACTCATGTTTATCTCTAGGGGTGATGCTCCTGGCCCAGTTCATGCCTTCTTGGAGGCCCAGCACTGACCCTGTGAGTGCTGCAGTATGAGGTGCAGCTTAATCCTCCACTTGTAGTTCCTACAGTCTGACAGCACTGGAAAGACACACAGTGTGGTCCAGCCTCTGGATACCTGCCCTTGAAAACATGCAGTGAGACCTGGAGTTCATTAATCAGAAGGCAGCAGGTAATCGCTGTCATGCTCCAAAGTTCAGGGGAGATCCACTTGTGGTGATCCAGCTGTGCCTCACTGTGGGGTCAGAGCACTCCCAGGTCAAGTATCTATCCTGGCAACATCTCAGTCTGCTCCAGGATGAAGGATCACTGTGGACCACTACCAGGCTGGGCCAGGCTTCTGCAGGAGCCAGAAGCCCCCTGTGAGGTGCTCTCATCACCTCTGGCTCTTGGACTTGACCTGCCATTTGAATAAGGACTGTGGTGAGTCACAAGTTTTTCCTCCACCCTCTGCAGGCTGGGTGGCAAGGATTCTCATTCCAACACAGAAATCTTTGCTCAAGAAGCAATGTATCCAGAGGGGGTAATATCTGGAGGGGGCGTGGGCTGAAAATCCTGTGCTGAAACTGTGTGGTTTCTGTTTTTACCATCAAGGCCTTTAAGCCTGGGACTCCACAGAAGGTGGGCACCCTCCTCACCACTGAACCATGGAGCAGGTGGGAGAACACCAGCTTTGCTGATCCTTTCTGAATACTGACCTACATCCATATGGGACAGCCACCAGGATGGGTGAGTGGGTTTGGGGAGGGGACTGGGGAAGAAAGGCACAGCTCAGACAGGAATCCAGATAATATCAACAACCTGTGACTCTCCCATCTTCATGCAGTGGCCCCAAAACACAATAGTCATAATGGTCAAACCAAGAGCTGCTGCCCAGGCTGGATCTTGTCAGTCTGCTTGTTTTGTCCATCCTCTATACCCACCTGCCTCCTTGTTCTGCACTCATTCTGCCACCTCTGAGCACCCCATGAACTCCAGCAGAAACTTCTTGAAAAGTTGAAAACCTGCTGATTAGCTGTAATATTCCTTATTGTAGTTACTCAGTTTTGTGCTGTTTACTGAGTCTCACTTACATCCTGATTCAATGTTTTGCAAATTTAGCTTTCTCCAGCTTCAGCTGCTGTGTGCCCGCAGACACTCTCAGATGCTATTTATTCCACGAGTGAGAAATGACTTGATAATTTATGGGTTGTTAACCCAAAGTTGTACAGGTTTTTACCTCAGGGAGAGAATAAATACACGTCTCATTTCAACACATTTTAGACAATGTGCTCCTTTTTAATGGCTTCCTTTGATTTCACTCTGAAATATGTAGACACTTCCTCCCAGGACTCTCATGTGGGAGCTTCATGCTGTTCTGTCAGGTTGCATATTTTCCCCCTGAATTTCTTAGAGAAGATCTTGCTTATCTGAATTACAAAGATGTTAACGTTGTGTTGTCTCTGTGAATTTAGAGTTTAGGCAAAGATTTTATTCTGATTAAGAAATGGAAGAGTTGAAGAATAATTGCTGCATTGGCAATGTGAAACTTATAGATGTTTAAAATTAATCAGAACATATTTACTTATTTATAGTTGTTGAAATTAAAATATGCTTTCACTAGAAAGTAAAAGGAATTGCATATACAACTGTGAAGTGCAGCTGAGAATATGTGGATGCTGTTTGTACCCTGAGATTAGAATATAACTGTAATGGACATATATTGGTGTGTTGGGTGAGGAATTTTTAGGCAACAGCATTTGACGTTACAGTTCAAGGATGGAAAAGATTTATTGATCTGTGAGTTAAAGAGTGACCCTGGTTTCACCTCTTGTTAGTGCTCTGTAGGTTGCCTTTAAAAACTGTACTGTAATGAATCCTTCAGCTCCAATAAATATAAAACTGTCCCTCAACAGATCACAGAGCAGAAGAACCCTGCAAAAGATTATTAGCTCCACCACCTGTTTAATTTAGAGGACATTTTCATCAGATTAGGGTCATTTTAGTAGGGTTCCTCCATCTTTGCCTTCCTGATAACATCATTTATTTTGATCTATAAGGATCTCCCAGGCCAATATTTGTAAACAATGACTGAAGTCATGAGTCAACATCAACATACAAGATGTCAAACTGGACAGGAAGGTTTATTGTGCCACTGGGCTCAGCTTTGCATTGCTAAGGTAATTATTAAACCTGGGATAAACAGAACTTTGATCCTATGTGTATTTTTCAATGAGTGGTAAGAGTAGATTTTACAAAAATGTCATTTTGAAAAGCCATTCTCCATAGGCATTCATTGTGTCAACATGTAAGGTGTTCAGTGCAAGGTTTAGCAAAGTAAACTAGCTCGTAGTGAAGGTGCTGGTGTGGGCTGCTGTGCAAGGACTTCCAGGGCCTTCTGTGATTCCTAGCCAAGAGGAGTGTGAAACATTCATGTCCCAAAAGAGAAACCAATTCACTGACATCTGTAATACCAACTACTGGGAAAAGGTGAGCCTGGCCAGGGAAAGAGAGGACATGTAAAAGATAAAAAATGTGCATTGTAAAAATGCAGCTGGACCTCTCTCTCGTTGAAAATATTGTTTCCATCTTTTGCTTTAGTCATGGGAAGACTGTGTAAACATCTTCCCTGTGTGGTATTCTCCGAAGTCAGCTTCATATTGGACAAACACTGCCCATCTTCCTTCACTACATCCCTTCCTGTGTGAGACAGGTGCTGGGTGCCCAGTGAAAGAAGTGGGATGGGCACTAGCACATCTTTTAGGCACTGGTCCCAAAACAGTGTCTGTGACTGGAGCTGGGTGCTGGAGGTTTCTGTTTGTATACATGTGAAGGCAGGGAAATTTGGGCAAGATAGGCAAAGTTAGGGAAGAAAGGAAATACAAGAGAAGTGAATCTGGGTGAATTCAGGTGAACTTCTGACTGCAAATAGGGGTCCAAAGTATTAGAGGGAGAGATGGGCTGATGGGAAGGGATCACCCTGCAGAGATGCACCAGCCCATCTATCCTGGGGAAAGCTCATGCCTGCAGTGGAGCAACTCACCGCTAAGACAAGAGTAGATGGGACACTTCGGCAACCATCTCCTCACAGGGCAAGTCTCTGCCTATGAAGTGCTGCTCACCTGTGCCTTGGACTAAAAGGAGAGTTAAGATTCCTGTAGCTGGTCAAGAAATGCCAGGAGGGCAATGTACAGCTGTATCCTGGCAGTCAGCAGCAGTTCCTTAAGGTTGCTAATAAGAGACCAAAGTGAGTGGGTATGTATAAATCTGAGGTGTGGAGGGGCAGGGCAGTGAGCAGCAGCATTGACCCTTTCCCTCTCAGTCTGCTTCACTGTACTGGATTGCTTGGAACAAAATGGCCAGTCTCAGCACAGCTGCAACTCCAGCACACGAAGTCTAAAGAGGGATAACCTAATTCATTCATTTACACTTCTACTTAATTGAAGAAATTCTTCCTATGATTTCATTATAGAAATAATTTCCAACAATGTGCTTGAATAAAATTATGTTTCCTCCACTAATAAAATTTTGTGCAAGTATGTAATTATATAGCTCCTTTATTTGAATTATAAGATGTACCTGCACAGTGGTGTGTCTTATGACTATGTAAATTTAAAGCCCTAAATATTTCATACTAGCTATAAAATAATATAGCGTAATCACAAGGTATGCCATAGCTGGAAAGAATGGCTTAGGTGTGAAGATGATGAAAACTCATCTGTTTGCTTGGCACTGTCACTTGGGTGTTCCTTGATCTACCTTTCTTGAGATGTCTCATGTAATTTATGGCAGATTTTGCTGCTATTCATTGCTACCCATCCCCCTACGTGCAGCCATTAATGGATCTACAAGCCATCCTGCTTTTCTGCACCTGGAGCATCTCTTGTAGGAGAATGCCATGGCTCAGGATCATCTGGAAGACAGCCCCAAGGCCTGGAAGGGGATTCCCTACATCAGTGCTGAAATACAACTGGTAGATTGAAATAATAATCAAAAAAAGTAAATGCCCTCTCACAGTGATAAAAAACTTAAATCTGCAGATGGGTAGAAATCTGCAGAGAAAATCTGCAAGGAAATAGCAGGTGAAAGCTCAGCATGCTCCCTAATAGCTTCCCTGTATCACCTCCAGCAAATGGGTATCTACAACGGTGTCGTTTATTGTTGATGACTGATAATAGGATTACTGCTCCCATATCCAAGAAGTATGGCATCCCAAATAGCATCATTTCATGCTGAAGGAAAGACGTTATTATCACATCCTGTCTTCACATACTGCTCAACCAGTTATCTGTGCAGGACTCGGTGTAGAGCTCTGAGACTTTATAGGATATTATCATGTTATATGAAATTCAGCCTGCTGCAGCTATAAATCAAGAGGACACCTTGTATGGTGGCTGATTCTCCTTGGAACAGCATCTCTAAGCAGAGGCTCTGTTCTCTGAAAGATTAGAGTGTGATTTAAAGAAAAATGTTTCCAATGAATTTAAAGCACATGAAAAGGGCAGGTTTAAAAGCTTTCATGTTCTTTGTTTAGCAGTCTCATATGCATAGCTTGTGGACAGCATAAGCTTGTCCACGACTCCTTAGGAAGATATCCCAAACCTGACTACAGAGTCCCTCCTTTGGAAGACTAAGGGAATAATCAATTTTAAATAGTATTCTTCAACAGCATTTTTATCTATAGCCATAGGCTGGAAGGGCCCAAGATATTTAAGGTTTGGTTTTGGTAGCAGCTGAGCTGATCCTAATGGCCTGTGGCTACCAAATCACACCCTTCCCTATTCTTCCCCATCCATCCTGGAGACCTGTCAAAAAGCTCTCTGCTTTTCCAGCTGAGTTAGTTTTAGGCTCACAGCAGGCAAGACCAGCTACAGAACTGGCACAAAGCAAGCACATGGCACAGGGCTGGGAGGAGACAGGACCAGACCCATTGGCAAGCAGAGATAACTCACCAAGTCTTCAGGGAATGAGCCCATTTATGGGTGGAACTGGAAGGCTTTGAGATGCCCAGCTGGGCCTTTGCTCTCCAGTCGTAGACAGCACATGAGGATCAAGAGTGCTGACTGTGGGTGCCCACAGGAGCTGGTACTCCCCCAGGCACTGTGTATTCAGTAGTACAGCTCTCATCTGAGCCCTTCTTTTGTGTTCCTTCCCCAGCAAGAGTGAAAACTGGATTTGTTGGGCACAGGTGGTTGGCTTATCCTTGATGGAGAAACTATAGCTGGAAGAGAAAGACCATCTTCAAAATCCATACAGCTGTGAACAATGGCACCTGAGTACCAAAGGTGAAAAGCAGAAAGCTTCACTCAGCTCTGCATGGCTGGGCCCAGCTTTCCAACCTGGAGCCTCAGCTCGAGCCTTCTCTGCGGGGCTGCTGACCATGGACACCTCAGCAAATACCTTGTCTTCTTTTGCTGACAGGAGGCTGTAGTATTCACAGGCCAAATGCAAAGGAGATTTGAATCAAACATTCAGATATATTTATATAAACTGATCCCTAACTGATCTGTGAGAAGGCCAATTCCATTTCCACGGATCAAAATGCAGTGGTGGGCTCTCCTATCATTAACCTCACGTGTATCTACAGCCCCCTCCACAACCCACTGGAATCAGAAAAAGTCTTTGGATCTTCCCCTCAACTGCTATTAATCCTCAGAATTTAAAAAACTTATAATGAGAGATCAAAGCAAGAATTTCAGCAACAATGAACTAATTCTCCCAACGCCCTAACACACTTAGAAGCCAACCCCAGGAAGTCAGACTGAAGCAGCAGGTTTACCTACAGACTTTTCATCTGTGCTGTTGCTTCATTTTTTTCACAAAGCAATGTGTTAAATTAATTGAAGAAACCAACTTTTGCACTCCCCAGGCTTTCTATTTCACCTGTGTTTTAAAAAATAGACCTGAGAGAGGAAGCAGCAGGTTATAAGCTTGCACTAGGCTTAAAAATTCTTGTATGGCTCTCCTTGGGATACCCAGAAAACAAAGGGAAAGGGAGTTACTGGATGTACTGGGGAAAACTATGTTAAGGGCCTTGTAAGTTAAAAACCATGCAGTTTATGAGAAAAAGCAGATGGATGCAGTTTGTCATTTAAGATTCAGTCAGTAGATGTAGGGGGAAGGGGAAAGTTCTGTGTACAAAAAGGTAATCATTTAATAGCAGAGTACTGTTGGTTACAAGTTAAGGCTTTAAAATGCCCACTGACTATAAAGGCTGGAATGTTTCAGTAGGTTATTGCCTCTGAGAGACGTTGCCACTTCATTACACATTTTTGTATTGTTCAAAAGCCTACAATGCTAAAGATGTGTTTTCTTCTGCCTGAAATAATGCCTGAGACTTGAGTGAAGGGGTGAATGTATGGCGTATGCTGCTCATGAATAAAAGATGTTTGCAGCTAAGCAGTCTAGAGTGTTCCTGTCTTAGGGGATTAACTCTATTCATCAGAAATTTTTAAAGAATAATTTTTAAAGAATTTTTTTTTTTTAAAGAGGAGGAATCCAAGTTCCTGAGTAATGGTGAGGATGCTTTAGCAGAAGGGCTGGCAGGGAGGGAGCTAGGGAGGACATCAAGCCTCATCATGGTCATGGGAGACATCTCAGTGCTGTCCCTTGCCTCAGGCAGAGGTGAGCTCTCTGTGGGAAACACCACAATCCCCCTGTGCATCCTGCTGGCAGACGTAGCCAGGGAAACTCACCCCGTG
The DNA here is from genome assembly GCA_013396695.1 of Sakesphorus luctuosus. Classification (NCBI taxonomy): domain Eukaryota; kingdom Metazoa; phylum Chordata; class Aves; order Passeriformes; family Thamnophilidae; genus Sakesphorus; species Sakesphorus luctuosus. The sequence continues at coordinate 20,152 of VWZD01006851.1, forward strand.
GCAGAAGCTGTGCTGAACATGTGACCTCTTCTAAGCAGGAGGCTAACAGTGTCACTTTTCACACTTAAGAGGCAGTTGTGAGCATGGCCCAACACTGGAGCACTTTAACCTTCCCTCTCTCACCTGGAGTGCCAAGCACTACATTGAGCTCCTGACCCCCCCGCAACTGTCCAAAGGGGTGACCCTTCGAGCTGGGACCTCTCACCCACATGAGTCACTGCTGGGCTCCCAGGTACAGCCTCAGATGCAAAATACCTGGGCACTGACTCCCCAGCAGCCAGCCAGTCAGGTGTCTTACAGGATTTATTGGTGAAGGGTTTGTGCAGCTTAGGAAGTAGCAGAAGTGTGAAGCTGCTCTGCTGTAGTGTAAAACTCCAAGACTGACACTCACGCCATACTGCTGCACCCACATCCAAAATGCTGGCAACAGTCAGCCAGGAAGAGGAAGCCATAGGAGGAGTGTCTGAGGCCACTTTGTTTGTTCAGCCTGAAGGAGACTGAGGGGAGACCTCACCACAGTCTTCAACATCCTCATGAGAGGCAGTGGAAGGACAGGTACCGATCACTTCACCCTCATGACCAATGACAGCACTTGAGGACACTGAATGAAGCCGAGTTGGGGGAGGTTTAGATTGGGTATCAGTAAAAAGTTTTTTACCTAAAGGGTGGCTGACCACTGGAACAGACTCCCCAGGGAAGTGGTTATGGAACCAAGCTTGTCTGAGTTCGAGAAGCATTTGGACAATGCTCTCAGGTACATGGGATTCTTGGGGTATCCTGTGCAAGGCCAGGAGTTGGACTCAATGATCCTGATGGGTCCCTTCCAACTCAGCATATTCTGTGAGACATAAAGAGAAGGGGAACATGTTGCATATGCTGCCACTGGCAGCTCCTGGCAGCACAGCCATTGCATGTGCCTGCCTACAACAGCAGTCACACCAGAAACACCAACACCTCTGGCCACATAATCCACCTTGAACATGGAGCTCCTGGGAGAGGACTGCTCTCTCATGGAGAGCAGCCATGCAGCTCCAGCCCAGAAGAACATGCATGGAATTAATCTGCCTTCCTCATAACAGCGAGGACTTTTAAGCTTGAGAATGTTTCAAATGACATGCTGAGAGGCAGCCACTGCTCTTGTGTTTGGCTGAGAAGGAAGATACAATCAGTGCTCTCCAGGTCCCTTTTCAGTGGCACAGAAGTTTACACTCATGTGCTCTTGCCAGGACTGTGACCAAGTCTCTAAGTGATGGATGTCCCTCTGCTTTTCCCAACCCTCAGTAGCATAACCAGGTACAAACAGTCACAGAGTTCCCCCTTCATACAGTCTTTGTATGCGACCCACCAGGAACGGCTCCGTACATAGCAAGAAGAAAGGGAAAACCACTGTGTGCCCATCACAGTTTTAGCCTCCAGGTATCACCTCTTCATCTTGTATCCTTGTAACACAATTTTTTTCCCTTTTAGTTCTTGAAAATATTTCTTGTTTTTCTTTCAATTTGGCAGTGAATGATCATATTTGTTTTATGAAGAGTCACAAAAATAACACAGCTCTGAAATGTGTGAAAAAATGAAAAATACTCCCATTTCTGTAATGCTGTGGCTCTGCCTGCAGGGTTAGCAAGCGGTGGCTTGCAATTATAGTTTGAGCATCTATTTATTTTATTGCAGGAAAAACATCAGTGTGTGTGCTGTAGTTTTTGGCTTCTAAACAGCAGAGTAAATGTACATCAAATTGAGAGGTGATGTATAATATATGAAGACATTTTGATCCATGCAGTAAAATGAAAAGTATGCAAATTATTAGCAGTTTATGTGGAATAAAGTTTTACTATACATAATTTTATGTGTTTGTACAGAGAATCTATAATCTCACTAAGGAACATTCACTCTAACTATAATAAATGAGGGGGGTTTAGCATAAGAAACCGTTTGAGCCAATAAATACCTAAAATATGGAGATTACAACCAGTGTTGGAATACTCATAGTAGGCAAACAAAATCATCACATTTGCGCTTGACGACTGCAATATGCAGCAAACTCTTCATTTTCCCTAGAAATACTTTGCTTTAAATTCCGTATTTTCTTTTGCCACATTTCTCACTTAAAAGCCTGCATGAGCTTTTGTACTGTTGCCAGGTTTATTTTTTGTTTATATACAGGTTCTTGCCATGGAGATACGTCCCTGACATGAAGGCATCCAGTATAGGAAATGACATGCAATGCCTTATTCTTCTAGTTTAATTAATGCTCTGACAACTTGGCAATAAGGCTACAGTGAAGAAAAGGTCTCTGCAGGGAACTGCAGGTTTTGAGCAATAAGAAAGCTGTCAAAATTTTACTATATATCTATAGTAACATATCGAACATCCAAAGATTTCTGGAAGGCATCTGTAGGAAGGAATTCAAAAGAAAAAAGGTTAGCATAAAAATGATGTTCCTTAACCTACTAAAAATAAAAGAATGACTTTCTCAGCAGCCAGAGTTGGAACTGGGTAAGCAGCCTACACCAACTTACTTGTTTCATGCAAAAAGAAATTCTAGTTTTTAATGAGCAAGGACTGTTTGACACAAACAATAAAAAAGATTAGCCTGATCCCTCTTGAGACTAGTCCTCTTCTGTGATTTAAACAAGCTGAATGAAGAGTAGATCTATTCCACACAATAATTCATGTAACTGTTGTAGACCTCTGTGACCAAACTCCTATGCCCAGCTCTACTGCTCCAAACTTCTTGTCCTTCTTAGCTGAAAGCACAACAGCAGCACCTTGGCATAAGGGCAGGAAAAGGTGTCCTCTCTCCCTCTGACTGGTTCAATATTTTGAGGAGCATCAAAGATAACATCCCCAAAGGAGACTCCCAACAGCTTTCAAGGCAGCCTGCAGTCACAGACCTTGAATCATCAGAAATGGTGATCCATATCTTACTAAGAGTATCATTTGATATTCATGGCCTTACTGTGCTCTATAACCATCCTCATTTTCCCAGGAAAGGCAACTGAGAAGGAAACAGCATCCCAAACTCAGTACCACCTGACTTCCTCCACTGTCTCCACATCTCTTTGGCTGTGGACATGCAGAGATAGCGCTGTCTTTCCTGACGGATGAGCTATTCTTTAGCTACTGATCAAAACAGCTGCCCATGGTCACACACTTAATAGCCTTCTGTACCAAAAATCCATGAAATTGTACCCTCTGAGGAAAATATATACCAGTCACATATTTATGTATCATTCTGAAATGAGGATTTTTGACTCCTGTAGTGTGAAGGCTTCCAAGTCATATGAAAGCTTATAGCTGTCACAGGCTACTCAATACACAACAGTTTGAACTTCCAGTCTAATCCTCTGCTTCCCCACTTTTTATTTTAGCAGAGATTATTTCTGCAGAGGGATCAGCTTCAGTCTCTTCAGTGGCCTAACTTTCAAAGGTGTGGATGGTGAACAGAGGTATTGCTGAGGACAAAACTCTGCAGAAGATAACTGTGACTATTTGCACAACCATCATATTTGCTTTTCTTAGAATCAACCACTCTTGAAATTAGATGAGATTTTATTTAAAGGATTCAAAGCCACTAGAAAGCAACATGCTCAGGATACATAAACACATCTCTTTACTGATAGCTCCAGATATGTTCTATCTTGCCTGAAGTGAAGAGCGGTATGGAAGAAGCTATTTAAGGTTCCTGCACATGCCCCAACCCCAGGCTCAGTCAAGTGAAAGAGCCCATGCTGACAGGAGAGGAAGCTCCCCTCCCTGGGAGGCAGGAGCTACAGGTTTGTTTACATCACTGGAGAAACCATGTACTTGTCTTTGGTTGTTCTTCTCATTTTCCCTGAAATTCCCAAATCTCAACATGACGCTGTTCTCAGAAGTTTGAGCAGGACTCCCAGCTATTTGTTGTTTCTAATGATTTGCATCCTTATGGGATAATCAAAAATGGCATAGAAAATGTAAATGTGAGGAAATGGGATGGGTATTCATTCAGCCATGCAGCTGGAATTCAGGAACTGCTGTAATTGCACCCAAGTAACATAATTTGCCTCCCTTGTAGATGTTTTGCTTATTCACATCACGTCTTTCTTTTTCAGGGTTGTTGCTGAAGTTTCTACACCCTGCAAGATGAAACAACTGCTCTCTGCTGTTGACGTTAGCCTGGGATGTTGAGTTGCTCGGGGATGGCTACACCAGGGCTGCTATCCAGGGCACCATCACAAACAGAGCAGGGCACTTGCTTCCCCATGCAAACTGCCGGCCTAGGTGGGAACTCTCAGTGCACTGGGTGCAGCTGCAGAGGAAAGAAAAACAGGAGCTGGGACTGTACTGGTGGAAATGGAGGAGAAACAGCATCATTCTAAATACTGTAAAAACTCTTTAACTGAAGAGAAACAATGCAAACAGCAAGATTATAATCAAGGTTTTTGTCACTACAGTGGTGAAGAACTTCACTCTCCATCACTGTCTCTTGGGTATGTTCTTTTGTTGAATTTTCTACAAACATGCAAGGCCTCACCTGGCAAGGTTGCCTCAATGAGAGGTTATGTAGCTTACTTTCGGCTGTTCTGTCCCTCCAACTATTCCTTGACTCCCAGGATTTAGGAGGTGCCTGTTTGAAAGTCTTCATTACCTATGTGAAGACACAGGAAGTGCTCAGCTGCTGAACTATCAGGGCACAGGCTCCAAGAAAGCCTGCTAGCAAAGATCTATTTCCTAGCCCTATTTTATTCCTCTGAACTCAACCATTTGAAAGAAGTACATGAAATAATGAGCGGCACATATTTCCCAGAGCAAGAATCAAATGCAGAAAAGAAACTATTTGCATACTAGAATTCCTGTTCTGTAGAAAATCTGTATGTGCCAGGAAAATGAAACATATGTGCTGCATGAATTTAGGCAAAGCTGCACCTTTGCTGTGCTGCTTGTGAAAAATCACATTTACCACACCAGTCTGCCACTGACATTAGCTTTTCATCAGCATTTCATCAAAATGAAACAAATATGAAAAACACTGAGAATAAGATGACAACACAGCATTCGTGGTTCAACAGGACACAGAAAAGGACCTAGTTGAAGCTAAACACCTGCTCTCAAGTACCCAACAAAGCCCTCTCCAAATACCCAAACAAGTGCTGGCCAGAAGACAGCATGTGGCAACAGGTTATTTGAACAATGCACATCTGCACCACGGGGAGGGACAGGCAGTCTTCCTGCTCTGCTCCCTTGTGGGAGAACCCTTGGGACTGGATCCCTTGGGACAGCTCCAGGACCTGGAGTTGGCTGTGCTTGTGGCACAGTTCTCTGCAAGAGCCATTTCAAAAAACAAGGCAGAATTGTAGCTGGAGGGTGCAGAAAGAACAGAAGGGAACAAGAAGTCTGGCAGAGTTCTGGATACTTCAAAACATCAACGGTGTCAAAAGGCAGTTCATCGCCACTTCACCTCAAAGGAAAGCCCAGCTCCTTTCCCTACCGGAGCTGACCAGCTGCCTACCCAAACAGTAGGGAGTGATTATGTGCTTTCTTTCAGTACTTTGCTGCCTGGTGGTGGTAACTCCCTTGGAGGAGCTGTATGATAAATCTTTTTATGCAACTGCAACACACCCAGTGGAAATCATTTATAACCAAGTGAAGTACCTGTCTGTTCAAAACCAGTGTTTGAACCAAATGAAAGGAAGAGTTAGGGATACTTCTACTGCTTTGGAAAAATGGGGTATTGGTATTCACTTGTTCAATTTAAAGAGTATGGAAATATGGCCGGCCACAGGCTGCTTGACAGTCTTTATCTTGCTTTAATACTATATTTCTAAATTTCTTGGTATCAGACACCTGGATACTTGGTTGTTCAAATATATGGCTGATATATTGCTAATGTACAATAACAAGTACTATGATGTTTTTCAACCTTCAGTTCTAGCACAGACATTGTCTTTGAGTTGTTGCTTTTCAGAGACATCCCAAACCTGGTCTTCAGGAAAATGTCATGATGAGGGTTGTACTTCTGCAATTTCAACTCTGCTGGCACACAACTTCTGTATTGTTTTCAGACTTATTTTTAAATGGTTTTAATAAGCATGCACCAAAAAAAAAATCGAAAAGTAAAACTGAGCTCATTCCATGTTACCTTTATCTGAGTATGGTACAGTTTACATGAATCTGCCTGTTCAGAGCAAAAGACATCACATGGATGCTGAGATAAAAAACACAAACAGTTCTTGCTATTAATCTTCCATTTAATTTTCTAGTGGAGCCATTCCAGTATCTACAAAAACATAAAAATTTTATATTGTCTACCATTAGACTTGCTAATCAAGCTGTATCTTTATCCCAGTGCATATTTACCAGCAATGATAAGGCACTTTTGTAAGTTATGCCATTTTGTCATTGGGAAAACTGGGGAAGTTACTTCTCACCTCAGGTAGGCATTTACTCCCAGATGGAATAAATCTTCTGTTCCACAATTATCTGGTCTGAGTAGAACACACTCCTATTCCAGGCAACACTCAAGAATCTGCCATTTCTCTCTTCCCTGCCAACTTTGTCAATAACAAGTGCAGAGGGAGTATCTAATCTTGAGATACTCAGCTGTGTACATTTTGCTTGTAGGTCCAGACATGTAGTATCTCCTAAGTTCCTGCTGGGAATCCTGCTCTTCATACTATTCTCTTGGCATGTTCGTTATGGGAGGAAAACATAGCACCTGAACGGTCTTGGCAAAAGCACAGGAAAAATTTAACAAATGGTAAACACGAATGTATTCCCATATGGTGTATAAAAGTATCAGAACTCAGAAGGTACTCAAATAACCAATTTATTTCTTCAACTCACCCCAAAACAGACAACAATAGCTACAGAGATTGTCATGATAGAAGCAGCAGGTTCAGGAAGAACCAGAGTAAGACAAATCACTGTCAAAAAAGGGTAAATCTGCTGTATTACATGTGGATGCACCCTTGCAAGCCTTTTTAAAATATAAAAAGCCCCATGTTACGTGTATGAAAATGCAGCTGTTGATGAAGTCAGAACTATTCAAGGGCACTAATTTCTTTGCAACTGATGATAGTTGCATTTCTTTCTCCATTACTCTCTCCTTATAAGAACAAATCCCAGCTTCTGTTGATGTTTGGATCAGCCACTGGAAATAGGTACTCTAAGTCTGTAATTTTTACAGTATTTTAATGCTTTGTGACTCATGAATTATAAAAAACTTCTCAGGTATTTTAAAATACATACTGCAGCACTAAAGTACTGAAGGATTTCTGATTAGTTGAACAACTTTCTTGCTCTGCATCACTTGCACAGTTCTTAAAATCACTTGTAGAAGGGGTGAAATCCTGGCCCAGAGGAGGCTAAAGTAGGCCTCACCTCATCCATGAAAGTGGGGTCTCAGAACAAAATATTGCTAAGGTATCTAGTAAAAAACTCAGCAGTAATTTATAAACTCATTGACATGGCTATATAGAAATATTTCTAGTTTGTCAGAATAAATCCTACTATTCATCATCAGCATAGTTATAGCCTACATCAATCATCTGCACTTCAGTCACCTTGCTCATTCTCATACTCTGCTGATTCAGCTTTCATTTTATATCACTCATAGGAGTCTTTCACAAAGGTCACAAAAGTGTCTTCAATGTATGGAGAGTGGTTCTGTCTAATGGATCCCTGGTTATTACTCCTTCTCTAGTTAACCTCAATTCAGTCAAATTAACTACATTCCACAAAAATTAGTATCCTCATCCTTTGGATTTACACTGGAAATAACCATTAATAATTCTCAGGCTAATATAGAAGAAACCAGATTGAAAAAATAGCAGCAGCATAAAGTTTTCTCACTGCTTACTTTCTAAGACCCTTATTTCATGTCTTTAATTTGTGCTCCAAATTTGGAGGTAAGGAGTTTTGAGGTCTGATCTACTTTGTGGGAGTGACGGGAGTTTACTGAAAAAGAAATTTTGTGATTGAAGATTTGTAGCACTTCACAAATCAGCAACAGTCCCATCATGTATCATATATCAAATTGTAATCCAGATCAGAAATTAAAAAACCCTATGATGTATTGCTGTTGTTTTTCACGGGCTAGTTTACATATGAACACCTCAAAACTTATTTCCTCTCCAACCCGCAGCCCTAGGTAGTCATACAGGAGATTCACAAGAACTGAGCTCAGTCCAGCACTAGCTCCAAGACAGAAAGACGCTGTAAAGTTTAGCCCAAAGTTCACCTTAAGGACATTTTAAGAAATAAAAACAAAAGCAGGTAGTAAACATTTTTGAAACAGGTTATGTATTTGCATCCAAGCACTTCAGTAAGTGTGACAAATGTTGCCATCTCATGGACAGGTGCAGGGTTTGATTCAGCTCAGCAGTAGGAAGGAAAACAGATCACGGAGATGACTCATTGCTGCCCTTTCACACTCTCCTGAGGAAGGAAGCCAGGACTTGGCCAGAAGGATGCTTCTGTCACTTAGATTCACCTGGAACTCATTCATTTGGGTCTGAATCCAGAAGTATGACTACACATCCACAAATGATGGGAAAAAAAAGGCAAGCAGCAAAAAAGCCAACCAACTAACAAAAAAAACCCCAAACAAAAACAAACAAAAAAGACTACAAATGTTCAAGGTATTTCACCATCTCCAGAACAGAGCAAGAGGTCAGAAAAACTGATAACTTTTCCTTGGAAAAAACCATAATGTTCAACATAGGACCTGGCACAGTTCTTCTGCTGTCAAAACAGTCAAAGGTGAGCAGTCAAGAATAAAACACCTGAGTAACAGGCTGTGGGACACAGAGTTTTCAAGAGGGTGACGGAAATCTTCAGATTCATGAAGACAATAATCCCCAAATGGACTAGGGCATTCTAATGCTCCATAAATTGGGAATCTTTTACTTGTAAACTGTAATTGTAGTGTATTCCCTCACATATTCCCAAAGCTAAACTTGTATAACACCACATCTATTATTTACTATTCCACCTCTTTTGGGGAACTGCTGCAGAAATACTGTGTCACCTGTTGAATTTCTCCCTTTATGACAAAAAGGCAGCTGTGCCATCCTCCTCTACAGGGCAGGGATTGTTACAAAAGCCATTACACAGTGTGTATCTTAAAGTATGTTCATTCCAAATAGCACTATAATTAGCACTTCATATAACTGGATGAACATAAAAGGACTATAAAATGCCGAAGCAAAAATAAAAACACTTCAATTTTGACATAGGGATAGAACTTTAAGAATCTTTTTTTTTAAATAGAGCTTTTTAAAAATAGATTCATAGTCAACATTTATGAATGGTCTGAAAAAGGACAGTATGGTGTCTAATTGAGAGTTTCCTGTCATCGTGATCTCCATATAACAGTGTAACAGTCTGCCTACATACTACTGAAGAGAAAGAAGAATTTGTACCAGCTTGATTTTTAAATATGTTCTTATGTTTATTATACTTCACTACTCCACTCTCCTAAAATGGTGGCCTCAGGAAAAGCTGCTTTGGCAGGCAATTGCAAAGATTCCTGTGGAGAGGAAGTGAAAAGACTGGGCATACAAACAACGGCTGCTGCCATGTTCAAAGCACTGGGGAGAGTTCATAGAGCAAAATGCAGTCCTAAGTAAATGGGTTTCAGGCAATTTCAGTGTTAAGATAACATCATTAAGACTAGAACAGATTGTGCTCAAACCCTGCTGTTTATAATTAACACATTGCTTCCAAATACTCCAGGGTCCCTGGTAAATAGTCCTCTGCTCAGATCCACCCAGACCAATCAGAGTATTTTCATCAGGTTCCATGCTGGGCCAGCACCTGTTTGGACAAATCCAAAAGAGCCAAAATATTCTTCTTTCTGGCCAGCTAAGTAGAGAGATGAACACAGCTTGCCTTAGTCATTGTCACAGTGTCCATATGGCTGTGAAGCTTGTTTTCACAAGAAATCGTACAAGTACTTTATTATGTCGAAGTTCACGGTCCTATAAACAAAAACACAGTATCTCAGAGCCATCATCTTAACAGTGCTAAGACTTTAACCTGTTTGGAGACAGCACGCGTGGGACATTGTGCACGATCAACATCAAGCAATATCCCCAAAAGAAATGCAAGCATGGGTTAATGAATTTTTAACTCCTATCATTATTTACAGTACCTCTCTTCAGATTATTTAAACTTTTTAAGAGTCTAAAAAGGAAATAAAGCAACTTCCTGGTAAAAATGGAAGATTCTTATTTCAATCATTAATAGTAAAAATATATCAAAGTTAGTAAGATTATATTTTCATATAGTAAACTTGATACTCTAGTTGGTGATGCAAAGCAACAACCTTTTATGCTACTGAATGTTTTGTTCCTTTCCCAAACCACCTGTTTTAGCATGTACTATGTAACTCCTTCATCTGTACTCATTTGCAGTCTGCGTTCTTTCAGTCTTGACAGTAGTTGACCCATGTTCATAGCTAAATTTGAAAAATCCAAAAATGTCACTCAATGGGATAGAAGATTTCAATGTACACTTTTGTACTTTAATGGCAGGCAAAATGAAACAGCAGTAGAATAAAACATATAATTATTTTTTTGTCTCTAAATTCATTCTTCTATACAATCTAACACTCAGAGTTTGGGGTTTACTGTTTGAATAAATAATGCAAATTACTGCATATAATGACAAGTATAAAATTAAAAGGTTTTTTTTTAAAAAGTATTCAATGATGCAAAAATAACTGCTAACAATGCTAAGTGAGATTAACTAGCTGAATGTCTTATTTGTTAGACTACAATCATTTAATATTCTACATTCACACATCAGCCTGTAACCCACTTTCCAAAAAGTTTCTATAAAACATCATATTGGACAGAGAAAAAGTTTAGAAATCCCCAAGATACATAATATGAACTAGTGTGTTGGAGCCTATTTAACAATCCAGTAACAAATTTAAATAAATAAACTGCCACTGTTAAACTCGTATGACATTGTGTCACTCAAAAAAAAGTGCTTTGGTTCCAAGGCTTTCCACAGAAACAAAATCACACACACTGACAAATGCTGACCTTATCAACTAAATGAAACACAATTGTCCTGTCATAACAACTGGGTTTATTACAGACTCTAAGAAAAGATCCATTACAGTCAACAAACATTAAGAGAGCCCTACTTCAGCTAGAGAAAATTCATGAACTTAGGTTTGAAATTCATAAAACAGAAATTAAAGATTTCTAATGAAAACTGTCTAATTTTACCTTCAGCTAAATGTTTAATTACTACATGATAGAAAGCATGGAAATATGTCCACAGAGTATATGCAACAGAATAGAGCCAGACATGAGGTTCTGTGGTATTAAGAAAGAGACTGTGCACTCTCAGCAGTTACCACACTGAAAGCCACAGCAAAAGACAAGCTTTTTACTCTTTTCCAAAAACAGGTGGCTTTTTTTTTAAATGCAAACTTCACTTTTGCTTAAAAAATACAGAAAATGGAATGACAATCTGAACAGCTTGAATGGGGGTGGGGAGGGAGAGAGCATCCTTTTCTGTCCCACTCTTTGCACTCTTCAGCTTTCCATTAGGAAATATGCTGGAGTAGCAAGGCTGAGGTATCTGAAGATTTTACTGACTAACAAACTTATTTTAGTACTATTACAGTAACAGAAAGAAGAATCAGAAGATGGGCTGCTTACTTGGTATGTATTTTGATTGAAATTGCAAAGTAGTTCCTTCTGTACAACAAATATAACCTCTGCCATGAGTGATTAAAATCTACAGGCAGCTGTAGAGCACAGAGAGAAAATAAGATTTCTTAAAACACAGAAGATGACACCTTCGCCCTGTAGCGAGCTCCACTGAGAGATGAGTGAAACCCATTTATCATGACCTCATGAAACCTTGTCTTTTTACAGATCATCCTCCTTAAAGATTTAACAAATAGTGTGGGCTGAAACACGTATTTCAATGAAAAGCGTAACAAAAGAATAAAGCAAGATACAAAAAGGAGGGAAACAGGAGAAAAGCAGAACAGGCCAACTTTAAAAGCCATCAGATCATTTAAATTGCCCTATCTAGGCAGCATAGAAATACCTGCAAACTACTTGGAGGGGGAGAAAAACAGAAGAGCTTTCTTCCTCGTAATGTGTAGAAAAAGCCAGTTTGCATTTATAGATGTGTGTATATACATATATATACACATACACACACACACACACACACACACACACCTGACCTAAAGAAAAGCAAGCCAAAGCAAAACACCATGCATGGAGGTTTGAAGTGATAGCATCTCTGACAACTACTTTATCCCATAAGCATGAACTGCACAGCACAAGTTTTCGTCCTGTTTTCTGGCCATCTCTACTTTCCAGCAACTTTAGTGGAGTCAGTGAAACTTCTAAGGATGTTCAAGTAGCAAAGAGAGGGCTGTAATTTCAAGTATTTTTATACAATGTATAACTGTATACACAATGACCCATGTTGCTGAGCAGACAGTCTGCTGTACTTGGTTCCAGGGGGAGCTTTTCCAGGGTATCATTCACACGTGACTTTATTGCTGGGCATAGCAAACTGACACAGAGAAGCCATGGAGGTCCTGGCAGTGTGGTCCAGGACCTGAGCCAGACAAAGCTTCATTCTGTGGCCTGTCCGACTGAAAACTGAAATTAGTGTATCTGTTGCATTTACTGACAAGGCTACTGGACATTGAATAGCTCAGGAGAGCAACATGTGCACTGAGATTATAGCATACAGTCTACACAATAGGCTCCTCCGATGTCCCACATTGCAGAGAATAGTTTGTCTTGAGAACATTTCTCCTTCCTGACACATGGCATTCCTGGGCTCTGTTCTGCCCAGACCATTTATCCAGGACTTGCTAATAAGCTGGCTGCAGCAACAGGTGTAAGGTAATGCTGGTGGCACTTGTTGCCTTTGAATTGCATCTACTTCAGTCTGCAAATTACTGATATCTCTTCTGATGGGTCTGGAACTGTTCTCAAACTTCAGGACTGAAGGCTCTGAATGAACAAAATCGTTGAGGTACCTACATTCATTTACTGAATTAGCTTCTATCAATTACAGATCACACAAGATAGACTATGTGAAAGAATTGTTATAACCTACATAGTTTTTATATCATATGCATGACAAACAGTGTTAAGAACTAAATACCATTTGAGATTCAAATACCATAATATGCTTTTTGGTAATGAAATAGACTGACATTTTAGAGCAGTATTTTCACATGAAGTCCCTGACCTTTATTAAGCACAAAGACAGTATGTTACTGTAACACATACTGCTACAGTAACATAAATCTTTTTCAAAACAGGATTGGACCACACTTGCCTCAAGTATAACACTTCTCGTAATAAGACAACTCAGTCATTTCTAGAAAACATCCATATATTTCTATTCTGGTCTGAAAAGAGCTGTAGCCTGAGCAAATACTTGGTTTGAAGTCTCTTTCAAGTCAGCACATACAACAGTAAATGAACTGTAGTAGGCTCACCGGGCAATGGCTCTGATGAAGTCCAGAGATACAGTACACTTGTATCGTGGTCCTTCAAGCTGGTCACTCTGGCCAACCATGGACAACAGCTGGAGTGTCACAAGAGAGGTGATCTACAAACAAGAGAAACCGGTAACATTAGCCATTTTTCTTAACATGAACAGCAGTGGGCTTTTTATTTTTTTTTAACATTTGCCATAATTCCAGTATTTCTCTGGAGAGTTACCCTTACTCGCTCATTGATTTTCACATAGTTCTGCAGCTTGCAAAACCAGGAACATATATACATTTTTCCGTTACATTTACAGCATCAGCAGTGAGAGACAGAGGCTAAACCCTTTATCCTCTGGATCAAGAGTTATCCTGGAATTCTGATCAGAGGAACAGGAATAATAGGCATGAGCCGAGCATTTTCCAAATCTCTGCCTGACAACCAGGAGAAGCTTGGATTTTCTTTCCTTTATACCCAAAGACCTCCTCTTGAACTTTTACACTTGAAGTTGGATATTCCTGTGCCAGCTCATACCACATTTTGAACAGATGGATGTATCACTCTACTCCAGACAAAAAAGAATTTGAAGGCTGGAAAGGAAATGCTGGAAGACTGTGTGCTTAAAAAGAGCAGGGCCTGAGTTGGGGGAAATTTGCCTACAAACGGAGTCCTCTTGACAGAGCCACTGATTATTTTACCAAAATAGCAACGTACCAGCATAATTTCTCCCTATCTTTGTTCCTCCACATGATGACTGCAGTATCACTGAGGTGCAGTCGTGGGATGCCACTGTTGAGTACAGCCTGCCTGTTCTGACTCAGTTAGGAAGAAACACTATGGTGATTCCATTGTCTCTGTACCTCCTCCCAGCTCCCAGGGGAAAGAAAGAGATAAAAGCATACAAGAAAATTTTTCCCTGGCCTTTGCAAGAGATGACACGGACAACTCAAGGCAAAAAGGTTACATTCTGTGATGAACTGGTACCTGGCCACAGGTCTCGTTTTCAAAAAACCAGCCAACCATGACCTATTTCTGTGTAATGATAATAGCACAGTAAGGAATTTCTCAAGAATAAATATATGAGGATAGAAAGTGTCATTTCAAACCTTCAAGGAAGCACACCACTATAAAAAGCATCAGCAAGTTCTTACTGGTATCAATAATAATTAAAAAGCCCAATCCTAACTCAGTAATAACCCCACTCTTTTGCTGAAAGTACACTTGGTCTTCAAATTTGTGACAGTGCTTGCAGGAGGTAGGAATAATTATTAAAGTTTTCACTCAAGTGGACGTAATATAAAAAAATGACATGTACCTGTGGAGAACGGAAAAAAATACAGTTACCAAGAAAGAGGCAATTTTTATAACAGCCAGTGCTTAACTTTATTTTATGTGGCATGAGGCAACAATAGTTTGGATGCCATCATTCTGCAAAGTCTTTGAAATTTGGTTAAGGAATGCTGACCTACACATAGTCACAAAGGCAAATTCCATTTACTTAATGCAGATCTATAAATTGCATGATTTATGGAATTTTAGCATGGATAGCATTCAAGAAAATTGAACTTAGTAGTAAATGGCTCAAAATCCAGTTCATGAATCACTTTGAATATATCACTGAATTGGTATAAACCTCAAATTTGATAGGTGTTTATTTTCTTAAAAATACTCATGAGTTTGAGAGCACATTCTTCTCCATTCTTCATTCAACAAAGTCCCTATTCAGTCAGTGAAGAAGAACTATAGAGTAATCTGCTGTAACAATTGCTGTTTTACACCCTAGTGCACCAATACTGGCAAATCACTCCTGCAATACACACTTGCAGCTGACCTCACCTTCAGACATCACCAATGAAGGAGTAGCAGCAGGCTCCTAAAAGCTCCCAGTGACCACAGTAAGTGTCGGGACAGTTCGGGGTTGGATCCATCTCAGTTTTATGCTGCATTACAAATGCTCCAGCAATACTTCAACAAATTGTCCATTTTCTTTTGCAACTAGAACCAAATGCTCTGTGTGCAACAAAGTCAGCAATGTAAAATGTTTTACTAAAGGCTGACTGAATCTGAACCACCAGACTATAGACACTAAATTTCATTAATGTTCTTGACTCAAGACATTAAGGACTCAATAAAAAACTATTACAAGAGAAATGAAGATGTTGATCACCAGAGTAACTTACTTAACAAACTGCAATTTCTTACTCATTTCTTTCACAATACTTTGCTAATAAAATGCCATCACAGGGAAGCATGTGCTGAAAGAGCAAGTCCTGACCATGAGACTGCTTAAAAATACAGCAGCAGAGAGGACTGTTGCTTTCAAGTCATGCAGGCAAGAAACAGTTTTATCTCCAAATGGGCTCAGTAGAGACAAAGAGAAAGAACATGTATTAAATGGGGGTAAATAGGGACCAGCGTTCCTGGCCAAATGTCAGAAGGCCAAATGTTAGAAGGTAAAATACTTAACTTGTTAGTCTTTGGAGAAGAATTCAAAACAGTTACGGATGCCTAGCCCGTACATGGAGAAAGGCAGAGATCTCCAAAGGACAAGTCCAAAAGCCTGCCTGCTGCAGGGCACCAGCCTGGAGCTTTGTTTGCACAGGTTTTTCAATGGGTTCAGGAAGAATCACAAACAGTAAGGCAGTTCTGTCGCCCCAAGAAAACGGCTTCTTCATTTTTTCCTGCTTTATACAATATAGCAGGATTCTCCTGCTGCTGAGTCAGCCACAGAAATGGGCAAGACACCTATTTTGTGCAATAAATTCATTTGTTAGAAGAATAGATTCAATTGTGATAGATGTGGGATTATTGAGTTCCTTGAATATTTTGTGCTGACCCTATCTGTCCAGGCTCAATAAATAAAAGATGACTGTCCTCACCAAATGGTTAAGAAGTCTTTTAGGACACAGAAGATTCAAATCCCTCCTGACACAAGAGGTTTGAGTGTCTCTGCTGAATGTCTGACAGCTAACTCAGTGGGGGCAAAGGAGGAAGGAAGAAAAAGCTGTGTATGGTATTAAATCATCACCAGATCTAACATGCATTCTAACTGAGCTATTTTGCATAAAATTGCAATCATACAGTCTCTCTGTGCCTACTCAGGGCATTCACCTGGCAAAGCAGGATACAGTGGAATGAACCAGGTTTAAGACTGTATTTGTAGTAAAATATTAAAGCTCACCAATGTTCATGTTCTGTCAGCTCTTAAGTTCCAAATGCCACCTGTAACTTAAGCATTGAAAAAACATTACTATTTCAAAAGTTCAGGTGTTGTAAAACTTTGGAGGCAATATGTTCTTAAATTAAGACACATCAAAAGTTTGAAACGCAGATGGGAAAAGTATGAATGCAATGCCAAACTAATTGCACATCTTAGCCAAAAATACCCCTCCACTTTTCAAAGCTTTTTTTTCCCTTTCCATTTTTTTTCTAATACCATGAGTACAGTGTCTCTATTTCATGATCACAAAAGCTTGGAAAAAACATCTGGCAAGAACAGACTAGAAACAAGCCAGAAAAACTGTGTGGGTGACATAAGAAAGAATACTTATTGAGAATCTCTTGAACAAAAGAAACTGCAGTTGGAAGAAATCTTCTGGAGATATTTGTAAAACTACTTAAATTGGTGATGATTTAATACCAGCAAAAGTTACTAATTTTCTACAAGAATAACAAGAAAAACTAAAAAAAAAAGTACTGATCTGAAAGATAAAAAAGAACAGGTTTCACCACTATATGTAAAAATAAGTCATAACAGAGCTTGCTTTGAAATACCTTTGTGTGAGAAATGTGCTGCTGAAATCTTGGATCCAAGGCGAGAATAATCATAAAAGCACAGCAGAGAGGTGCTGCCAGGAGGCAATAATTGCTTAGATTGCTTCTGGAGGTGCACTGGTCAAACATGGACATTGAAACCTCTGGAAAAAAAACAACCCACAAGCCATCCTTAAAGGAGGGTTTTTTCCCATCAGCCTGGACTAACAGATGGGCCTTGAATCATTCCCCAAGCGGACACAAAGACCGGCTTTGTGAGCACATGGCTGCGTGGAAGTGACAAGGATTCCAGAAGTATGGGCTGTCTGCTGAGAAAGGCCAGGCTCTTCCTGTGGACATCACAAGAAGCCAGAAAACATCCACTGAGGCGCAAAACATGAGCAGAATTAGAACCCAGGATGCAGGGCAACACATGGTTAGTTTGGGTAAGCAATGACAGACTATCACAGGAAAGAGTCTGGACAAAGTATGGGACAAGTCAAATCTACGACAGAACTTCAGGATAAAACTAAACAGAGAAAATGATGATGACTGTTTGGGGGGAAAGCTGTTTCCTCAGAGATGTGATTGAAA
This sequence comes from Sakesphorus luctuosus, assembly GCA_013396695.1. NCBI lineage: Eukaryota > Metazoa > Chordata > Aves > Passeriformes > Thamnophilidae > Sakesphorus > Sakesphorus luctuosus. The sequence goes on from VWZD01006851.1 coordinate 37,968, forward strand.
TCTCATCAAGTGGTAAATTTTAAACTGGACTAGAAAAATATTAAAGAAAGACACTAGGAGGAACAATTTCAAACTGGCAGGGACATACTAGATGAGCTGTGAGGTATTTTTCATCTCCACAGTCTATAATCTTGAATTATCTTGCCCAAGATGCAACATTAATTCTACTTCTTCAGTCTGGCTATTCACCCACAGAGACTCACACATACCAAGAAGGTAAGACCTTACCTTACTCAGCACCATCAGACAAGGGTACTATATTCTTTCACAGTTGTATTAAATGCTTTGCAGCACAATCATCCTGTGGCTCTCAGGGCAAAGGTGCAGCTCACTGCACTTGTTCAAAACCTACCACTGCCAAGAGTCACATTCATGCAAATGCTCGAGCCACTGCTATGGAACAAGGCACTCTGGAAATCAGATGCCATTTACAAAACACATTTCAGTCAAAAGGACTGTGCAGTAGTCTCCTGGAGTTAAAGTTGATGACTCTAGTACAAATATTGTCAATATAAAAAAACCTGCTCAAAATTATTTCCATCAAAATTACTATTATCAGTTATTTTTCCATGTTTCTGTCATGTAAGTATTATTTCATTATTTTGTGTTGCCTCTCCAGGACCTTGATTTCATTTCTCTCAAGGCAAATCTATGTAATTTACACATTTAAACAAGTGACTCCATTGGCTTTTTCAAGGTTGATCCTATTGGTGCCTGAGTCATTTATTAAGACAGCCAAAATGTGCTGCAGTCGCTAAAAGAAAATCCGTTTTAAGAAGAAAAGTTTATTTACCCTCAAGTACATGACCTTGAATTTCACGCTGTTAAACCCATTCAGCTTGTATCTTTCTCACCACCTTCAAGATACTTCTTGTGTCTCTTCAGAAGACAAAAGTTTGCTAAGCCTGAGGCATATAATGTTGAATTTTGCTACAAAACTCCTTCAGTTTGCACTCAACAGATTATTAGTCATTCTCATATGGTATTTTCTCCACTGTATAATCAGTGTTCATCACCTCTGCCTTCCTCTACTTAGTCTTATGTTTTGTGTTCCATTTACACAAAATAATATTTGACAAGAAACAGTGCCAATGTCATACTCTAGTCCAAGGCAGAAATGTGCATCTTCTGTTTTTCCTTTTCTGACCACTCCACCCTCTTCTGTCTTTCACACCATGCAACACCATCCTGCACACACTAGAAGCTGCCTTATTTCTCGCATATTTCCCTGCAATTGGTTTCCTTGTGGCTTTGCTCTTCAATCTCAGGAGAAGCAAACATATTGTCACACTTTGAGGAGACAATTCCTACCCTTCTCTATTCATATTTCAGAACATTTCCTCTTCAATTAGCAGTCTTTCTCCAAGGGTTTTCTTGTTCATTGACTGACCAGCTGCAAATCTTGACCCACCAGCACAGCATCCTTTCACCTCTCCTCTATATGTTCTCATTATCTCTACTCCTCACATCTTCTCTTCCCAAACCCACTATTTTCCAGAAAAAAGGGGGGAAAAAAGCTACTATAATTTTTTAAAATGGGGACACTGAATCAACATACTAGAATCATCCCAAGAGACTAAAAGACAATTCAAAAAAGCAAACAATAAATGCAGAAGGAAGTATTCTTCATCCAAATTTGTAGTTAATTGTGACACACTTTGACACTGAAAATTCAGTGTGCTGGTAGTGTTATGTGGAATTAAGAAAGCCACTGCACACATGGAACTGCTGCTGAATGCAAAGAACGTCGCTTTCGTAGCAAGCATTCAGCCCCACATAAGAAGTAGAAGGAACATATACCAGACTATGGTCAGCCTCTGCTTTCTGGTCTTATATTTTTCCTGCATGTTTGGTATTACTTGGAAGTAGACAGATATTATTAAGAAGCAAAACAATGGCTAAACCCACTTCTGGTCTGACTTAATGTGGCTGTTGTGATGCATTCACCAAAGATAAAGTGTACCATCTGCATCTTCTACAGCCTATCACTCTGTGTTTCCCCTTTAACCTTCTCCTGGGCCTCTGCAAAGCCTCTCTCATGATTAGTTACTGTATTTTCTCCATGCTCTGTGGCCTTTATAAAAAACTGCAAAAGCCATATAATGAAAATCCAGCTTCCCTCGCCATCTTCTGAAAAGCTTTATGATATTGTAAGAGCATATGCACAGATTAGCCCTGCCCACTTCACTGTTGCAATAACATCACTTTTTAAAAGTAGTTCAATAATATAATTATTTGGGAACTATTATTAAAGAAATCTTTCAAAGTGTTAATGAATTTGCTTTCTCTTCATTATTTTTATTCAATACAGAAATTAGGGAAAAGGTAGTTTTTTTTCTCTCAGCACATCTACTTCAGCATTAATCAATTTGTCTAATAAGAAAAAGGAAAATAAAAGGTGATTCACAACACTCTTTGCCTCGCTCTGCTCATCAACTTTAGAAAAAAACAAAACATAAAAACTCTCCAAAGTGATGTATGGATAAATCAGTACTTCTGAGTCAATTCCCTCACTTTGAGGATCAATTAAAGTACTTCATACATGCATGAAAGGCATGCTAGAGCTTAATACGGTGTTTTCTGAAAGGATAAAATTATTTTCTGTACCTGAGGATTATTTGGAAATATTTTCAGAAATTTGTTAAGATCCCTAGAACTGATGACAGGTGTTAATTTGTATAGTCCAAAACAAGCAAAAAGAAGGTTTGAATGTATTTGCAATATGTTGGAGATGCATGCATCTAATTTACTCCGTAACAACCTGGGAATACATAACAACTCCTAAGGAGGAGGATTGCAGATTCAGGTTACAGACAGATAATTAAAAAGTACTGCCCTTTCTGGTTCATACTTCAAAATCTGAGCAACCGAAGATGGTAACAGATGGTCAAAGAAACACTTGGGGAATGATGTTTACAGCTAATTTGATTACTTAAGTCAGGTAGCTTCATAAAGTGGACACCAGACAAAGGCTGGCTATTTTTCAAGGCACAGGCAATAGCCAACACAAGTATCCTTCTGCCATCCACTCACTCATTTTTGCATCAAAGGTCTCAGGTTACAAGAGGGTTTTTTTAGAAAATGCGGAAGGCAACACAAAGACTGTTTTGCAGAAGCAAACCCTTGTGCAACTGACCAAGCATAAAACCTTAATTCCCCAAACCTAGAAATTTTTCACCTGTTTTTCCCACTCTTAATTTATAACATTTCTGTCCCACAATGGCACTATTTCTAGATATTGCAAGACAAGTTCTGTTAAGAACAGGAAAAAAAGTAACCTTAGAAATACTAACCACTACATGTGATACTGATAGGACTTGATATATTTAAAGAAGGCCCTAAATTTTTAATGCTATCTCAGTAAATTATAGAACTGAGTACACAGAGTTACCAGCCTTCTACTGCTGTATGAAGTTCTGTTTGTAAATACAGATTTGCATTAAAAAATAATGAAAGTAATTAGGATTTCAAAGCTGTCCAGAGGACAAAAATCAGTCACCTGTATATGCCAAAAGCAGAAATAATGAAATTAAAAGAGATTTTTCACAATTTGGGAATATCTCCTAAGTCTGAACTACCTAGCTTTCTCCAAGAAAGAAAAAGATTTTCAATGTGTTTTAACTACAATTTATTTTTGGATGATTATGGTAATTAAGTGTTTAAACAGTATTGAATCAAATCTTGTACAAACCCCCCAAGATATTAAGAATTTTTTAATTAAAATAACTCTCCAGGAAAATCTTGATTAAATACTTCTAAAATACAACACTCAGAATTTCAACCACAAGAATAGACAAATGGTAAATACACTGTAGTCCCAAGTAGAAGTCTGCTCTGAAAAATGACAATTTAAACATAAATTTGTGTCTTGAGACTGTTAGAAGAAATCTTTACAGATTCTCCATAGTACCACGTTGCATCTCAGCTACTCATGAGATGCAGTGCAGAGGACTGCAATCAACTCCATATTCACTGTGACTACATACACTCTGCAAATTTTAGTGGTTCTATAACAGGAATAAATAGTAACGAAAACAAAAATAGGAACAACTTGTATCAATCACTTAAGTATGTAAGTACATCACACTGGTACAAAACAAGGAGTCCTCCCAGGCCAATCTGCTGTCTCCTGAAAGGATCAGCAAAGGATGCTCAGGAAGGGATATAATAAACTGTGAGCAAGAACAATTTCCCAGCATACTGGGTCCTAGTAATTTTAATTTCAGGGACTTCAGGAATTAGGTATCAAATCATTCACACACATGATCTGACCTGGTGAAACATGACATTTCATGCTGTTTCTGTATTGTCAAACTGGAGTCAAAAAAGATTGTTTAATTGTGACATTACTGCACCCATCGATACATCAGAGAAATTCATTATGTGGCTGCACACCAAGAGATTAAAAACAATACTGCCCATCTCTCAGCAAGAGATGTATATACAGCATTGAGTCACACTAGGTTTTATGCCATCAAATAGGGGAGATTAAAAAAAATCCCAAACACCTGATTTACTTTTACATAAGACAGTAATTAGAATTTGATTTGCTAAGTGATGCTGTGTTGTGGACAAACCAACAGCTACAAACAAAGCTCTTGTAAAACTGAGAGGAAGAGTCACACCTCTATTGAAAATCTTCCCTAACAAAACCAGGACATTTAAGTCTGACATATTCCCTATCTTTGTTTACAGGCACCCTTGAGTAGAACAGACAAAACAAGAAGGATGAAAGCAAATTCCAGTTCCAGGTTGGCCAACTGTCACCATGCAGCACAAGGGAAGAGAGGATGCTGAAAAGTCACTCTTCTCAGCAGAGAGAAGTGGGTACATGGGGACTCTCCCCTCCCTGGGCATGTCAGGAAACGAAACAGCCTTCAGAAGAATATTCTGTTCTGAATCAAAATCTACGGCATTTTGTTCCTGTTAGAAGCAAGGGAAAGACCAGGATGAAGACTGTCCCTCAGCAAGTCAGTCCTCTAGCTGCTTGAAAACAAATAAACCAAACCCCAGTGTAATAACACAAGTTGACAGTTGCAATCTAATGAGAAATGTTTTCACTAAAAAAATGTGTAATATAATTTTAGATATGTTAAAATAGAGGCTATAAATGTATAGCATTTATTTTTGTTAGCATTCATTTTCTTTGGAAAGCCAAAGAAAACAAACCTTTCAGCCATCCATAAATTGAAAAATCATGAAATATTAAAAATTTAGTTCAGTGATCCATTAAACATGTTAGATGCAACTGCAGAAGGTATTTATAGCTATCTTTATACCTCTTGCATGGATAACCTACAAAGTGGTCAAAACTACCAGTTTTCCATCTCTTATTCAGTTATACTTGGTTTTATCAGATAAAGAAAGAGCATGAAATATCATCTGTCAGCATGAAACATCATCTGTCAGCAATTAACTGTAAAGCAAAAAACTGTGTTCTTCAAACACAACACTTGTTTTTATGCAGTTTCCGTCATCCTTTAACACAACTGTGAAATTCTTCTAGTTATCCCATGTATCACTTGGTTTTTCTAACCTGGAAAAATCCAGTTTCTGATATTTGTTTTTGCCAAGCACATGTGCTGGGTAAAAAAGTTACAGCCAACCAAGTCAGCCAGTGAACTAGTGAACACCTGTGTGCTGCCCCACCCATCAACAGTGCTGGTCAATGATTTAGACAAATGATGTGCAGGAAGGGAGTACCTGCAAAAGGGATGCATTTCTTAGTAACAGTACACATCCAATTAGTTTTCCTCCTGCCTTCACAGCATTTGAGGATAATTCTGTCCATTTAGATGAACAGAAACATTCAAAGACAAACCACTCCACAGCATCCTAAAAACATCTTGCTATATATATACACGTTGTGTTAAAATTTGTCTTAGCAAACACTGACTTTATGGCTACAGAAAACGCAAATCATCTATGGAGCAACAGAGTCTGAAACAGGGACGTGCTACAGAAGGCAAGTTCCATGTCATTCAGGAACAGAGTTGGCCAGGTACTGCCAACAGCAGCAGTGGCTACAAGTTCTGGGGCAAAACACCTGAAGGAGCCAGGCAAGGTTTCCCTGAATCAGGGAAAACCAAGGGAGAGAAGAGACCTGGGAGCTCTCATGAGTGAGGCAGATAAGGGGAGGGTGACGCCAGAGCAACCACGGGAAATTTGCACAGCTCCAGCAGTGCAGGTGATTTAAACAGCTCCAGGAGTGCAGGTGACCAGGAGTGCAGCGAACAGGGTGGGGAAAACAGGACAGGGTGCATCAGAAGGACATGGTACAGCAGTTTGTGCAGAATTTCCCACAGGCAGAGGTGGGTAGGACACTGCAGCCACTACTCTGGCTCCTGAGTCTCAGGGGAGACAGTATCGCTCTCTACAACCACCTGAAAGGGGGTTGTAGCCAGGTGAGAGTTGGTCTCTTCTCCCAGGCAACTACTGACTGAACAAGAGGAAAGAATCTTAAGCTACACTGGGGGGAGGTTCAGGTTGGATATCAGGAGGAATCTCTTCGCTGACAAGGTGGTCAAGCACCAGAATGGGCTGCCAATGGAGGTGGTGGAGTCACCATCCCTGTTAGTGTTCAAGAAATAACTGGACATGGCACTTAGTGCTACGGTTTAGTTGCCATGGTGATATTCAGTCAAAGGTTGGACTTGATGATTTTGGAGGTCTTTTCCAATCTTAATGATTCTATGATTCTACAAGCAAAAAGAACATCCACAAGATGTCCTATTTCAGTTTCAGTGGAATACAGGAGTACAATTTCTCAGGTTTCCATGACTAATGAACTTATTTATTTTTGCAGTTAATAGTTGTGATAGTCACTCTATTTTCTGGATAATCATTGTGTCAAGACTTTTCAGTAATATTCAGTAAATATAAATCTGATTTTTTTAAGATTAAAATTAAATCACTGTAAAAAGACTTAATCCCCCAGAAGTGGTATATTGATCACCAAACTCTGAAAAATCTATACAAGGGATCAATTGAAAGGTGTGAAAAACCTGGAAACAATCAAACAGTCGATGAAGTCTTCTGATCTCAAGAGATGAAAAATAGTCTCCTCATACTAATATAGCTATTGCCCACTGCAGTGAGAAAATCAAAACTGAACAAAGAAAGAGAAGCAGCTATGATTGGCAACGATTCTACTAGGATCTGATGAAAAGCTACTTGCCAATCCAATCAACTGTTATATCCTAAACATTTTTCCACCTCCTTGGAGGCCTTTCACATAAGCTTTACATAATGCCTAAGTAGATCCCATGGTTATCTTCTGCAATCCCTTTAGTGAGCAGAAACAGAAGTATTGCTCAAGGATATTGTAAAATGTCCACAGAGGAATCTGCATTGCAATCAACAAATGTTAAAAAAAGGTATAAAAGAACCCATTGGTCAGGAAGTGTTGCTACCAGTTTGCTGTTCCTCAGAAGGAGAAGTTCAAGCACCAGAGGCCGAAACATTGTGTAGGGTATGCTCTGGTTGTGAACGCTGTCCCTCTCTGCTGCTAAAGACTCAGACCTGCTTTTTAAGAAGTTCTCAACCCACCTTGTCCCAGATGACACATTAACACAAGCAAGGTGATTGCTGCCAAGACGTGCTTACTGGATCAGGACACACAGGCTGTTCCTCTGAGCTGCCTGGCAGTCTGTACACCTTCTTGATGGCTGTGTTCAATTTTACTAACACATCTTGCACATCTTATCCTGTAGAAGTACCACATATTGTTGAAACTTGACTAATTCTATCTGGAAACTGCACTGAAACTTTGTCATAAAGAAAATGTTAAGACACTAACTGCATGTCTAAGACACAATTCTGCATATATGTATGTATAAAAATAAATAGAAACAAATCCCCCCAAAACTAAAGGTTCATACAAAGACTCTTCTGACTCTAAAATTGTTCTCATTTATTTTATAACAGAGAAATTGTGCAATATAAGTGCTACCATGGTAACAACTTACTTTATTGAACAAGAGAGAAAATAATTATCCGAAACCTGCATATCATGCAAGCACATGCAGTAAATTTAGTGCTGCCCTTTTTACCCCTTGCTATTTTTCTTCTTGCAAAGAGAAATACATTTTGAATTTATACCTTAGAGCAGCAAGCCAGGCATCATTTTGCCTGCCCCTCCCACATCTTTGTATGTTTTACACCTCTTGAGTGCATGATGTGAAGGACCCAGTTACTTAGAAAAAGGGATTAATGAATCAGAAATGCTCTTCCCCCTCCTGAGTTAAGTACAGAAGACTCCTATGTAAATGCTTCACGCATTCAAAAAAAATGAAGCCCTAAGGCAAGCACAGCACATGCTTAGTATTCACTCAGTATACTTAAACAGGAACCCTTACTTTATAGTAAACCAAAAGTTATTCATCTCCAAATATAAATTAAACCTGATTTTACTGTTCTGTCCAAATATTCCTTGTGATATTATGTTTGTGAACATATATTTATGTACAAGGGACACCAATATTTTCAGAACTGCATGGATTTAGCCATACAAATCCAATTAATCTCAATAGAACTTGTATGGCTAAATCCCTGTGCTCAGCTTTGACATTTTAGAAGCAGTGGGGGAGGTTTTTCAAGTACTGAATATGTATTATACAAAACTCAGTTTTTTCAAAGAGAAACAAAATAGCATGTAGATACATACAGATATCAACAAACATTTGATTCTGTCAAGAAAACCACATTCCTAGTGAAGCAGGCAATAATTTCCACAAAACTGTTTTATAAAAAATAACAGTATTATCTTGCAGCCTATGAGATAAAACTAATCACATGTACGTATTAGTTGGATAAATTATTCTTACTTTACCTCCAGTTTTGATCTTTTTACTTCATTTGCAGTGCATCTGCCTCTCTGATATACAGTGCTAAAGAATGAATTTAATCCAGTGTTCACAGCTGGAGGATGTGTTTGGGATGCATAAAATTCATGTTTTTAAAAGATCACTTTAAAGAAGTGACTTAGAAGTGCTGTTTAGAAAGACAATCTTATTTGCAATAGACTTCTCTTACTTGGTTTATTTAGTCCTAAACAACTTAAAGAGTAGAAACAAAACTACTTTCAACAACTTCAGCAACAAAGAATGCAGCTAATTTTGACTATCTTTTAGAAGATTTCTTCAGGTACTAGAAACAACTTATGTGTACACACATTCATGCACACATACAATACAGGCTATGCAAAAGCTTAAGTCACCAAGTTGTCTTCATGGGGCTGGAACTCTGCAAAACATCCAAACAGAACTATCTTGGTGCAGAATTCTTTCTGAAACACAGCCTGTAACGGTATGTCCTTCATAAATACGCACACACTTACACTATCTAATACCTCTCTATGAAGCTCTTACGGAAAATGAAAATACAATTCCAGTAGCTGAACTGGTAAAGCTTACCATTCCATATCAAAAAGACTAGTCTTCTCCCTTCCCCTAAAGCCCTCAACAATCAGTATCAGGGTTTCAATTCATAAACCAAATACTACTAGAGATGTATGTTTCCCATACAGTCGTCGAACAGTTAAATCCCAAGAGTCTTGCAACTGCAGAAGTGATATAAATAATGTCTCCTTTTATAATAACTTAGATTTTCCATTTGCCAGCACTTTTTGCATAGAAACCCTTTTCTCCAGTTCAAGTATAAATCACAGAGGCAGTGGAGACATTCCTGTTTGTTTGGTTTCGTTAAAGAAGAAGTAAGGGACTATTTGGGAATTAGCTGGGCATAGAAAGCATTTAACAAGTCACTGAACAATAGAACAAATTCACCCAAAAAAGCCATCATGCTGCAGTTTATTTTTCCTATATATGAATGAGTTAGCTAGATGCTCACAGGAAGGGTTAGCCCACATGCTAGATGAAAAGCTTTATTAAAAGTTTGTTGTATTTCAAATTAATAATGATCATTCAGCTACTGAATCCTCAAGGACAGGACCAATAACCACACTTTCTGCCTGAAGTGGACCATGAAGTTACTACTTCATAAAAACCTAAAGCCATTAGAAGCAAAAACATCACTAAATGTTTTTGCTAAATGTTGCCAAAGCAATGTTTTTCTGTAATAGTGTGTTCTGAAAGCCTTATAATCTGACCTGAAACACATTCATAAAAGTAATAGTGTGTTACAAAAAATACACATCAATTGAGACAGTATCAGACACAGAAGCCTCTCTGGCCAGAAGCTCTCCTCAAAAAGCCTTCCCTCAATCTTGCTTTATACAAAAGCTCTAAATTTGGGGGTACAGAAGTTCAGTACATAAAAATGTGCTTGTTGCCTTGGAATAGAGCAGCAACTCCTGTTGCTCCTTACATTGCCTTGTACTCTACACACCTTCTGCTCCACCTGCTTCCCCACTTCATTTGTCTAAGATGCTTTACCCCCTCTTCCTGGGTCCTGGTTAGGTCCGTGCTAAACAGCCAGCAACAGGTCAAAGTAAAAACCCAATCTGTGCACCTGCTAAAGAGTCTCCCGAACTCTTGGTCTGAATGTGGACACCAATTTTCAGTAGATTCGTAAGACCTTTTTCTTTTTGATTTGAAACTTGTTCCTTTCTATCAATTTCAGCCAGATCTAGGCAAGCTAAAAAAAGGTGTTAAGAGGATAAACAAGGTCAAAGAACTGCCAGTTGTATGATTAAGTCCATTTCCTTAGGAAACCAAGCTAGAAACTCAGGAAATGAGGTAACACTCTGAAAAGCAGATACTGTGAATATAAGGCACATGTGAAAGCTCATCACATTCAAACACAGTGAGTACATGGACGGGGCAGCCTTAACAGAGTTACCCACAACAGCTTACGCTGCACTTCCCTACTTCAGACAAAACAATGTTTGGATGTGGACAAATGGACAACTCAGTAACTAAACACAGACATATTTATCCTTTATGGCAAGTATGTTTTGTGGTGGGAACTTTTGTTTTCTGTTTGTCTTGTTATTTAAGATATAACACAAATCCTTCTTTAAAAGAAATTAGAAAATCTAGAAAACTGAAACATGAGATTTCCATGCAGTCTTCTCTGACCAAACCTGCTTGGTGATCTTCAGTAACAGGAGCTTGTTGAAGAAATCAAGGATGAAATACAGTCAGTAGCTATAAATGCATTCATCTCATTCACAAATAAACTGTTAGCCATTAATTCAGAAACCTAATTTCCATTCAGTTGACTGATACCCTACAGTAATAATTCTGTAATAATGATACTATAATGTTTTTCAAAGCTTATTTTTCATCATCATTATCTAGGCTCAGGGCTTAACTTTTACTTTCTAAATGCTTATTTTCTTCAAGTGACAAGACTCTCAAACTCCTGCCTGAGTGCAAGCCACAAAAAACCCGTGTCTCCCTGGTTTTAGGCTGGCTCATCACCAGCCAGAGCATGAGTTACAGTTCCCAGTGGCAGAATGCAGCCTATTCAAAACAGCATGATTAATTTAGCTAAAAAGAAAACCACAAGCAGAGAGAAATGGATTAAATAACAACAAAACCCTACATACATATGGTCTTATCTGAGACTTGCCTTGTTAACATTCCACTTTTTTCAGCCAGAGGGTGAAGCTCTGGCTGGTACTGCCCGAGCGCAACTGCTGCCTCTGACACTATAACCTGAATCCTTCCCCCTCCCAACACAACCCAAGGCTGAATTCAGGTATTGTTCCTCCCATTACAAAGCAACTGAAAGAAAGCCACTGCCAGGTTCCCAGAAAGCTGGGGAAAGGCTTAACTGCATTTAACCCTTTGGGCTCTCTGGAACCAGCCAGAGGACATCCTCTGGTGCCAGGGACCCACATGGTAATTCCCATGTTATTTGTGACTACTAAAATGCTGCACTGGAGAATGCCACAGATGACACAGGCAAAGAGCAGGGAAATGGTGCTACAAAATAGAAGAGTTTTGTTCAGTGTGATCAGGTGTTACAATTCCACTATAAAGATCTAATGGCAGGACTAGAGAAGTAATATATTAACATCTATTCATTTCTGGTTTTTTCCTCCAAGAAATAAATGTATTCAACTTTCCAAATTTGTTGCCTCGGTTCTCTGTAAGAGGAGAATCCAATAATGTAATGAATGGATGGGAAGGCAGCTGTACCCAAAAATACACTACCATTTCATTTATATGATGATTATTCACAATAAATATACACTGCAATGTTTCTTGTGCTTGGAATGGAAAGTAAAGATATCAGTATATATGTAATGCTTAAGGATGTCCAGCTTACCACAGCTGCAACTTTGCATTTAGGTCCAACAAAGAAAACATTGCGACAATGAGGAAAAAATATCAAATGCTGATGAAAGTGATTGGCAAATATTATTTAACCAAGAGGTTAGACTTATATTTGGAGAAAAACCACTGGTGACTTACATTGGGCTCACCACAGAGCTGAAATAACCAAAGATTCCAGTGACCCACATGAAATTACCACTAAAGTCAGCTACTCACTAAAGAAGCAGTCCAGATACCAGCTGCATTTTTATCCAAAGCATTTAGTCTGACACTCCAAATTCAACAACGAATGAAACCATTTCAGAAAAAGATAGCCTATTTCAAAACAGATGGATACTGACATGCTTGCTTACTTTCTACAGTTTAAGACTAAGTTATATATTTTTTATATATTATTTTTTAAGTATCATTACTTAATATCACACTCTCTTTCCTTGAACTTCTACTGTACATTCCTACAGTGATCAAACTGTACTGGCCAATCAATCAGTTACAAAGTTGGTCAGGTAAATGCCTATGTGCCATTTTATATAATGTACTGAGCTATGATTACATATTTAACAACCTAAAGATACAATTAATTTTTATTTCAGGCATTATAAAATAACTAAGACAAATACTTGTACATCTTTTCAAGGCGGAAAATGTCACTTTACAAATGTCTCCATTTATAAGCAGTGGGCAACACGAAGACACTTGCACTGTGTCAGTGGCTGCAACTATTAAATGCCCTACACTCCGGATGTGTCTTGCGTGTATGTGTGGGATCACATCTCTGGAGCACAGCAAAAGTCCCTCTATTTCTCCAGAAGAGCCTTTATTTGTTCTAACTGCATGTCAAAACAAATAAACATTAAAAAACCAAACAAAAAAGCAAAACCTTCCAAAAAATGAGGAATACACAGGCAAACTTGTATGCCCGTTTCCAATTCCTGCCTGTTCCTTTTAAAACACATTCGAATTTAACATCAAAATGAACAGCTTTTCTCTTACTACCTAATGAAATCCAGTTATAAGTATTATGAAGATGACAGTGATTGACAGTTACATGATGACACACTTGACACATATCACATCTGCCAATGCTTACTTTTTTTCCTCATTCATGCAGGTTTGGGGTTTTTTTCCCCCAAAGAATATGGTATTTATTAGGTCAACATTTCCTAATTTAATATGCACAGAAAATTGCTTAACTAGCTTTTTAACATTTGGTTGTAAAATAAGAGTTAATAATTCTAAAACAAATTAAACTGCTGTTTGTCAGTACTTTTATTCATATGAAAATGACCTTAAGCAAGCCTGTCATCTGATGCAATAGATACTCTATATGGATTGCACTTTTAAAGGTAACACAGATAAGAGTATTGTTCTGCTCATGAGGCAGAGAGAGTTAAATCATGAAATATTCAGTTTTAATTAAGATTACTGTATCAAAGGCAAGGCTTAATGCAGAACTGAAGTAAGGATCAAGGTTAATGCCTATTCTAAAGCAAATTTACATAAATTATGTTTCACTAGTGTACCATGAGTCTTATTTTGTCAATTTAAACCATGTGAGACCACACAAATTAAAGATGGAAATATCTATTAAGTCATCTTCACTCTCCTCCCTCCAATACAGAATTCTTTTTCTTTCTTTCAAGTTCATGTCTGAGTGTTTTGTCCACTATCCTTTGCAATAGCTCAAGCAGTGGGGCATTGCACTAAAACTTCAGGGGAGACTATCACCCACTTTAGCATCTCCAAAAGAAGGATTTTTATGGTATTTAAAGCTAAGATTCCCCTCATCTTATTTCATTACTCCTACTTAGACCTTTTTTGAACTCCTCTAAATGAATCCTTTCTTGGTACTTGAAGCCTATAAATACCTTCAGACATTTTCATCATCCCCTGGTAGCTATTTAGCCAAATTAGCGTAGGGATCATCTCTCTTCATCTGAACATCACCAAGCACACAGATAGCTATAAGTAATAATTACATGTGTTCATTTCCTTTAATCTTTCTTCACAAGTCATTCCCTTCTAGCCTTTAATTTTTGCAACTCTTCATGCCTACATCTTCTTTTAAGTGTTACTGCTTTGCAATTATTTTCCTTTCTCTGAACAGCTTTATTTCAGGTCATATCCACTCATGCATGCTAGCTTGAATTACCACTTTATCCTGACTTTTAACTGATGTGTGTAGGGTTTGGGGTTTTTGTTTGTTTTTTAATAAAACATCAGGCTCAAATCTCTTCTCCATTCATGTCAAACCACTGCAGAAAAAAATAAAATTACCTGCACGAGCGACCAGCATCTTAGCTTATTAAAAATATGATAAATTTAAGTGCCTAATAAATTCAAATGTTTACATTACTCATTTTGTTTGTCTTTTTCTCCAGATTTTAGGCACAATCTATTTGAGCAATCAGTCTGAAACACCTTTGGGTTTTAGAGTACAGACAATTAACCTTTTCTCTCTGCATTTGTCTTTCTTTGTATCTACATAAACAACTTCACTCAAAAGAAAATTAAATGAGGACTTCAAGCATTATTTTTATCTCTACCATACTGATGACTCCCTATCATGTTTGCTACTTTTCTTCCTCATTACTCCTACACACCAAGCCATCCCCCGTGCCTGAGCACAATGTAAAGTTACAAAAGCTTCACCTGAGCCAGATGGAGAATGCTTTGCTCTCATCGTGAATTTCAGACACTGAATTAGTGTTAGAGTAGGTGTTAATCTAATCACAGCAGTGATAAAAATAGATTTCTTCACTGCTAAGGAGATAACTGCCATGCTAAGTGTCCACCTGTACCTCTTCATTTCTCCCAGTCATTAAGAGGTGCCCTGGTTCTGGTCACAGCTGCACAGAAATCAAGTGGTCAAAAGCACTCCACGGGTTAGTCCCACAAAATGTCTACCACAAGGTTAAAACCAGTGAGGTCTCAAAGCTTTGTCTAGGAGGGAAGGAAAAAGGCAGGCCAAGGATATGGTGACCAGCAGACCAGCCTACCTATCGTGCAACAGCTCAGTCAGTCAGTCAGTCAGTCCCCATGTGTTCCCCATTAGCCACCTTCCCTCTTCATTACTACCCTAAGACCACTGCATTTTATGATAGAAGTTGTTAAATTAAACAAAAAGCTCATTTTTAAGAGCTAAGTACCAGGGTGAATTTAAATGGCAAGTCTCTGTCACTATTAACTAATAGGCAGTCAGCTCAAAACAACTGGTAGATTTTTCAGGATATAATTAAAAAGCAATACAGAGATTTTGTGCCATTGATGCCTCTGCTATACCTGTTCAGTGAATCAGAACAGATTACTTCAGACTCCCAGCCTTCTAGACTGTCAGTCTAGCATCTTTCACAAGCACTACAGCCCCACAAATTATTAAAAAGCTTTTCTCTACACCATCAGTGTCATACATCCATTAGAGGCCATTCCACACTAGAAAATATCTGTTGCAAAAAGTCTTCCTAGGCCATATGCTAGTAATAAATAAAAAAGGCTGGAAAAGATAATTTTATAACAACAATCTTCAGCTTTCTTCTCATGTCTGCATGGTAATCTCTTAAGTCAATCTGTTTACTCTCTGTATCTACTACAGCAAATTTTTTTATGTATATGTTCATTAGTTCATCTTTTAACATTCTCTTTCCTACTTCTTGTCTAGATATCTACAATATGGAACACTCTCTTACTCATTTTATGGAGGTCACAGATGATAAACAACATAATCCAGCACTCTTCAATTAATAAACTAAACCAACCTGGGTCGTCATCTTCCCTATCTATGCCTTTCAATAAATATCCCAGCTATCACCCCTCCTATTTTTTTAAACTCACTACCAACCAGAGTCTGAATTCAGAGCTTTTCAGAAGACATAGATGTTCTGCCTGTATATTCTACTTCTCATATTGGAATATTTTAATATGTTCACAATAGGATGATGACTCTCCCACTCTTCATTTGTATTCTATTTCAAGAAGCATTTATGGAAGGTGAGCTGGCAAGAAAAAAAGTATGTAAAAACATGCACACTGAAAGACACCTCCTAACTGTTATATGTGAATTGCCATGGAGACCCAGCATCAAATCCTGTTAGGAAAGGCAACATACATAAATCTATAATCACATTCATAAATAACTATTAGTTAGAAAATAAGACAATAATTCAAAAAGAATTTGAAAACACAGGATTTTTGAAACTGGATTTTTGTTTATTTCCCCTGGGATTCTGTTTTGGAGTCTTATTTGTTTGTTTTGGTTTTAAAGACCTTTCTCTATATGGGTAACATCAGGGTACTGGATGTTCATCTGAATAAAGTTCCACCATTACATGCTAATGAAACACACTTACAGAGCAGCATCTGCTCATCCAAATTAGATCTGCCTTCAAATATTTCCATTTTAGTTTCAATTAAGCTTTACTCAAAAACACACACTGAATCTTAGTAATATTTTTAAATTTTACCTCTAAAACACTTCCTGAAATTTAAATAACTGAGCAGCCTTTTATTTTTATGGTAAATCTATTAACTCCACTTGCAGAGGTTATACCTTGCATCTTTGTATTTCATATTTCAAAAAACCAAGGCAGAAGATGCTACCTTTCTTGCCATATTTGGCCTTCTCACATGGAAAACGTCACACTCAGAGCATTTTCCACAAGACACTGAGCTATTCTGTAGTTACTGTTACTGAAATACCATTCAAAGCTGCAGGGTTCACACTGAAATTCCAAGGAGGTAAAATGTCAGATCATCGTCACTGAATTTTGCAAAACAAGTATCCACCAGAAAAACCTTGTCACTGAAGAGACGGGGTTTCAGCCCTTGTTCTCAGGAATAACAAAATCAGTCCAGCAAAAATGGATGGGAAGGGCAACACCAGCTTGCTGGCCATGCACTGCAGCCCTGGGCATGCTCTTCCCAAGCACACAATGCAGCACAACTGGACAACTTAATTCGTAGGAGTAATGAGTGGGAAGGTGTACAAATCAATCACTGCCCCTAGTCTGCAAACATTTTGACAAGGAATATGGCATCCAAGCAGGATTATTTGATGGTGGGTTTTAATGTGAGAAAATATGTTTTAGTCTTTCAGGACAGAATAACCTTGCATAGCTATAATGTAAATATTCGCATCTGAGGCTGTCTTGATGTCATTTCTACAGGATGGAGCAAAATCAGTACATCAGGACATGGTTCATTGTAACCTAGTACAGATTTTAAAACTTTTCATTGACAAAATGGGTTTAGATGTTCATGTCTACCTTAGGGTGCATGTCTATTTCTCTTCATAAAGTAGAAAAGTATGCCAAGTGACTAACTCAGATGTACTTTTACTGTAGTAGAACCAGTCTCATTTAAAATAATCACTTTATTTCTACTGCCATGCATCCTCCTTCACCTCATATGAGAAATGAAATCATACAGTGGTAAGGACAGAAACCTTTTGCAGCACTTAAGACACCTTTGGATGCACCATTTTCAGCCAAAATTATCATCATCATCACAGCTCTTCCAAGTCTGAGCTACTGTAGGATTTGTTTCGGCTTATTTCATAATTCTTCCTATTTTAAAAATAAACTTTTTGTGAGATTTACTCATACCCTGGTATCAATTTTCCACATGCTCCCCCAGATAATTTCCAGTTTTCATTTTGATAGATGTGAAAGAGAGATTATGTAAATTCTTAGCTATTCCTCATCTACCAAGAGGCATTCTTTTGTCAACAACATCATATTTTGAAATCCTCTCTTTCAAATTAACTGTAATGCAGCTGCTTCTTTTGTCCAAGATACTGTGGCAAGCCCCACTACCCGCTATCAAATGAACACAGCAAGCAGCAGAGGGTCTTTTGGGGGAGGAGGAGTGTCAAGTAGAAAGTCAGTAGCTAGAACTGACTGCAGCTGGCAGGGCAGAAACAGTACAAGCATTCACCAGTGATCCAACATATTCTTTGATCTACCATTTTGCTACCTTAGGTTCTAATGTTGTACTTGTGCACAGTTTCAGTACTTTTCAAGAAATGGAAGGGGTCTCTGGTACAGATACAATATTACAAATTTATTTCACATGATACAGCAAAAAGCATTTGTATCAAAGTGACAGGTGGGATAAAAGTACCTGAAGAGAACATGATCTAGGCAGGGAGACATAAGACCACATTAGGAAGGAAGAGGAGGACAATGGATCATATGAGCACCAGACCAAGGAGCACATCAATAAAAAGAATGTAACATTATAGTCAATTCTTCAACCAGTGATTCTGAACCATCTTTCTTGCTATTACTGAAGCTAAAATTGCATTCATTACTGTGTGTGCAGAAAAGTAAAAGACATATTAAGTAAGTGAAGGCTTGTCAAATTAGTATCTTGACAGGATATCCATGTCCTTACAATTCTGCTGAAGTAAACACCAAGGAGCAAGTAAAGTGATTTAGTCTGAAAGACAAAGACAGCAAAAAGTACAGCAGGTAAAATTTGCCTTCAGTTGTCTTAAAGGTGGAATTAGACATTAGTTCTAGCCACTAGAGAAGTGAAGAACCAGGGCATTCCATGTAACTATTTAACCACAAGAGTTTGTTCTAGTTTTGAAATTTTACTTCCATTAACCAGGTTCTACACAAACACCCAATAAAGAGATGTTTTTTTGCCCCAAGCAGGTTGTAATCCAAGTGGTGAGAGAAACCAGCCAAATTATTTTTAAGAAAGATAAAATTTATGTCACCTGGGGCCTCAAAAGGTTGTTTTTAGTCTTTAGTCATATTTTTCTAGTCATATCATCTGAAATCAAGAGATTTGCAAGAACTAATGAACTCTACACTGATTGTCTCATTTACCTTATCTCAGTATTGTGTCCTATCTTATTTCTATGACTAGCCAGTGATTCTGGAATAGATTTTGTCCATACACTAAATGGTTAAAGCAAAGTGATTAAAAAACTTATCATATACAGGCTGGTTTTAGATATATATGTTATCAAGAGAGGTTGTGCAGTACTTGCTTAATTAATCTTTGCTGTCTTAACAGATGAACCAGATGTACTATTATGTTCTTTGTTCTTCCCTAAAGAGGGGATGAGCCGATTACTTATCTCCAAACAATAGGAGTTCATGTACCACAGTGAAGAGTTTTTTTTTTAATCGGGCAGGCAATCACTAACAAGCTTCAGCTGCAACTGCTTGATGTAAACACAGTGTGAATTTGTTCCTGGAGTATTAAATGATGTTCCTTCCATTAAGTACATGAAACCAATTTCTAAGTAAGTGTGTAAAGAAAGGGATGGAAAGGACGGAGTTTGGAAGGAGGAAAACTCTGTTTTGGCTTTCATGTATTCATACTTACTTCTTTCATACAGTAACACATTTTCATAGATAAGTTAAAACTTGACGCTTCAAATACTGTTTACAAATAATGCACTGAGAGAAGAGAAATTAAAGAAACTGTTGGTTGATAGAACACATTCCCTAAGTTATACAGCATGATCTAAGACACATGAAGGAACATATTCCGTTCACAGGGCCACAAAAAGAGTTTGTGCAAGTTATTAAAAAATTTGAAGAGTATATAAAACTCTTAATCACTACATAGCAAATTTACACACCTACCTCCATCACATTTATTTAAATATATAGTGAAAAGAACATATTTCTTCTAAATCAATTTTACAAAGCCTTAAAAAGAGCTACTTCGTAGTCAGCAAATTCTTAGGGAAATGTCACACACATAAAAAACTAAGATCAAGAAGCAAGAAAGTTTTGAAATTAGTAAATTTTTCCAGGTAAAAGATGTAACAAATTTAGGAATTCCCTTTATCTTCTTGATAAACTCTATCTCATCTCAAGTCCTCACTCCCTCTCTCTCAATAGCCTTTCCTTGTCATAACCAAAATTTCTTCCATAAAACTAGTTTTCAATAATTCACAACGATTTCTCTTCTTAATTACACTGTTTTTTAAGACACAGATTAAGTGCTATGCTGGGAACTACTACCAGAAGATCTTAAAAGAAATAAGATATGTCTTCCATTTAAAATTATTCTAAAGAAAGAACTCAAATAGAACAGAACAGAATTTGAATAAGAAAACCTCCCAAGAGATTGTAATGCTGTACTAACCGTATACCCCAAAAAAGGAAAACATGATCAAGCTAGGTCAAACAACATAACATGGTGAAACTAGTATTAGTTTTTCTAAAAGGTCTTTTCTGTATCAACTCAAATTAGCAGGAATCAAGCATATTGGTCTCTTCACAATTTTAATTAGTAAATACTACTTGAACGAATACCTTTATTTTTATTCACAGCCATGCTGAGACCTAAAAAAATAGAGTCATCTATTTGGTTAAAAGTAATGTTTTCTCCTTTCCTTTTGCTTAACAGCAGGTTCTCTCAAGCTGCCATAGTCAGTGCTAAAGTGCTAACTATGTCACCATGCTGTGCATCACATTAAATTCCCATTTCAGCTCATGAATTTCTGCCAGATTAGTCCAGTAACCAATAACAGAAAATGAGGAAGTAAAGAGTTATTTATTACCTCTTATCACCATGTTCCCAAACCTACCGAAAATCAACAGAGCTCTGATCAATAGATTACCACACTTTCTAATCAATAGTCAGGTCCAGGAAAATAGAGTGTATCGGATGCATAATACACCTATAAAAGGATACAGGATCAAAACCACTTAGGATCAAATACAAGAGTAAAAATATATTTTAAAAAATGCAGCTAAAAATTGCTAACCACTAAGAAAGCTCTTCTACCAATTATAAAAAATCCTGTATGGGCAACCATGAAGTCACAGGATCAAAAGATTGTACTACAAACCTACTTGGACAATAAACATGCAGGGGATATCCAAAGTATATGAATGCTGTGTAAGATATTATAGGACATTATAGAAGACTAACAGGTATTCTTGCATTGAAAGAGGAGGGGAAGTTCATTTAGACCAGTAACACAAGCGAGGTAAGCCCAGAGTCTATGGTTTATATTTGATCAATCCTGTCACCAGGAAACTATGAAGTAAAGATCTTCTGACCAACTAGATAGAGAGGTATATCATAAATCCTAATAGTTCTCATGAAGAAAAAAAGAAACAAAATGAGAAAAAGAAGCTTTTAAGACCTTTTCCATACATCTTGATTTTTTTTTTAAAGTAAATGATTCCCACTGCATGGAATTATAGCAGGATCATTCTGGAGATGAGAACTCCCATGGTCAGAATGGATTAAGCTGTGCAATGTTATGTACTTTCCTCTGAAACAAGGGGACACTTAACTTTTACAATCTTCTCACTTCTGAATATTCACTACTTAATAATTCCACCTTTCAAAAACATATAAAATAATCATTCAAATACATCAACATTTTCGTACTCCATTATTCAAATCTCTACCTAATTTTGAGGTACTGAGCAGCAGTACCACCTAAAGGGCATATAAAACAAAAGACACTCTCCAAAATCAGATGGATGATACACTGCCATTATGTCTTGAATCAGCTTGCAATATTATCTATGAGATAAACTCTTTTCAACATTCAGTCAGGAAAAAAGAAATCTCACTGCAATATAAACTTTAGTCATGATGTTCTGAATGCTAAGCTCAACTGAGTACAGGACAGGAATATATTCTGCCAAAGAGTCACCCCTTACACTTAACGTAGCTACTGTCTGCTACAAAATTCTCAATTATTTCAGGTAAAATTTTAGCACTGACTCTATCCATTTATCCAGAAAAAGGGTAAGCACATTTATGAATTTTCACAGTAAACGAGACCAAAGAAAAGTGGTTTCAGAGAAGGAAAAACAGAACCAACAGGAACTTTCATTTTTCCAGTATTTCACTTATCTTCAAAAAAATTAATAAAAAAAGAATTGATCTACTTATGGACATATAACCAGTACAGGAGATGTTTTGTATTTCTCACATACTGTAAAAAAATAAAAATGTCCCCCACTCACCTTTGTTCTACTTCATAATAAGGCCTCTTAAGGAACAGCATAGCACAAATGTGGAATGAAAAACTTTGTATTTTCAATCTTAGCTTGTAGAGACAATTAAAGTGTTTTCCATTTGGAAATAAACTGCTAAGTTGACAGTATTCACAGGATCAAATCACAGAATTACAGAATCAAAGAATCAAAATCCTCTTTATGAAATTACTACATCAAGGGAATCTAACATAACGCACTAAGAGTTAGAATTACAGTCAGTATGTGGGTATCTGGTGTCCAGAAAGGCAATGACACAAGACATAACACAAATCAAATAAGTAATAACGAAACCAGACATCTTTCCAATCTTGCAATCAGAAAGAATTTTACCATACCTGACAATTTAAAAAAAGGGCAGTTTAAATATCAAATTAGCATCTGAAAAAGGAAGATATAAAGCATGCTTCTAACACATCAGGGACAAAGAGATCTTGCAGGTAAATTGCCACATACTGTTTCAGTTTTCTTATAGAATACCAGCTATTCTTTATTCTGTTCATATAAGGCAGACAAGAAAGCAAGACAAAAAGAAAACAAATCTCTCAGATTTTTACACTCCAAGAAAGGGCGCACACACACACCCACACACCCCCCCCTTAATTAAAGGAAATTACATTCCTCTGGCTCCCTCCAGCTGGAAGTATGTTATGTACATCAGTGGGTTTGTGTATTTCTAACAGACTCATTCCACACTGGCACTTCATACACTACTCTGAATCTCATATCTGCAGACTTATTCTAACTTCAGATAAAAAGCTCTTGCTCTACAGAAAACAATTTGCAATGTTATTTACCTTTATGCCAGACTGAAAAAAATACGTTTATTCATTTTCATTCCACATTCTTACACATTGATAATTACATTAGTTTTACGGATTTGTGGTACTTTTAGGAAAATCCTAACGCTTTTCTTAGAACCAGTATCAAAGGGATAAGAAATACCTAATACATGAAATACAGACTATGATGTGTAAGGTGTGTCTCCATACACTCACAGAGATAAATATAAATAGCCTTTGTAAAAATCTCTGCTTCCAAAGGCACTATAGTCAGAAGTGCATTTTAACTATACAACTATCGGAAAATATTTGCCAAATATAATGGGTGACAGCAAAACCAAACCTGGGATGACCCAACTGTGGCACATCAAGAGTAAAAATGCAAACAGAATTGAAGGTACTGATTAGTTAGTTACCTATGTAGTAATTTTCAGCTGTTAGCATTCTCTGAGAAGTTATCAAACCTCCCTGCAGAGATGCCTTTCCAAACATTTAGGGATGTATTAACAGGAATAAAATAAAGTATGGAAGACAAAGGGTTTCATTCCACTTTACCTTAGATAACATCATAGCTCAAAACTACAAGTAGATCTAATCAATCCACTTTATGAAAAGTGCATTTCACAAGGAAGAAAAAGCAAGATAAAAGGTCTAGAAAATTAAAAATGGTCAGGAGAGCTTAATTGATTTGAAGAAGCAATTACTATTCTGGTAGAGGAAAAAGTACCAGTTAATTTTGGCTTGTAAACCATAACAACAATATCTACTTGCTTAGTGGTTGTGTTATGAAATTAACAGCCCTTGTCCCTTTCAATGTAAAAGGAGGTTATTTAAATTAAATCCATGCTGATAATTCTTGCCCAGTGCTTGGTGCATAAATTCACTTGTGTCCTATACTAAGGCATATTCTGAGAATAATGTTATATTTCTGTCTTTGTATTTTCTGTGGGAAGCCTAAAATGAAATACTACTGCTCTACAAACCAGAATCAGAACCTTTAAAGAATGCACTTGCAGGAGGCATTATAAAGTCTCTTTGTATTCCTCCATTCTGCAGTAATTGCACTTGGACACAACGCACATTTCCTATTCTGAACAGTGGGTCCATGTGGGCACACAAATAGTACTCCTGGTTGTTCCCTAAGCCTGAACAGCATCAGCTGCTACCAAAATAAGGAAACTCTGTGACTTATCTGTTGTTGTAGAATGCAGACTGCATACCCCATAGTTGCACTGGTTTTAGCACTGTGAGAAAGCACATTTGCATGATTTTCACCATGTTTTTTTCTTTTAAAATACTTCAGGCACATGCTCAACCCAATCATGTATCCAACCAGACCACCAATTGTGCGAGTTCTGTCTCAGGCACAGAAAGTACTGCCCAGTTGTGACAGCAATATCATATTCAAGCTGTTAAATCATTACACAAAAATGCACCTGAAGAAAAATATTTGAAGATTTTATCCTCTGAAATGGTTGCAGAAATCAACATTGCTCTAACCTCTGTTACCTCTTGGTTTAAAACCCAAGCAAATAAATTCAAACAAATTCAGTGACATGTTACACTAACACAATGTGTTAAAAACCAGTATCATGACAAATTAGAACTACTAAAATAACAAGTGAGTATTCCGGAGAAAAGTGAGCACTAAAACTTCTCAAGAGAATGCAGACATTCATGTATGTAACTGAGATAATAGGCTACAATTAAAAACCCCAGACCTCACATTAACTTCCCCTCAAACAATCCTCAGTGGATGGATGAAAAGTTTGTTTAAAAAGAGCACAAAACCAAGACAAATTTCAACTTTTAAGTGGCAACTGAAACAATTTTTTATTTGCACAATTGGAATTTTGCTTTTTGCCCCCCTGGTGTTACTCTCCTGTTAGCGAGGAAAAACAAAAATGAATGGGACCAAATTTTTCTCATGTTACCCAATTACAGCAGAAAAAAACCCTTAGTTTTGTATTAGTTGCAAAGGTCATGCTTCTAAGAGAAACATATTAACTTTTTGCTTGGAAAAAAAGTATGAGACCATTTTGCGGACTAATAACATTAAAGGGCAAAGATTAAAATTCAAAATTTAAGTTGAAATTCTGTTTAGTAAAAATGAACATTATAAAAAAGCACCAGCATTAAAAGGAAAAATGAAATTTTGCTGCATATCAGCATAAAGGTTTCACTTCTGAATAGCTAATAACCAAAATTTTCATGTGAATAGATATTATGCAGTGAAACAAGAAGCAATAAGAAATATCACAAGATCAGCAAAAGACAGATCTTAAAGCAGCTGCTAGTCCTTCTTCAATCTTGACTGGGATTGTTGATCAACTTTAAAGCCAAGCCATGCTATTTTCTGACAGTACATGGGAAGAATTAATACGTATTTCGTTCATGTACAGCCTTTCAGTTTACAAATGAAAGAGCACATAAAATTAATCTTGAATCAGTTAAGAAGCCAAATATTTGATTTAAAGCATTTTAAACTTCTGTGCAATTCTTGAATGATTTCCATGCTGTATATACAAACAAGAAAATAAAAAGCTTGTATTATGTAACACTAAAATGAACCAATACTACTAAGGATAACCCAGCTGCTAAATATTTACTTTATCTGAAAAATGTATTTACAGAACAACTAACGGCAAAAGTCTGTGCAATATAAATTGTTTTAAACTATTCAAGAAAAATGCAATTAAATATTATGCCTAGCTTAAACTACTTTCAAAACCTATTTTCAATTCTTTTGTATATTACTTTACATTACACATTTCAATATTTTAATTAAAATTTCATGCAAAAATTGCTTTATAATTACAAATATTTTCAAAATTATTTAAAAACTTTTATTTTTGAATAAACATATTTAATTTCAACTTCTCTGCCCTCAAACAGTTAAAGTTAAATACAATCTTTTTACATCTTTATAGCTCAATCTGCAGATATCAGAAAATACAAAATTGCAGATATTCTTTGGTAACACTGCCATCTAGTGCACACTCTAAATTAGAATGAAGCATTTCTTTGATTTTTTTCATTCTGTAATGTAGCCTAAGGCAGAGCTACACTCTACGTACAAAATATGCCTTCAGTACTACTTAAATGTGCATTGGAATAAAGACATCTGTTCTCTTACCTGGAATGCTCCTTAGATATGCAGACATACTAGTTTTAAAAATACACTGTAAAACATAATCCATTCACATCTAATGTATATCAAAATAACTTCCATAGCCAAACATAATGAGAATACACAGCGAGCATCCTACACAGAAACACATACGTTCCTGGAACTCTACATGAATGCAGACAATAAATTCAAATATTCCTTGGTTAAATCTGATACCTAGCAATGAAAGGTAGAAAATATTTCAGTAAGTAAAAGCTACTTACAGCTGGAAAGCAGGAAGAAATTGAGAATTTCTAAGGTTGAAATGAAATATCTAAGAATCAAATCGATAGTACAGAACTATTTTCACTTTTACAGTATAGGTCAATATACACTTGATAAACCCAGAGCTTTAGAGGAAGGCAGATTTACTTAATTCCACTCAACTGTATAGTTATGCTGCCATCTAGTGAAACGGGATAGTCACTCTTCTCTGCAAGATTTCCATTTACTCCAAATAAAAAACATTAAATATATCTACCACAGCAATATCTTTCACCTGTAAATACCTTAATCCCTCTGCCCCTTCCTCACCACTACATTTTTGTAACATGCCTTACATGTGACTAATTTTGGCCACTGGACAGTGAACATTTATACACTTAACTTGAAATGCAATCAGGCTTACAGACTTCAAAGAGAAACCAAGGAATTAATCAGCACAGATCACAGTCCAGGATCAGGAAAGGTTAGCTATTAGATTTCAGACCATTACACAGATAAAAGTACTGAATTCACAGCTAGTAATATACATAAATACTCTGAGCCTTCCATTTAAATTTCTGTTGTGTTTACTTTCTCATAACTTTTAATTAGAATGATGACTTAGAAAAAAAACCATGTAAAACCTTTTCTGAATTCCAGACACTAAAAAGTAAATAAAGTACACTCACCTGGGAAAATATATTTGCAGTTGGAGCAACTCTGTTGTCCACAATACTATATAATATCGCTAACAATCTGTCCAAGGGAAATGGCTTTGGCCCAAGGAGGTGATTGCTGGTCTGCAACAGGAACAAGACTTCTTAATCCAACAGATCTCTCCTGGAGTACCACAAGATATTATTTTCTTATCTTTCTGGTCTCTGGGTAGGCACTACAGTTCACAGAAGCCTTTCATACAGCCTACTTACACATTATGGTTAACACTGATCAAGTAAAGATAGACAGAGATATATTTAACATGGCAGGTGTTCAAATGACACAAGAAATAGGAACATTTTTGAGGTATAACAGAAGATTTGATGCCAAATTTCCTGTCATTAGATTTATACATTTACTTGTCATGTTAAATAACCTTGCCCAATCTAAGGATTAAAGAGGAAAGACTATGTTTTATGGCATTCACAGTATCAGAGAATGGCTGGAGTTGGAAGGGAGCCTGAAGATTGCTTCCAAAGAAGGGAGACAAAACTGGTGAGTATTCCAGATGCAGCCCAAAGAGTGCTGAGTGTAAAACTCCGAGTGCATCTGCCTCCCACAGGATTAGCTGGCTAACATGAAGAGTTCAGATGGCTGAGTCCAAGGTCAGCTGCTCTGCTGTTAAGAGCTGCTGTATAATGAGGTACTGGCCCACTGCAGCCAAACTTATCAGATCACATCATGTTTACTCAATTTTGCATTTACAGAGCTCTTTTGTACCCTACATACTTCACACCTCAGCTGTCACTGATGGACATTTTAGGCATTACAGATTACTGGATGTAGTAAAATTGCATTCACTTGAATTCAAAGAAATAAAACTTCCTGATTTTTCAATGCTTTTTTAAAGCAACCAATTTCACAAAAAAGAGAAACACAGTAAGGCAGAACTGGGTAGCATTACAACTTAGGCAGCATAGTTAGGACTACAGAGATTTATGACCAATACTGTCAAAAGTTCTTACAAGGAAAATACTTGTTTCCTTTTAAGTTTGTATTTAATTCTCTCTGCTTTGTAATTCACTTGCCTTTTTTGTACTGTACATTGATTTATTCTTACTAAAAGAGTAACCAAGATTAAAGAGGATTTTCAAGGGAAAGTTTGTTTCAAAATGCTTCTGGGAAAGAACATCTCAAATCTACCACCAGCACCTCTGTGGCATTAGTCACCAGTGAAACACAGCCATTCATTTTGTCAGCAAAACTAAAAGGTATTTCCAATACATGTTTTAACTTCTCGGATCCAGGAGATGTCCCCAAAGCTACCTCTTGGCTGACAAAGCAAGCAGTGTGGAAAAACATGGAAAACTTTTAGTCAAAACTTTAGCATGGCCCCTTCAGTCAGAACGTAGACATGGTGTAAGTTATGAACGGTACAATTGCCTGCCCTTCTGCTTTTAAACATGTCAGTTCTGTGAAGCATATTCTTAATTATCAACGGAAAAAGCCAATAAACAGAGTAATTAAAATGGGTCCACTCCAAGCAGCTATCAAACGCAATTAACAAGCAGTAATCTCGGAAGCTCTGTTTAGCATATAAAGTTACCTCAGAAATCTGTTCCTCTCAATATTGTCAACTCTGCTTAGAAAGAATACTGTTTGGAATTTCCAAATTATCTAAGAGAAATGCTTTCCTGGAGGAAAGGCAGAAGACTTAACTCTAAGAGAGTTTAACTTCTAGATTAAGCACTTCTTTTTTAGTTATTCAAGAGAAAAAAAATTCTTTGAAGAACAAGAATTGTTTTGAAATTCCTTCAAATATAACATGATAAAGGCTAAGAATTTTACAAATCTTCTGAAAGAAGATAAGGCAGAATGCTACATAGATTAGTATTTATAAAAATGCAAGGGACCCAACATCTCTCTTAAAAACAGATACCTTCCAGAGTAAGAAAACCTGGTCAAAAACTTTCATAGCCATCAAATTAACTCTATCATTTTTCAACAATATGAATAGATTCATTGTTCAAAAAAGACCCTTCCCCAGTTGCCACAATCTGTGCTCATGCTTTTTATCTACAGTGTCATTCTCATGTTTCCACTACTTACCTGGCACCATTCCACAACTGCAAGCCATGTATTCGCATTCCAAAATTCCATGAACAACAATGAGAACTGCCAGCATGCTTTGAAACGTAAAAGCTTAACCCAAACTAAACTATGTGCACAAAAGGCAGAACCTCCTTAACCTCAGCTGGCTGAATTTTCAACCTTTTTATCATCTAAAGACAGAACTATACCTCTCCTTATTTTTTATCAGAAAGCATTTTCAAACTTCTCTGATTATTGTACAAACGAAGCATGTTCAGTTTTAAGCAAGAAATTCTGACACAAAACGAATCCTAGACTGAAATTGAAGCAGCTATACAAGACAAACTCATTTCCAATAAAAACCACATTTGATCTTCTGGTGGACTGACATCTGAAAAAGAACACCTGCAAAAGCAGCTTCATCAGGAAGACCTCTCACTTATCACTAAACTGGAAAAACATTACTGCAGGGCAACCATGCACAGAAACCCAACAAATTCTGCTTTTATTAGCAATAGGGCCATTAACAGAATAAAGTTAATTTCTTCCCCTCATTCACAAGATTCACTTTTTCTAGTTAGAAAAACATCACAACCTCTGGACTGAACAGAGTTAATCACAAAACAGATTTTAAGTCTTGCTGCACCGAAACTTCCAAGGAAGGATTTATTTCATCCAGTGTTAGCTTCCTGCCAAGTAGGTATGTACAGCCAAACTCGTTTCCTAAGTTCCCATTATAGGCAGTAGAAATCTAATCAATACAATTTGTGGTGCAATTCATCTCACTGAATGTAAAACCTACTTTAGCATGAGCCAAATCACACCCTACAGTCCAATGGCTGCATCGACTGGCCCTGCACTGGCTATAAAAAGCCCCTGGTTTAGATGCAGGCACTCACCAGAGCTGGGTGAACCTGATCTGTAAATCAGCCTTTAGACAAGCTCCTCTAAAGGAGGGAAGGCATACTGACAAAAACTGTCACACCAACTGAAGCAAAGGAGTCTTTATTTATAACACTACATATGTAATTCTTCATATTTCAGTTTCCCTCACTATAAAATTCTTTCTATTAATTTTTTTAAAGAACATAGAATTCTTTTTTGAGAGAAATTCTGAAATTTGGCTGCTCCACCTATGATGTCCTCTAAATAGCTTTATTAAACACACTTTGTTATACACAAAAATGTGGCATTAGGAAATGATTTTATGTCAGTTTCAATAAAATAAAAATGTGTGTAACTCACAGAAATTTGTATCACACAAAACAAATGGACCAATAATTGTTATTTACGTAATTCTGCTGTTTCTGCAGTAATCAATGACACAAAAGGAAATACAGAACCACAAGTACAGTAGAAAGAAAATACCTGCTGCCAAGCTCAGCTTAGAAAGACAAAATACATACCTTCTCATGCTTCTTCATGAAGTTGGTCTTTCTGATTTTCCCATGATGCTGCAAACAACAAAAAAGAGCAAAGACGGAATCAAAACAGTCAACAAATAATAAATATGCTACAAATGCAGTATTTTACTCTAGGTCTACTTTTTTTACTATACCCCCAGTATTTGTCTCTGATGTTACTACCAATTGTTCTTACTATAAAGCCCCAAAATGACACTTGCCTTACTTCTTGCTTCATCATGTCCCAAGTGGTGCAAAGCCAAAATACAACACACTAATATTTTTAGGTGACATGTGTAAGAGTTTTTTCTCATCCAATCAGGGATTGATGAGAAGAGGCAATAAAAATTTGTTTTTAATGTGACTTCATACCACCATCCTCTCATATCCTCAATCATCTAATGAAAAAGACAGATGTTCTTTCCACAAAAGTTTAAATGATAGCCACTTCATTTTCAAAATGTATCCTTGCACAAAATACATCTGAATTTTCACCTTTTATTGACCCCATTTTAGAATTTGGATAGTACACAAGTTGGCAGAATGACAAGCAGGAATTTAATCAATACAATACAAAGATATTCAAGGTGCATGAGCTAAATGACAAAAGCAAGGAAGAGGAGAGAATGGGGGATGGTTCTTGAAGAGAGGAACATCATTTAAAAAGCTACAGCTTTAAAGCAGCCTTAAGGAAGGAAGGACTATCCAATGAAAATAATCAAGTGCTCTGGATCTCAACTGAAAATATGAGGGCAAGGTAAGGACAGAAATAAAGTAAACACAATGTTACAAATGAAGGGGATAAAAAAAGAAATAAGAAAGACCAAGACAGACATGGAGGATGACAAATATAAGTGATGTAAGAGGTACAAGTAAAACATTCTTTAAACATAGTTAAGTGTTCTTTCTCAAAATATCACCTGATGAGTTTTTCCACAGCCCTAAAAAGTATACCTTATTAATAAGTACACCTTATAAGCATGGTCAATGAATCAGGGAAAAAAATAACTCAAATAATGGAATTATTTCTTCATTATAATGTTCAAAATCTTGTACTTAGTATTTGCAGCCTTCAATACTCAGTCACATCAAAAAGATCTTGGTAAATGTGGTTTCTCTTGACTGACTTCTGAAGAGCTTAGTAATAGACAGGGCTTAATTTCCCTAACATGATTTGTCAGATTAAAAAATAGCTCACTCAGTTAATACATATCACACATGCTTCGAGAAGGCAAATTAATCTTTTTATCATGCCTTTGAAAAGAAGACTGCAGTGATAACCATGGCCTTTCAGAGGGGGAAGTGATCAGGCCTGAGGTTACACAGCAGGGTTAGGATGGACCACAACATTTTAAGGGTTACACTGGTTACACTGGGATTTCCACATGCTATATTTAAGTTATATCAAAAGTGTTTCATAGCAAGCAAGTGCCTTATTTCTGTGCAAGCACAAAGAAACATACGAAATTCAGAGCTAATTTTCATTTAGCTTTTCATGCTCTTTTTTATTAATAACTTCATATATATATATTGCTATTCTTCCTTGGTTTAAAGACTGTCTTCCAAACCAGCTTCACATTTTTCTCTCAATCTACTGCAAAGCTTGAATTTTCACATAACTAATAGCAGTGGTGCCAATTATCACCTCTCTGCTTTGCTGGGCTGTTAGCATTCCAGGCTGCCACAAACTGTGGCTTTATTTTTAGCTGTACTACAGCCAGCTCTTTTTGTTTGCATCCCTTTTGCTGTCTACTAATTCTAAATTAAATCACTCCAGAAGATACTTCTCTGTAATCTGTTCTGAATCTCATTACAAACCTGATAAAAACCATACCCTATTTTCACTGTTCACATGGCACATAAAAATACTCAGCTTGAAACCCCAGCCAAACGTGTTGATTTTGCCAGGCTTCAAGATGCAGCTATTTCTGAAACTCAACTTTAGACCTGCTGAAGGGCTAACTGCTACCAGATGATATATGTAGCATAAAAAAAGTTGACCTCTGCTTCACCAGTTCTTGGGAAAAATATCTACTAGCACTGATCAAAATGCCTTCAAGATCTCTGCTTCAAAAATCTTAGACATTCGTGTTTATTGTACACAAGTTTATTTGGGTTCACGTGCAAGACTGGCATTTAACTCAGAGATACTAAAAAAGGAGAAAGGAAAAAAAATCAAATTGAGAAAGATGTTTACTGAACACAAACAAGAAAGATATGGCACACTTTGCCAACATACATTACTGATACGACTCTTGTAAACTTTCCTGTTTCTTTTGAGTTTCAAGACTGATATGCAAAAATCTGTGCAGAAACACTTCTTCAGCAAATAAACCTCTAACTAAGAAAATCCTTTGGCCAAGTGAAAAGCACAAAGCTTGCCCACAAAGAAAACTTGTCTCTCTACACTTACTACAAGGGTGAAGCACCAACAGCTTTCAATAAGATCATACCAGAAACATAAAAACAATATTTCAACTAAATTTAAACTAAACCCGTACTAGTATATCATCACTAGAACAGCAGTAACTTCTCAATATATGTATCTATGATTTTTTTTTTCTTTTCAAGAGGGAAGCAAACGATCGTATGTTTACAAATTTGTATTGACCTCATTTTCTTCAATTGCTTACACCTACCTATCATGAACACCATACATTTATACACACATGCATACAACAATATATACTGTAGTAATTGATATAATGCATAGAAAGTCTAATTGCATTCCATTCATCCTAAAACATGCATTACCACCATATCAACACAACACACACCAGATAAGGGAACCACATCTTCTGCAAAAGCAACTGCTTGTATGTTTCTGTTTCAGAGGCTTAAAACTGTGTAAACAAGTTAACAATGCACTATGTCATTTTACCTCATTCAAGGCCAAGGCAGTTGTGGCTTGTACCTTACTCTGGAAAGTTAAGCATGGCTTATACCTAATGCTACTGTAGACACTCCACAACCTTTTTCTTAATAGAGCTACATCAACCTACAAAAGCACAAGACTTTTGTTGTAATGACATTTCATGTATTTTGACATGAAGACGAAGTTGGCTTTGTTGGACACTTGTAATCACTAAGTGATCATTATTAATCACAATAAGTGATCTACAGAAAACCTTTTGATCTAATCAAATGAGGCACAAATAGAAACAGCTCAAAATGAATAGCTGGAGAGTTATAAACCAGGAAATTCAGTAAGCAGGAATTCAGTAAGCATCACTAAGCAATAAA
This sequence comes from Sakesphorus luctuosus, assembly GCA_013396695.1. Classification (NCBI taxonomy): domain Eukaryota; kingdom Metazoa; phylum Chordata; class Aves; order Passeriformes; family Thamnophilidae; genus Sakesphorus; species Sakesphorus luctuosus. Next base: position 71,748 of record VWZD01006851.1, read on the forward strand.
TCTCATTACCTTAAGAAAGAATCTCTTATCTGTCCTAACAGGATTGTAGGAGGCAAGGTAAGCAGCTATTAGAAGAAATTTGGAGTAATAAGGAAGTTCCACATGTGTATGTGCAGAAAGTCCTATAAAATAAACAAACAATTTATGAGTCATCAAAATCCAGTCTGAACATCCACAAACTTCAAATTAGACTTGTCTGCACTCTTTTTCTCCTTCTCTCCTGCTCTACTCCTGTAACTAAATGAGAATGGATGGCTACTTTCTCAACCCCATTATCACAAATACAAACTCAGTGAAGTGCCAAGGCAAGGCACAAAGCTAAACAAAACTAACAAGCCTTTTTGGACTCATTTAAGAAACTGTATTTGAAGCATCGTAGATTCATAAATCTTCCTAAAAATATATATGTAAATAATTCCAGGCTACTTTCATTTAAGGTAGTTTCTCTGGCAACCAGGGTAGATGAAGAGTTGTACTTAAATACAATGTCAAAGTTTTTCTCCAAGACTCAACCATCAGACTGCTCCAGACTGTGCCAACCAGCTCACCCAGGAACGGGGCTGGCATGGTGAAGAAAGCAGCAAGTGCTGCACTTCTGAAAAACAGGTCATCTCACAATTTTTAGCCACTTCTTTATTTTCTACAGAAAATATTACACACAAGAACTACAGTCTAGTGAGTATTTGCCCTCACCCTTTTTAACTTTTCTTTTATTTTTTACCTTTATGGTTCCCTGCTTTTGTTTTATACAGCGTATGCATAAGGATAGGATCATCAAATCCCCTTATTCATTAGTTCTCTAATCATGGAGACCATTAAAGGGTCTCTTTTGTGCTTACTTTGCTCACAGGTTTCTACTTTCACAGTTTGTTTTTCTGTAAAGCCCCAGTATGGTTTTTCTTTAATCCACAAATACCAGCAAATAAAGATCAAGGAATAAAACATGCTTAAAAGTTAAGATTCTGAGCCTGCAGTGTGATGAGAAGTGTCCTAGATGACAGCTAGCAATAATTACCTCTCATCTACACATAAAAGAACAGAAGGTTTAGTTCAAGTTACAAAAGATTCTCTTGCATGGCATGTTAATTATACAATGCAACTTGAAATAAACTCAAAATAGACAATTTAGTTTAATACAGAAATATCTATTTTAATCTCATTCTTCAGGTCAGACAATACTGCATCACATCTTTGCTGACCTACACCCACACTAACATTTATTATATTTGTCATTTAAGCATGTTATTATCAAATGCTGCTTAGTAACACAGTAATTTTACCTATAACATATACCTAAAGTCTGAGAAAATGTATTTTAAATAAAACCTCCCTTTTTGGGGCTGTCAGGTGCAAAAGTACTTCATGACCATTTGGACATGGAAGGAGGGAGTTTAATAAGAGCACTTTGAATCAAACACCTCTGGTCAACAATGTCAAAAAATCACTGATCATAAAGTAAATGCAGGGAACAGTTTGGTGTTGCAGTTATCTTAATACAATTTCAAAATACATGGTTATTTTACCTACTATCTAAAGAAGAAATTGTATCATGAAAAATGAGAAAAAGTGTTCCCAAGCTACAAACTGATTAAAAGACCATGACTAACTGACATCACCAAGAAAATATTTTAGTATTCCTTCCTAAACTGTAAATGAATGCTGACAGATATATTGAGATTTGACTTTCCAGCCTGCCTGATGTATAAAATCAAAAAAGCTGTACTTGTTCAAGGAAAGAGCAGAGAGAACATTGCAATTCTGACATTTCTCTTTGCCCACAGATCAAGACACAGGACAGCTGCTTTCTTTAGGAATGTGCTAATCCAGTGCAAGACACCATATATAATATTCTCTTCTCCCCACTTGGACAATTTTGCCAGTGGGCACACAGGGGTTTTGACCATCGGGGTCAGCACATTCCTCATCCATTCTTACATAAGCAATACTGATTTAAAGATACCTACTTCTACCCATGAAGGGATTACTCCCAGGATATATGGTAAGGGAAAAAACAGTAACAGTACTTTGTAGAACACCTCCTCAAAAAACATGATTGCCCAGAGCTGTAACTGAATACTAACAGGTGGCCTCATCTATGAAGTTTCATTCACGTGTTCTCAGATAACAACGACAAACACAAACTGCAAAGCACACACTTCATGGTACAGGTCCCTACAGAGTTATTATATTCGATACCTTTCAACTGCCCAGGCTCTCCATCATCACGCTGCAAGCGCTCCCACTGTGAGCTGAAAGACAGACAATGCAAATAAAAACCAATGAAGTATTTCTTAGTCTTTTAGACCAAACTACCTGCTTGGTATATGTATATTTTAATTTCATGACCCTGACTAGGGTACAGTCAGTAAGAAAATAATTAAAAGTATCAGGTCTTACTGACTCACACATAAGTTTCAATAATGTGCAGACCATGCATATTGTAAAAGAAAAGGTAAAAAAATAATGCTATATTAAGGTATAAAAGTAAAAAAGCTAATTGTAAAATACCAACTCCTTTCCATCCAACTACCAGCAGTAAGAAAACATCAATAACATTCATTTCAAGAACAATGCAGAATTGAATAAAAAGTAAAAACACCAATAGTTTTGATTTTTTAGGTTGTGTAATGACTGTTTATGTTTGTGAGAAGAATACTATATTTCACAATGCAATTTTGAAGTCTATGTGAACACCAAAGCAATATTCATTCTTCACTGGAAAACTCTGAAGACAGCCAGATGGATCATTCTGTCAATGTAAAATGCCTGCAAATAGTTTAGTGTTTTCCTAAACAATAGCAAGAAATTTCACTTTAAAACTTCCCATAAGGAATAACATTGCTAGAAATGTCATAGTTCGGATCATTTTGTATACCACAAAGAGATTAAAAAAATCAGGTTTGTTAAAGCACCAGTGCTGTTTTGGTTTGTTTTTTAACCTTCTTTATGAACAGGGTTTATCAGCCATAAGCCATAAAACTTAAGAAAACAGCGTAACAAGAGCTCATGCAATACTTGAATTATAATAAATGGCCAACTAAATTATCAATGAAATAAGGTTTTATTCAATGTCTATTTTACTGGCAGAAAAAAAATGTTCATTTTTGTCTCAGTTCAGGTAGCACAACAGCTGATAGCAAAGTTCTATTGCTATAAATTACAATTTCAAGAAAAATCCAGAGCAATCACAGTTCTGTGACCAGAAAAACTGATAGAGAGATTTTAATTCCTCAAGCATTTACTGGCACACAGAGGTAAACTAGAACTATTACACAGAAAGATGAAATTTCTAATAAAAACCAAATCAAATTCAAATGTATAAGCAAAGAAAACTGTAAAGAGGGAAATTAGTTATTTGGAAATGAAACAATTAATAAACTATTTTGTATCATAATCTCTTATTACACTCTAATTAGAGTAGACAATTACACAATGTAAAAAGTCAGAAAGATCCTGAGTAGACTGTGTAATGAAGATCAATATTGAATATAAATAAATATTTGAGGCAAACATAAGGCCTCATTGTACAGTGAAGCCAAGCTTGTACAAAGTAAAATCAATTCTCTTTTTGAAGGAATGATCACTTTTCTAAAATATTAGTGAAGATTTCTACTACACACTCAGGTTCAGTCACCAGGATACTCAATGACATTCAAAGGAAAGAAATCTGTAGGTTTTTATCAAGATAAAGAAATCAAGCAGTACTAAATTATCTCTCATTATGTAACATCAGAATCACTCAAAGAGGGACAAAACATTAAATCTAAGCCAATTATTACCACTCAAAATGAACATCACCATCTTTTTTCCTAGCAGTCTGTGAACAAAACAAACAAGGAACCTAAAATGATACCAAGAGAAACAGCTCATTAGCAGCACACAAGCTTTTAATGCTGTCAAAAACGGCAATTCCATGTAAGAAAAATTTTGCCCTTGGAAGAGAAAGTAAGGGGTCAGAAAGTACAGTAAACAAACCAACCTAGCTCCATCAAACAAAGCTAAGAAACACAGATGTTCAAAATCTGAAAGGTTTCAAGCATTTTGAGGCTTGCACACACCCTTGGTACAGTGAGAATCTGCCAAGCCAACTTTACAAGTGTGTTTTAAACTGTGTCTGTGTATTCTGGCAATGGATTCCCATGCTGGGCAGTTTCCTACATTACAGAAAATGGATCTATCTGCATGGTCATCAGTGAAAAGGAGAACACAAACTGCAGCCACTGCTTTACTTATTGAATCTATTATATGCTACAAATACCATTTTGTTTAAACTGGCTCCTGAGATACACTATTTCTAACAGTATATGGCAAGAAAGAAATGCACTTTAGAGAAAAAAGATTACATCTAGAAAAAAAAGAAACACTGACCATGAAACATAGTAGAGAAATATTTAGAGACGAAGCTTGTTAAAAACAGCAACCTAATCAAAGCAAACAAGCCCTTTCGCCCAAAATTACCTGGATATTTCCCGGAGATAAACAGTCTGCATTGCCTTCTTCAAATGAGGTTCAATATTTTTCCAGAGTTTGCGGGTGTCACGTTCATTTGCTGCACCAAAGCAGAATCAATTCTGTTAAACATTTAACTCATACAACACTAAAGCTCATCCCTGACACCTGAACAGTCACAGGCATGACACAGTCAAACACCCTGACTATGAAATGCTGTTTTAAGATGATGCACCATCACCATCCACCCAGCAAACACATGCTGCCATGCAAGGCTGTTTCTCTGCAGCTATTCCAAGATAATTTGGGTCAGTTTGACAGAAACTCTCCTCTCAGTTTCTCTTCTTAGCCTTGATAGAGAAATTATTTATGTCATTACTTTGCAGAAGTCCTGCTGGTTGAGTAAGGAGAAAGATTTATAAGTGGGAGGAAAGTTTTCATGGTATTTCCACTTCTGTTTCCTAAAAGGCCACAACCAAATACCACCTACTGCTTCTGCTGCAAAGGCTTCTGAGTGGGTGCAACTGGAATAAGCAATGCTACTGTGACCCAAGAAACCACTGTCACCACACAAGGAGGATCAAAGCAAAGCCCTCCACAACCCCCACAGAACAGCATCTGTTTTCTCATATACCTGCTCATATTAGACACAGGCTTACCTTCCCCTCTGACCACTGGTTCACAGTATTTAGAAAAATTGAGTGCTGCCTACAGAAGGAAAAAAAATTCAATGTATTAAAAAGGTACTGTATATTTGATCCAGCTGCAGAATACAACTAGCAGAATAAATAATTTCTTTGCAAAACCAACAAATTCCTTTGCAGTCAATAATTATGCCACTTGCTTACAAACATTATACTATAAAACATGGCAACATTTCTATACCTTAAAATACAAACACAAGTAATTTATCACAGGTTACTTGGTTTTGAGCTCAGCAGAATCTGTTTACTGCACTTGGTCTGCTTTTTATTTTTTTACTAACTTAATAATTTAACATTATAAATGCAATAAAAAGGTTTTCAAACATTTTTTACTCCCTTCATTTTGAGGTAAAACTTTCCATTTCAGCAGCTCAGAATGTTCTGCAGTCGGCCACACATACAGACACACAAACAGAAATTTTTTATTTGAAAAAAACAAGCAGCTACAAAAAAAGTTGCTAACACATTTTATATTCAAACAAACTCCTTTTGCCAAACCTAAGATTGAGAGATTTTTGACAACACTGTAATCTGGATTTTGTCTAAATTGCTTAAATCAATATCACACAGAATTTTGTAAAATAACAATCCTCGGGTTTCATTCTCCTTTTGTCCTACTACACTTTAGTAAATCTCTAGTATACAAAACTCAATGCAGGAACTTCCATATATAAATCTAATAAAATTCCAGAATGTATTACTAATAATCACTCATAATGGCACACACATTTAGAGTCTGTACTAGACACTAAAGAGTTGCTCAGAACCTACATTCAGATATATATGTCTGTCACTATCTTCTAGAGAAGAAACCTGTCAACCACAGAAAGAATCCAGGGTCCAATTATGTAAGCATTTTCATAATACCAGTACAAACAGTGCATCTAAAGCTAACAAAATTCTCATAAGCAGAGCCACTCAAGTGCACGTCTGCAAGAACTGTGACCCTGGTTTCTATTTGTGTCTCCAGCAATCTCATTTAAATATAAAACCTGTATGGTTAATAGAGAAGTTCAGCTGAAGTGTAACAACATGTTCCTGAGGGAAATGCAGGCTGAACATTCAGATCATCTCTCTAGCACTGATTTTTCACTGGCCATAACCACTGATCACTTCAAATTTGTAATGTTTCCTTGTATAGAGTATAGTTATTTAAATAATAATCTGAAGAATTAGTACTTGTTATTGTTAAGCTTTCCTTATGCAAAGGCCACCATCAAATAACTTTTTCTTCTCTCATATTCTTCAACTGACATATGGCAAAAACGCCTTTTTCCCAACACCTTCAGTGTATTACCAGAAAACTACACAGCACTGGAAGCCCCTTACAGCCACCAAAGTAACTGAAACCTTTATTATGGATTTTTAGGGAAACTGAATTTTAAGCTAACACATGCTTAAGAGGGCAGTTTTACACTAGACACAAGTAAGACTTTTTTTACAATGGGCATGGTAAGACACTGACACAGGCTGCCAAGAGAAGCTGTGGATGCCCCATCCCTGGAAGTGTTCAAGGCCAGGCTGGATGGGGCCCAGAGCAACCTGGTCTAGTGTAAGGTGTCCCTGCTCATGGCAGAGGGGTTGGACTAGACAACCTTCAAAGAATCCTTCTAACCAAACCCATTCTATCATTCTCTGATTTTCTCTTTGTCCATACTCAACCATAAATCTAGACTTTCAAAGCCTATTTGGCAAAAGACACTTCAAACCAGAAGAGCAACTGTGAAGAATTCTGCTCCTCTCACCAGATGCCGAAGTTCTTTCAGGTCCCTACAGACCATGTAGAAGACACCAAGCAGAATATTGATATATGCAGCATAGAAATCAGCAGTATATTCTGGGGGATGATTCCGAGACAAGATCTTCTGCAGATGTCCTGTTTAAACAAAAACAAATTTTGTTTATTTAAAGTCAACTCAATAAACTGATCACATTTTAAAAGTGGAAAACCAAACTATAATCATCACTAAAAACACCCCAACAAAACCTGCAAAAAACTACACTGATTTAAAGAACCAGTAAATATAATGGAACCAAAATATTATTTTGAGATGTTCTGGCAAGTGGAAAAAGACAAGCCTTTTGGAGGTTGTGTGAATATAGAACTTTACATTCCAGTAGCTATTACATATTCAAGATTCTGTAAAAGGCCCACTGATAAACATGGAAAAAACTTTCCAATGTGTTTTGACAAAGTATTATACAATCCCCAAATAGCAGATTTAAGAAATAGTTTACCTATGCTGTAATCAGGGAAATACAAAGTAAGTGGATCAAAGCATCCAACATTCGGACGGAACAGTTCCCACACTATTTCACTGAGCAGGATGACTGTCACATTACTGTCAGTCTACAGAGGGAAGAGAAAAAAATGAAAGAGAGAGAGATAGGCAGGGAAAGAACAAAATAACTCCGCATCAATGAGAAAAATTATTATTGTGACTTTTCTGTTCCATAAAAATCATCAAATTTACAGTTTAATACAAATTACTAGCATAGTAATAAAGCTTCAGCTGGCCTAATCAAGCAGCTCATACATTTGCAAATTTTCATAATTATATGATATTTCTCTGCATCCTTTGCCATTTCACTGATATATAAGCTTCATGGGGTGATACAGCTCTGGTACTACACAATACGTAATAGATTCCATCCCTTACTCCCAAAATTAAGAGAGCATTTAACTTTGGTAATTAAACACAGACTTTCAAAGCAAACAGGAAAAGTTAAGAAGCAAAAGAAAGCTCAGCATTTCTGAAACCAAGCTATCTGGTACATTAATTTAAAGGTAATTGAGTCCTTAAAACCAAACACATACATCCCAAACCAAAAATGTAATATTACCTGTTTACTCTCCCAACTGTTTTATGAGTTACCAACAATGGCTGTTCAAAGTAACATACTCTTTTTAATTAAGTTTTTATTGACAAAATACCTGCCTTGAGTTTGATGTTTTGGTCAATAGGTAACAAAATGCTTCATATTAAAATAATACTTCTTATTTTGGTCACCCTTCAAACTATTTGCTATTTAATATGAAACTGTCTGTGAAAATGATGCGTCGTTTTCCCTTTTTGCAACCACACTAAAAGTTCTGCACAATGAAAGATGCTTTTAAATATTGTTCTTCAACAAAGACATTTGAAAGCTATTGAGGCACCTCAGCAAAAGGAAGGAACCTGACTGAATTGATAGTGCTGTGAATATGAGCTTTGAGTGACCTGAAAGAAAAGTTTAAATACTATTCCCTTCCCTGAAGTAGAGGGAGAATCTTCTTTCACTTACTCTTCCCACTTCTAGTAGAAGTGGTACCCATCCATATTCTTTACTGTTTCTTCTTCCTGTTTTTAAGGAGCTTTTTTTTTTCCTTTTAATAAGAAAGCATCTTTCTGTAGATTTCTATCAACTGTGTTCCTCTCCCAGATCTAGTGTTCTAGCTGACAGAAGTGCTAAGGTATGTTCAGCTCAGTTCCTAACTCATCTCCCAATATGAAAAACTTCAGTACTTCCCACCACAATCCTCACAGAAATCAAGCATCCAATAATCATCTTCACGACAACTTCATCAGTGATACTCCAGTGCCATGAAATCCTTCACTACTAATGGAGTTCCTTGTCTGCTTTCACTGCAGGAAAGGAAGCGATGGAGCAGATTTGCACCTCCAATATTGCTCGGCAACATCAGCTGCACAACAGTTTCAGAAAGCCTCAGTCCTGAATCCAGAATTTAAGTAACTGGAATATCAGCCTTCAAGAAAGCTGACCAACTTACTTGGAGGTTACTTTTGAATTTGAGAGTGTTTCTCTGGCATATTTAACCCATGACAACAGCGATCTGTATTCCTGAAAAGCAATCACAGACCCAAGCTTTGTCCTACTTTCTCGGCAGAACAGGTTGTTTCTACTTCAAGAGCAGTAAAGTCCAGAACATGGGCAGATGTCTTGGTTTGAGCTGGCAAACCACCAACCCTCCAAGTACAGGAACAGAGCCTCCCCCTCCCCGGCCCCTCCAACACCGAGGAAAGGGAGGAAAAGAGGGGAAGGAAAAAAAACCCTTCAAACAACATTTATACTAAAATGACATGTATTTTTACAGCAAGAAAGAGACAATTAGAAGAAAGTACAAATATACACTCACACAAGCTACAAGCCACAAGGAACAATTCCTTACTTCTCAATACGCACACAAATTTCACTATTTAACCCAAAATATCTTAGAAGACTCAGTCCCCAGAAAGCCAGACCCAACCAGAGAGAGAAGAATCCACAACAAACGTTTTACTTCCCAAAACAACTGCTGGGCCAGTGCTGGGCCTAGTCCTCCCCATCTCTCCCGGGACTGCACCATGTGTGCGTCCTCTCGGCAAGACTGCTGTGGGGTGACTGGCCAAGCCACTCCCACACTGATTCTACTTCCCTGGAGAATGATGTCATAATATGGTATGGAATAAACCACTATTGGCTAGAAGAAGTCAGCTGGTAGTTCAACCCAGCTCAAGTCAGCTGACAGCTTCATGCCTGGTCTGAATTTCAAAAACGCAAATTTAGGCCCACCTAGGTGAACCCATGACAACAGAGCACACAAAAAGTCAGAAAATGCACCAGCTGCCAGGATTAAGAACACAGCTGTGAATCAGTCTTCATTCAGTAAATAGAGAAATCAATGCCACCAGAAGATTAAGAGCACCACACAAAAGTCTTGGGATAACATGGATAATTTCAGCTATTTAGATGTTCAGACATTTCAAAGTACCAGCATCTTCTGTTTTCATCTTCAGTTTCTTTTCAGAGAATGCACCCCTTTTTTCTTACTCCAAGGCAAAAGCTTGGATGGTTCAGAAGTGAGAAAGGGAACGACAGTGGTTTACTCCCATCAGAAACTTACTGTGGTGCAATTCCAGAAGCGTAAAAAACTCTCTACCAACACAAAGAACATTCACAGCTGCCGAGCTGTGCAGCTCCAGTCAAATTAAATAGCTGGTTAAGTCTACTGAAAATCTCATTATTAAAATAAAAATAATCTAGAAAAGACAGCATGTATCCGACACCAACTTCAAAAGAATCTACAACACATCAGATATTGTAAAATAAAATACTATTAAATATGATTTAAAAAAAAGTATAATAAAAATCTCCCAATGTTCAAATTCTAGTTTGGTTTCTAGTTTTGATCACTGTTTTTGGAGGCCAGGGGTTACTTTTGCAACTTCTCTCCTCTAAGGAATCACTTATCTTGATCTATGAGCCTAGATGGACAAACACCACATGTTCAATTACTTTCAGTATGCAGGACACATAAATTCATTTTTTCCAGACACTTACCAACTCCTGAAGCCTAAGAAATGCTGGCAGGATGTTTGCTTCCATTTCTCTCAGCTGTTCTGCTCTATCCAGGACCTTTTAACAAAACATTAATATATAGACAATGTTGACTTCCACTCTCAAATGGATTAAAATTAATTCTTAGCTGCTGGAAACTGAATTGGAGAGATTACTGTTTCAAATGTGCTTCCAAGAAGCCCAAGCAGGTCTGCATCTAAAAAAAGTTATAATTCCCAGAAAAGCAACATTCTTATGCCTTGTGGCAATAAGAATTAATACTTTTAAATATACCATGTAGAAATACCACTAACAAAGTCATGATACCATTATCAACCATTGAAAGCTCAATTCTTGCCTAAAATTCTTCTTATTTTTCAAAATTACATGTAGTACTGTAGCACTGTAGCTACATTCTTACTCTAGGAGAGTTATCTTTTCCCACTACAAAAGTATTCTTCAGAAATAAGTAAGAGCTGATATTTTTTAAAAATTAGCGATCATCAGAAATTCATTGAATTTTCAGAGAAACTTTTCTTCACATAGTTTGCAGCCTAGAAATGTACAGGGTTTACTGCATGCAAACCTCACACAGCAGTGACAGATACACAGCACATGTACAGATTAAACAGGAAACACTTTAAGCTACATTATCATTTTGGAGCCTGGAGAATAAAAACAGAAGTATGAAAACATGCATGGTTATCCTTTGGCAAAAAAAATCTGTATTCTCAGTACACATAAAATGTTGACAAGAACAAAGAAAGATAACAGAAACATATACACTTTGTGGTTTATTTACTACTTGCAATATAGAGCTAAATTCTGAAGTTCATTACTTCTTTTGAATTACTGCTGTTGAAAGAAAACCTCTAGGTCCTTAGAAGTTTGCATTTTTCTGTCCTATTACATATCCTCTTTCCACAAAAATCTTAACAATATCTATAATTTCTGTTGCCTACAGTAAGCAGAAGAATTTTATGTGGACAACTAAGTATTTTAAGAAAATATTCTTTCAAAATCTCATCATACAAACCTGAAGGAGAAGCATCTCTGCAACAGCATCTCACACTTCTTGGGAATTTATTTAAAAAACTACAATATGTGATTTTATATCGATATCCGTATTCAGTTTATATAATAAATGGCTTCAGGAATGAAGACTGCTCTACACAACTAAGGCTACAGATTTTTACTAATAAAATACTGCTTATTGGACCCAATGACATGCAACTGCCAAACACAAACCTTTAAGGTCCTGACCTAAGTAGATCACATAGGAATAAGACTACAGTTTCTACTTACAGCACTAATAATACACTGTGACCCTGGCTTGTGGAGTATGTCAGCTTGTCCACAGAGCCTAACACAAGGCCTGTGAGTCTGGACTTTATTCTTTAGTATCAATAGAGTTGTCACCCTTGTGTGTTTTAATAAAGCATTTAGAACTGGCTGCTCATTTACATTACCAACAGTAGCCTGTTACTTCTGCAAAGTGCTAAATATTGTGAATGTATGAATGATTACAAGTTACATCTGCTCCAATTTTTCAGGTAGTTAAAATGAATAAATTCATTTTTCATAAGTAATCACAAGCATTCAGTACCTGGGTTAAGAGAAACATTTATGATTCTTTGCTTGAACGTAAACATTTATCTTAATTTACTTTGAGTTAATTGAGCTGAAATAGTACATTATTTAATACTGAAATGAAATAGAGTGAGTTAGCATTGCCAGTTTGTGTTACCACCATGCTGGTCCTTCCATCAGCCTCAGTTTAGAAACACTCTACAATAAATTCAGACGACACAGGTTAATAAACATAAATTGATTTCCTCCATTCCTGTCTGTTCCCACGCAGAACAGAACTGAAATACTAATTTAACACTTAATTCTTCTGATGCAACAACTATTTTCATGATACAACTGAACCTTTGTAGTTTTGTTTTCTACAACTGAATTCAAGAAATTTCTAATTTTCTGAGTGATGTCAATTTTCATAGAATACATGAAGAATTCTTTACTGATGTAGGACAGGTTTTTAATCCAAATACTTATTGGAAAGCAAAATTTAACATAAAAGTATTTTGTGAAATTGCCTGAGGGTTACTATAGAGAAAAATTTTGTTCTTATGGAATTGCTGAAGAATTTCAATACTACTTTTTTGATGTTAAATTAAATTAATTGTCTATTTACAACTTATCTGCTTTAAGTGCTGTTACATTATTTTCTTCGTTCAACTTTTAAGAAGTATGTCAAATCTATTAATTTCATGAGCTGTGGGAAACTGTAAGGCAGTACTGTTTCCATTAAACATAATATGTAGTTATTTAACTCAGTGGAGTTAAATGGAAATAAAACTTATTTAACTATAACCTGTGAAACAGAATGAAGAATGATCAGTATAATTGTGAACGTGTTTGACTGCAAAAAATCCCAAAGCAGTATGGGCACATCAAGTGCTGTGAGAAACATGCAGAGTGATTTCCCAGGGTCATTAAGGCCTCAATCTTGAGAGATTTCATATTTTCTTAAATAATCAATTTCACATATTTTTAAAAAAACCCTTAATCCCTACAGTGACCTGAAATTTCAGTCCATATCTTTTGCAGGTCCATTTATATATTACTTATATTCTGACCTTCATATTGTCCTTTTATCAGACTTCTTGTATGACTGAAATTGTTTCTATGTTCATCCTTTGGCACGATGAATGCTGTTATACTCCTTCATGTAGTTAAGATTCTCACAAAAAATCTAAACCAAATCCTAATGTTCTAGTACTACAATGATTCAATCATTCCTACAACCTAAATTCTGATTATTTTTCCCACAGTCTGCCTGTTTATCCCATTTCAGTATATCATAATTTTTTTCATTGCAGTCTTTTTTCCCATCTCAACTTTAAAACTGCAGTTCTTGTCTCTGAGGGCCGCATGTGTAGCTGAAGAAGCAAGATGTCAAAAGCACTTTTACAGAGAAAGTTATGCATTTCAGCTCCATAATGTAAGTTCTAACTTGAACCTATTCCAGCCAACCAAGCCTTGTCATTTGCATACTCCATAATTCACTTCTGCCCTATTCCCCACCTTTGCTTTCTCATTTGTGAAGCACAGAAATTTTGTGAAAACTGTTCTATGAGGTACACATTTCACACACAAATAACAATTACTTACTCCCTCTAAACAGAAACAAAACTAGACATCAAAATTAAATTACTTACAATGTATAAGGTTTGATCTTGAAGCTCTCGACTCACAACTGCTTGTTTAAACAGACGCACAAAGTCATTGAAAGTATCACAGGGCACATGAGAGGCCTGTTCTGTCTCAGAACCACTCTGCAACTGGATGAGAATTTCTTCTAAAAGAAGTCGTGATGTAAAGTATTCCACACAGTTCACAAACACATGAGGAAGCTGAAGAGGACAAAGAAAAGGATACAACTTTATTTGGCTTTTTCAGTGTAAATACTCCAGAATCAGTTTTCTCTCCCAGATGAGACAATCAAAGACCACACCCTGCCAAGAGAATACAGAGCACAAACCAAAAAAACTTGTTTTCAAAAAAAAAGTCGGTTATGTACCCACTCAAAATTCTGTGTCTCATAAAGTGAGGCTAGACCTGATGAATCTGCAAATGGAACAGTGTATCTTCTAATTATGTATAAAAACTGAAACACAGTGTATCTTTTAACTATGTGTAAGAACTCTGAGCAATACATAAAAAGAAAACAAAACAGCATTTAGTTCAAAGAAATTTAGACAATTGTAACACATTACAGTATCGTAAAATGGTCCATTACAATTTACAGTGTCTCAGACTTCTATTACAAAGAGAGTAATCTAGGGGCACACTCCCTAGAATTACTCAATGTTTTTGGCATTCAACACATAAAAATGATAAAGTGTAAGTTTCTGTATCAGACTCATGTTCAGCATGATTGTGCAGGACATTTTTAGAAAAACAGATCTTAGCAAAGAGCCTGTGCAAAAATTAGAGTATGAAATTCATTTTAAGTATCAGCTTAGTAATACTGAAAAGCTACCATCATTTGTTTTTAAATAGAAGACACTATAAACTACAAAACAGTACTAGTATTCAAATGTACATAAGGCAAAAAAAGGTAATTTTCTAGCAACTCTGTTTTTAAGAAGTAGCTCATCTGCATAGCTCCATGATACAGGCATATGCTCTTTTTCACACTTAACATTAAAACCTCTGGAAAACATTAGTCACTGGGATACAGGAATATGTTTGTCTACAACAAAAAAAAACCCGAGTACTTCTTTCCAGTCTATTTAAAATATAATATATGACATATGATTCAGCAGATGTGGTGAAGTGTGGGTACATGCTGGCAATCCACTCACACAGCACATAATAAAAGGGTTTTTTTAAGATTTTGAATCCCATTAAAAGAAAGGGGTTACATCTCCAAAAGCAGCTATTCAAAGTGCTGCACCTCAGTAACAGAAGGAAAGCTGGGTGCCTCAGATGTGATTCACACCACCATATTACATAGGAGACATCTATACTTGGCAAAAGGAAGTTTTGGAGAGAGTTGCTGCTTTCCAGGGCTAGGCCATATCTTTGGATATGCTGCAAGCAGGTAGCACAGTGCTGTGAGCACTGCACGAAAGGCCACTGCATGGAAGATCATAAGCCCTGTCTTCTACTCTTCTCCCTCTGCAGAATTTTTAGTGAAGGAGGTTTCTGCATAAAACCCAGTCCTGCAGGTAAGTGGTAAGTGCACTCGAGACAAGCCAAAAAGATCAGGCCTACGAGAACACACAAGTGGGAATATAGTTTAAGTGTGAAGTAGGCACCTGTCATTGGACTTAAATCCCTGAAGTTCATGACTGACAAAACACAAACATTAACAGGTTGAGATGGAAATTTCTGTGATGACACCCTTCAACTTCGGAGGACTTTAAAACACATTCAGGGAAAAATTACAACAAGGAATAAAACTAGCATGAATATACATGTTTATTAACAGAAAAAGAAGGGTTACAGAAGTGGCAAGAACCCAGTGCTGAAGTCTTTGGCCAGCACTGATCAGAGACGGACTGACACGGACTTATGGCCATAGATCTCTAAAACATTCCTCAAGACAAATATTTTCCCAGGAAACACACATTCAGCCACAATGACCCACTACTTCTATGTGGTTCAGATTCTCACATGATGTTTAAAGAGTATGTTTCTCTGCCTGCAGCTCTTGAAATTGAAATAAGTCCATTTATGATAAAGTGCCTGCACCTCCAGTATTAATCAAGGATAAAACTCATCCCTCAATGGACAGCATTACAGTAGTTTTCTTACTTAACAGCTGAGGGGAAGATAGTTTATAGTCCCAGCTTCCAAGGAAGATAAGGCTCCAAAATCAAAACTGTACTATGAATTCTCAGGAGCTTCCACTTAACATACTTCAACATTATCTGCATTATGAATCCTCCTGGACCTGTGTCTTACTTACACCTATGCTATTTTCTAAGAGCAAGAACCCAGAGGAATGGCTTAGATGGCAAAGCTGAAATAGAACATACAGTCCTCACATTTCTGAAAGTAATGCTCACTCAGGAGGAAACATCAACAGTACTGGCACGGGACAGTAAAATTCATTTTGCTAGCAAAAAACCTGGCAATGCCAAGCTTAGTAAACACAAACACACCTGGAGAACTGATTTAATTACATTCAAAACTGTGAATGGCATCCTGTTTAATAGGATTTCTAATGTATGATGAATATCAAGCTGTGTTTGGAGGATCTAAAATAAAATAAAGTGCACAAAATTTATATTTTCAAACAGGTTCTGAAAAGATAATACTAAAAAGAGTTACCAGCACACTTTTCCCATTTAGAGCTGATGCTTTGCTGAAGCAAAAGAATAGTCACTAATTGTTCAGGATTTAAACTGATTGTTCCTATGCAACATTGCTCAAACATTTTAGAACTCCTTCGTTTTTTCTTTTTCAAAGGTTTAGATTTTCCTGCTTGTAGAAGACGGCTGATGGAACCAACCAGATTTACTGCAATGAATACAACATTCACCTCAAGTCTCCAAAAGCAACTATCTATATCAGAAGGAATGGCAATTGCCTGGTGTTCAGACAGTGATTTTCACCATTTCAGACTCATCTTTTTTTCAGTGAACATGTATAGCTTGCTATGTTTGTTTTGAATCCTTGTAACAACTTGATTAAGTTTAAGCTCTGAGGCTGACATTTAGATAGATCATACACATCCAACTGAATTTAATTAAAATGGGTTTGTCAACACAAAACAAATAAACCAAAAATCCACTACTGCAAATTCTTCTCACTGTTCTTCATGTACTCTCTCACTCTTTTTCCTATACAAGTAAAATTAGTTTAAAGGAGAATTATAAGAAGATTCAAAAACAGGTATAGTATAACTGACTTGCAAACTGAAGTGGAATCAACACTTACTTGTCACTGGAGGTATTTCAGGCTAAGTCATGCAAAGAAGCTGAACACTATTTGGCTCCTTTTTAATCTTTTTTTTAACTTTCCTAGAAAAGTTATGATGATTTGTACCTCAGTATGTACAACTTCATTTTACCCTAAGTGAGGAGAGTATTATGAGTTTATCCTACTGAGAAGAGTGATGCATTCATGAAACAGTAAGTGGAGGAGAAAAATCAGGAAGTCAGAAATGGCTGAGAAAACAAGCCATTTTGAGAAAGTAGAGGCTATTTCGAGAAACCATCTGTTATAAATAAATTGTAAAATCAATATCCATTGTGAACATTCTTACCTGTAAGGTGTTTAGAAGAGTTTGCATCACATAAGTCTTTCCACTAGATGTATGTCCGTAGATAAAGATGGATGGAAAACTAAAGTGCTGACGCTACAGAAAAAAAAAATGGTTGCTGTTTCCATTCTTCTTTTTCATTCAACGGATAGAAGATTTATCAATGGAGTTTCTCTCCAATAGAAAAATTACCTTTTAAATTGAGGCATTAAGTATAAAATACAGCAATTATTATGGAATCAAAAAATCAAGTTTTATGTTTCATCCTCACTGAAATGCTGGGAGGGTAACTCACAAGAACCAAACCTCACACAACCGCCAGTGAAACTGTTGCAACAAACAACAGAAAAGACACAGGGAAAAGGAGTGTGCTCTGAACTCACATTAGCAAACTGAAATGAAATCTCAACATGCACAAACTGCAAGCCATACACTGCCCTAACCTCTGCAAACTGCTGTTCTTTCCATTAGCATGAAACACAAAAAAATGGTGGAGGAAATGGTAAAGGAGCTGGCTCTTCTCTCACAAGGCAATTTTTGATATGAGACATCTACTTATTTAATGGTCTTGATGCTGTACATTTCATGCAATTTTTTTAAATATGAAGAAAATAACTGAATGTTCTTTTTATTTCATTCTGACCAGGTGCTTATTTTTGCATTTTTCTCATTTCTAAGGATCTTGTACACTAAGTTAAAAGTGAATACAAAAATAAAATGGATACTTTTTGTGAAAACACGTAATATTCAATTAAAAGAAGAAGGCCACTCTTGTGCAAGATTTGCAGATCCTCTACCCTCCATATTTTTCAAGAATATAAGTATCTAAGAAAAGGTGTTGCCACTAGGCTTGTAACATATACATAAAATTTCAATGCTGTAATTTGGTGGTATTATTATTATCCATAATTGAAGGCAGAACCAGAATCAGATCCTAATTTCCATTTTGTTATTTGAATGTAAAATATCAACTGCTTTTAAGTTTGCAGATAAAAATCCCCATTGCTTTTTACCACAGCTTTGGGAAGCAGTAACAGAATCAATTAAAAAGCCAGTGATTTCTGAATCTTATGACCAGCCACAGAACTAAGAATCAGGCCAACAATGTACTTAGAATTTAGTCATTCAGATATTAGATTAACAGGTCAAAACCAAAAAGAATTTCTACACTGACAGTGAAAAAATTAAAAAATACCCCTGAACTTTGGACCAGGGAAGAAGAGACTCCCTGGTACTAACTGGCAAAGATGCAACAATCATGGCCAAATCAGGCTTCAGAGAGAGCAAGGCACAAACAGCTGTGTTCTTCTGGGTCCTTCCAAGTGCAAGGCAGCTTTCAACCTTACAGAAGACTAGAATCCAACTGCCAAACACTAATGTTAAAGATGATTAAGAAAAAATAAAATCATAACAAAGAGACAATCGAACTATGTTCCCAATGACATCACAAAAACGCCCTTCCATTTCTGTTCTCCCCTCTGAGACAGCAGAATGTCTCTGTTCTATTCAAACATACAATACAAAAAGTACCTCTCCAAATATTGACAGCAACATGGACACCTGGGACTCTCGACAAGGCACCAAACTTTCCAAGTGAAGCAGTGCAGCTGCTGGGTATGCTGGATGGTCAAGATTAGGCATGTTGATATTCCTGTAAGTCAGTCACCTAAACGTGCATGTCCCTTTTGAGGTTTAGAGACAAGAAATAAAATGATCTGGAAAAAAAAAAGTTTTCATTATCATTTGCTTTCATATGCATAAAAGGAATTGATATAAAATCTAAACAGACTTCTGGCTCAGGATAATGGTATAATTATGATAGACTTAAAAGACTTCAGCAAAATTGAACTTAACTATGTAAGGCATTATACAGACATTTTCACACCAGACAGAATCAAAAAAAAATCAAATAAAAACGGAAAGGCATACAGGATACCAGCATACCATAAAAAGAAGGAATTGTCATGGAATAGTTAACTGGAGAAATACATATCTAGTTCTGGTTTTATATGCTTTTAAAAGTAGTGAGGGAATAAAATGAGGAAAGTAGATTAGTCACAGATCATCACTTCCCTGAACAGCCAATAAACTAGGATTTACAAGTAACAGGGAAAAGATAGTGCATAAGGAAAGATGAAGATGACAAAATAACAGCTCTTTGGCTTCTAATGGGAACACTTAGCCCAGCTTAAAAGCAGCATATGAAGAAAATCCAGCTGATGGTAAAGACTGGAAATACTTATTAAAAATAAGTTTGAGCCCAAAACAGTTATATAAAACTTTAACATTAATTATAGTCTACCTTTTAGATAAGGACTAGACAAACAACCGTCTTGATTGCTGAAATCCTGGGAAGGCTGGATTTGAGTGAGTGAATATAGAAAAACATCTCTGTCAAAGGTACTTGTCAGTACTTCTAAAGGGGCTGGAAAGACAGTACATTTATCTCTAGTGATACAAGCAACATGCAGAGAGAGAACTGAAGTATTCTCAGCAGCTGGATTCTGATTTTGTCAATCACAATACAACTTCACAAAAAGTTTGGAAACTTCAGTAAAACAACAGAGGTATCTCAGCAACTGACAGGAGTATCTGTATGTTATCAAGACAAAGATAAACAAAGCATTCCAAACACTTTTAAATTTAAGTACTTTCAGCCCATTATGTTATGCTGGGTATAAGTAACACACCACCGGAAAAAGATTAGGTTAGCAGAAGGAGACCTGAAATAGCATGGGAAATGGAAACCAAACTGTTGTGAAGGAAAAAAGAAAGCGTGGGTTGCACTAACAGGAGAGCTATTGGGATACAAGGAGGTTCATAAAGACATATGTATTTATGGAAATATACTTTATATAATGGAGTTCCTTTTGAGGCCAATCTCTGTTAACTATTTCCATAAATACATTCGAGGAAAGATTTTTTCTTTTATTTTTACATTTTGCCTTCAGTGTCTTCTGAAGCAAAATTTGGCATTGCAGAGTCATCAACAACAAAAAAATAAGTGGAATTAATGAGGAAAAAAAAGGATATCCCTGAGAACAGACCCAGCATAATGCAAGTCAGTACTTCAAAATACACGTATTTGCAAGTAACCACATCACATCTAACAAAGACTACAGTTAGGTATCAAGAAAGGTCTGAAGTAACTTGAAAAATTAGTTTATTTACAAGTCAATCACATCTTAAGTATGGAAAATCAAAGTAATGCTGCTTCTCGAACCCCCTACACATGACAACCTACACTGAACACATTTCACCCACTGGATGAAAACCTGCATGTCTCCTGACTATATTCAGGTGTCTTAATCTCCACAGAGATCCCATCCTAGAGCTCACAAAGAAAAGGATGTTTACAGCAACATGTTCAGCAAGCAACTAATTTAGATTAAACGGCAATTATGATACAAGCGCTAGTACCAGGCAAAGCTCGAATTCAGGGTGTTCCTGCCCGGGAAGGTTGTACATGTGACTCCACCCGGACCAGGAAGGGATAAAAAGCTCTCACTTTGCAGCTGAGACCAAACAAGGATGCTCAGAGCACAAGTCGGATTTCATGGATGGTTTACATGATTTACGAGGACTTCTCTCAGTTAGTTGGTACTAAAATACCTCCGCTTGGCATCCCTTCCACGCTTCAGCATGAAAGATGACAGAACTTAAGGAGATTCGCAGGGTTCCACGTCCCCGCAGGCCTTCCAGGGCCCCTTGCCGGCACAGCCGTGCCCCGCCTGAGAGGGAAGGACGACCCCCGCCATCACCGAGGCTTCAGGGCTCCTTCTGCCGCGCCTGTGAGGCTGAGGGTGCTCCCGGCCCAGGGGGCTGCTCAGCCGGCGGCGGGTCTCCCTGCTGCACCGATTCCCAACGGGAAACGAGTAGCAGCAAGTCTGCTCTCCGCTCCTCTGCCCCCCGCCCGCCCCGGCTCCACTCACCGGCTCAGCCACCCGCTCCTCTCCCGCCACCGCCGCCAGCGCGCGCCGCCCCTTCCGCCACGTGCGCAGGCGCCGCAGCGACCGCGGGACCGCCTGGGGCGGCGGGAAGGGGCGGGGCGGCCGCGGCGGGAGGGCGGCGGTTCCGACAGGGATATCCCAAACGATAGCGGGTGTTATCCCTCGGGGACCGCTGCGAGGGGCAGTGCGGCTGTTCCGACAGGGATATCCCACGGCATAGCGGGTGTTATCCCTCGGGGAGAGCCGCGAGGGGCAGTGCGGCTGTTCCGACAGGGATATCCCACGGGATGCTGGGTGTTATCCCTCGAGGAGAGACCGCGGCTTTTCCAACAGAGATATCCCCCAGGATGTCGGGTGTAATCCCTCGGGGAGAGACCGAGGCTCTTCCAGCAGGGGTATCCCACGGGATGTCGGGTGTTATCCCTCGGGGAGAGCCGAGAGGGGACTTCGCGGCTTTTCCAGCAGGGGTATCCCACGGGATGTCGCGTGTTATCCCTCGGGGAGAGCCGCGAGGGGACTTCGCGGCTTTTCCAACAGGGATATCCCGCGGGATGGCGGGTGTTACGCTTCAGGGAGACTCGTGAGGCGAGTTCCCGGCTTTTCCAACAGGGATATCACGCAGGATGTCGGGTGTTATCCCTCAGGGAGACTCGTGAGGGGAATCCGCCGCTCCGGGAGGAGGGGCTGTCTGGGAGCCCCAGGGATGGGGATGGGCCTTATCCCACCGGCAGAGCCGTGAGGGTGTTGCAAAATGTGGATTATGTAAAATTTTCCTAAGAAAGGATGTTCTTTAGCGTTTGATCTTTATATACTCTCAAGCCTAATCAATAAGAAGGGGTTTAATCCGTGGAACAGCGCTAACAAGCTCCAGGTGATGTCCGGGTTTAGAAAGACAAATTAGCTGTCGGTAGAATTGCCTTGTTAAGGGTTAGGGCTTGACATGTTTCAGCGATCTCAGGCCGTGGGGGAGGTTAACAAAGCTCGGGAGAAGGATGTACGGCTGATAGTGGGCACGAAGAATGCAGCATTTATGGGCCACGAGGACATTTGGCAGAACTCCCGAGATAAGGAAGAAACCAATAAAGACAAATCAGCAACTGTGCTGAATCGGCTGCACCTGGGTAAAAGGTAATTCTGACAGGGACAAATGGCAAACACTGGCTCCAAGGACCACCAACCCAAAAGAAGAGAAAGACTGGGCATGCAGACTAATTAGCATTGGAAGCAAGGTAATCATTAGCCAATAGAAGATATAATGCTAATTAACAAGAGAACTCTGTAACTTGTAGCAAATGAACACTAATTCCTTTGTTTGCTAAAATGTATAAGAAGTTCAGATAGCTGAGATTCTTGATTTCTGGAATGCCACTGAGCACCCAGGCTCTGCTCTGACATAAAGTGATCAGTGTCTCTCCCAAGTGGGTAATTATTGGCTTGCTGCACACCAGGTAACAAAGCCAACAAAGGCAGCTGCTGCTCTGGAAGTGGGGCTGTTCAGAAGCCCCCCGGACTGGGCGCTGTCTTATCCCACAGGAGAGCCGTGTATGGCACATCCGTGGACATAGGAGTGTGAGGAACCTGTTAGCAGTTCATCAGGAAGAGGAGGGTGTTGGGGTTCATGGAGCCTTGTTGTCCAGAGACCCAAGGCACAGGGTCAGAAGGTGCATATGTGGCTGTGGTAGTTGTTAGTTTAACTCCAGACACCTCTACAGGCCCACAGACAGGTGTGTGGTGTCTCTGGTGGCTGGTTGTGGAGAGTTGAGGGTCCACTTCAAGGTGCATCCTGTGAGGGGACAGTGGCATGAGCCCCAGGAGGGATCTGCAGGTGCTGGGTCCCTCCTCTCCAGTCACCCGGGAAATAATGTTAGACTGTTGAGATGGTCACAAAATTGTGCACGTAACTTACATTTGTTCATACAGAGCACCACTTAAAGTCAGGGCTATGGAGTCTCTGCTCTAGTCAGGCTTTGCAGACAGCACTCTGAAAATGCATAACAATATGTTCAAATTACAGTTAAAATTGCATTATGCATAAATGTTACACTTTGTATTAGAGAGATAAATGTGACAACTGCATGCTGGGTTATGAAAGTCAAAGTGATAAACTCCTTCCGTGGTCTGAGCTGGGTGAAATGTTAAATAAGTAAATAAGGCTTGTGTGAATCAAGCATGGAATTAGTGTTCATTCACTACAAGTTTATTTTTAGCAGTCAGGGGTTTTGTATATATATACACATGCACACACAATCATCATAGCTTGGCCTGAACAGATCTTTAGATATAACTAGTGTATTAATGGGCCAAAACCAACCTGAATGGAATTAGAGAAAGAGAAGCAAAAAAAGATGCCACTGATTCTTATTTGTGGTTATCTACACCAATTTGTGTAGTCTTTTTAAGTGGCCTGATATTTATAACAGCTTTGACTGCTTAATAAGGTGGAATTATTTTTATTGCTACTGGATTTGCATACATGGGCAGAAGTTGTAGTATTAATAATTCAGTCTACTTCTACACTTGGGAAGAATCTTAATTTGAAACAATAGATACGTTTCAAAGTGTTGCATCAAGGCATATGCATCCCTACAGAGTGAAATACTCTTTTTCTAGCTCTTGAAACCATGGAATCTCTTGGGCCAGATTGCTCTGCATACAGATAGACCATGTTTCAGAAAAAAAAAACCCTGATATAATAACTGAAAGAAGTCTCAGTAAGTCCACATTTGTATAGGCTATGTGGGAGTGAAATTCTTTGGAAGCAGTTCCTAGTGATGTTCACAATTTGCATCTTCTGCGGATTACTACTGAGAACATCAGAAATTTGGCTTTGAGTTGAGCAAGAATCCTAAAATGAGAGGTCAGTCTTTAAAAACCTCATTTTCACTTCAGCAATTCTGCTGAAGAATTGATGGTTCAGACTGTAGTGCCTCCCAAGGTCACTTCAGCACCACATAAATCCATATTACCTGATGGGATCGTCTCCCTCTCCCTGTTGCATCAATACTTCTACTCATTTTCTGGTCCTAGGATTTGGTGGTTATAGAGAGCTTGTTGAGGAACCAGTCCAGCTAAAATTAAATGAAAAGAAAGTTACTTCAATAACTTCAGCCTTGCTTCTAAAAGCCAGCTTATTAGCTGAATGGAACCACCACTACTGTCTCATTCAGCTTATAGTGTAGAATTCAAACAAAATACCCAGTAATAATTCTGTTTATTAACCCAAAGTGACACTATTACTATCATGAGGCAAAACTAAAAAAGTGTAGTATTAATAATTTAAAATTATTAATAATATCATTATTGATTGAAATGGTGGGAGCTCTGTGTTTTCACAGGACAGAATCCTGGACTCTTAAATCAGCAAATGAAAAACTATTACAAAAGACTGCTGTCTCTGCCAGTAACTGAGGCCTACCAGTGCCCAACTACTCCTACAGAAAGTCTCTGCTTCCCAGAAAACTGCTTGAATTTAGTTAAGTGTGACTTTTTATTTTCATTCAAGAGGCTAAAACTGTTTAGTAGCAGTTGCTAGAGACAGAACTCATGCCTGAGTATAAAGCTGGTTACATGTAGCATACTAAATTTCAGTTTACATCTTTCATTGACGATTTTCCTTACTCACTATGCATTTATGCAGAGCTTTAAGTTGTTTCTTAATTTATATTAAGCGATCACATGCCCTTTTATCTTATTCTGACTATGAGTTGCTTAGATACCAAATATATTCAAAATGAGAAAGTGAACAGTAAACTGAGGCTTGAAACCTGCATATAACAGAGCAGGAGATGGCCCTTTCTCACTGCGTTTATGGGCAGATATTTTATATCAATATTTTTGTCTGTGAAACTTACCTTCACTATAGGTAGTGATTAATAGTTTGAGTTCAGCAACAAACTTAAATATAGAATACACATTCATTCAAATCGCTGGGATTCCTCATTTCTTAAACTTGTGTTTAAGGGAATTACAGGATTATGTTCTTTAATTTATATATGTATTTCTATATCCATAAAGATAGAGCCGTCTATACAACATGTACATATTTATCTAGGTTCTGTATGTATGTAGAACTACGTAGAAAGAATTATGTATATACAGTATGTGAAGTATTTTTTTATTTCTCCCAGTCTTTTCAAGATATATTTTACCAGAGATGCCATTGTGCAGGATGCTATTGAGACTGCACTTGGACCACTTTTTACCAGTCTCTTCCTATTTCAAAAAGTCAATTCCAGCTGACAGAGGTACAGAAAAGGGCTCTGACAAAGAGCAGGAAGAAATTACTGCTCTTGAAAGATGTTCTCTTGAAAGCACCATTGAAGTGGTTTAAGAAATGACTGCTATGACGTTTCCAGCCTTGTTGGATGATACAGCTCTTTCAGCCAAGCAACTGGAAAGGATAGTTTACAAAAGTCATCAATTGAACTTATGTTCCCAGGTAATGATTATTTAAAATGTATACTGGGTGATTTTTCTTCAAAGTGGGTGAAAAGATCTTAAGTAATCATTGTGTTCACAGTGGTAGAGATAGAAACCCTAAATAATGAAAGAGGAAAGATACCTGCAGTAACTTCTAAAACGGTTTCAGCTTTACCTGCTAATGACTGATTGACACATCCTAAATAAGGGTGAGATCTGAGCCTTGCTGAAGAGTAGACACCAAGGGATGAAGAGATGTTTAACTAAATGACAGTGTTGTAACAGAGCAAATAAATGTTTTAAGTACAATACTGCAATAAGAAGGAACACAAACTTCAGTAAAATACACTAAAAAAAGCAAACTCCTTAATGTTTATACAGATGAAAACCTACCATTCCAACTGGTATAGTTTTGCAAGTTTGTTATTTAAAAATGTATAATGAAATAAATACTAAAAGAACATTTGGAAGGCAAAAATATGGTGGACCAGATAACTGATCTATCTGAAGTACCCCTATTGCTCTGCAGGCCATCCTGGGGAAACTAGCTCTGTACACCAGCAGCAGTAAGGTGCTCAAATGGGTGATGAAGCAGTTTGAACACATTTTAAATGTCCATCAGAAGCCTAGCGATTATTACTTAATGTCAGTTGAAGTCACATGGAGGTATATAAATCTCTGTGCAAGCCCACATTGCACTTGTAACTGTAAGAAGTTTTAGGAGCCTTCAGGGTATCAGCCTCCCTCCTTGTTCTCCTGATACCAAAACAAGGAAGATCAGGGTAGTTCAGTTGTGTAATAGCAGATTTGGAAGAAAGGGCTCTGAGTTACATCAGGAGAAATAATCCCTGGAGACAGTTCTGTGGGCTGTGGCCTGCAGGAGTGCAATGTATTCCCTTCACATCTCTTTCTGTCTCCTAGTCAGCCCCTGTGTAAGTGCCAAGCGTGACCTGGTAGTGTTTGCTGCCAGCAGAGGTTCTTTTACACTGGCACTTGGCAGTAGAATCAGAAGTGAGGATCTGATCCATAACTTCTCATAAGGTTTGCTAAAGATAGACAAAGATGAATGTTTAACAGTCTAATCGTTAGTGATTATAACCACCAACAGTGGATTTTCAAGGAATTAGTAGTAATTAAGCTCTCATTTATAACTCATTAATATGAAAAACAGTAATTCTATGGATTAAATACTCCCATAGTATCTAATGCAGAGGATTTGCAGACAGAAATATGTGATGAACCATCAAGAGTTTTTGATCTCCAAATGAGATTTGATAAAAATATCACCATAAGCAATGACTGCTAAATTTCAGCTGGTTGCTCAGACAAATCTGTTGCACAGTATCATAACAGTTTACTTAGAATTTAGGCCTCAAGGGAAGCAATCTGTTAAAGGTGAAGGATAGAAAATAAATCTTTCCTCAAGCTGCCAATAAACAAAGTCAATTCATACTAGAGATATCTTAATTTTTAGTTACATTTCCATTAATTCTAGGCACTGTTTATTCTCCAAATTATGTTTCTGGGAAAATGATGTCCTACCACCAACATCCTCAGTTAAACCAGTATATTAACTAGTATGCTTATTTTTCTAAGAAGGTATGTTGAATATTGTGTTAACTTCTGTTCTCCTCACAGAGAATGTTTTACCAAGAGTGTATCATTTTTGCATACAAAACTCTTAAGTTTTGATAAGTTACTTTATATTCTTTATAAATAGGAGGCCAAAGGAGATCAATGTCACTACAGATACATAACCAAACTCTTTTATTTATCATTATATACTCAGATTATGAAAGTCATATCAAAGTGATGTGATTTCTAGCTGAAGTTGGTTCTACTTGGAAATTTTTTGTTTACTTTCCTAAATGCAGGAACATAGACTGAATTAATTAGGCATCTGAGTCTGAAATTAATGAATTTCCAAAAGTGGAATTTGTGTCTGTGCTATAAAAAATGAACTTTAGTTTTTGAAACTGCATTTGACTTGTTAGTGAATTGCCATTCCTCTTTCAGAATTCAGTAAAAAGCAAAGGTTTTATGTACCCATAAAAATGGGATGATGCAACCACTCAGTGTGATGCAACTCAGCTCACATCACTGTTTTCTGTAACAGGAAAAATGCCACAGTGATGTGTTATGTACAAAGGCAGAGTTTGGCCAAAACATTGACCTATGGTCAGGTAATATGCTTTTTATTTTTCAGTGGTAAACCAGTATTTTAATTCTCCCTGTCATTCAACTCAATGTAGCACTGTCCCAGGTGCTAATCAAAGGCAATCATTATGCTATCTGTATTTATACTGTAAGCATATGAGTATATACACCTATGTGAGCATGTATGCACAGGTGAATGTGTGGGAGTGTGTTAAAAAGGAATCAGTCTGCCCATTAATGTTTGTGATAGTGTGGAGTATTAAAGTAGGACACTGGTGCTTCTAAAACACATTTGGAAAAAAATTTTTGCTTCAAAAAAGAGTCTCTCACTTCTAAGCTGTGACATGGAAAAAGATGTGGCTATTCATTGCACTGACAGCAGGGTAAGGCACCTCAATGAGGAAGAAATTAGTCAAAACTAGACATGCAGATCCAGACTGGGAGAGTAGCTTATGACTAATGTTACTGTATACACATTTATGATATGTCATATCTCTAATTCACATTTCTCCTGGGTCATCTGAACCAAAACCATGGCATCTGGTCTTTACTACTCCAGTCCAGACACATGCAACTGTGCTGGGGTGAACTGAGAGCTGAACAACAACACTGACAGAATCGTGTTGTATTAACCAGGATATCCCCATGGGCAGTGCACACAGGCAGTTTGTTAGAGATCCCTTAACTCCCTCAATAATTCCATCATTAATTCTATGTAACTGCATTCCCTCAGCTGTAAGCTTATACAGGAGCTTTCTACATCCCAGTGGGAATTGAAGTAAACCTGAACTTGTTTTCACCTATGTTAAACTCCCTATAGTGCCAAGAATTAACTCACACTGCATTTATCTTTGCCCACATCCCGATGTACCCTGAACACAGCCTGCTGACAGCCTTGGCTTACAGCTTTACCCCAGTTACAGAGCCTCCTGCACTGGGATATGACATCCTAGAAAGTTTAAAATGGTTTTTTATCTCTCATGACATTGTCTGTGATGCAGGATTCACATTCCCAGAGAGCATAATCTGTTGGGAGAGTTTCGCTTTCCTTAATTGGACATATAACTGCTGAAACATTCATTGTCAGATGGTTTTCTTTCATGTGAGCTTGGTATAATTTTGAAAATTGTTGAATTGATTGCTGTTTCATAGTCACAGCAATATGATTCCTGAGGGATTTTTATTTTTGCTGGCTTCCAGTAAATTATGAGAGAGAGATCCCAACACTTTTTTGTCAATGTAGAATTGAAAGTTAATTTAATATTTAAAAAGAAAATCAATGAAATATTGAGTCTGCAGGAGAAAGCAGCAACTGAGTCATCATATTTGTGGACTAAACTTTAATATCAGATTTTTAATCTAGAAAAGTAAAAAAGCAGCTAAATTTCACCCTGGTCAGACAGACCACTTACTGAGACTTATAAGAAATCCCATCTACTTCTCAGCTTGAACTTTTCCTTCAGCTTATTTTCCATGACCATGTAGATGTCCCAGTCATATGCCAACCTCTCAGCAAAATAAATTTGGCATTAGGTAAGTGCAGAAGAGAAAAATTCCACGCTAACAATTTTTAATGTTCCTAATTATTTATTGATTAGTGCTAATGACAGTAGCAAAGAAATTGATTTGCTGTTTGCACAGAGTTGAAATAATTCACTTGTAAAATGAAAGCAATTAACCAGTAGGACTAACAATGATAATGTATTAATCTCCTATTTCTAATTCACTGTGTCAGTGAAAAGGTATCTGTTTGTTAAATGATAAGCAAAGGAAAGCAAGATAATTTTGGGTAGTAGATCTTTCCTTGCATTTATCACCACAGTGTTGTGGGTTTTTTTCAACTACAATAAAAAATACATGATTCAAGGAGAAAAGCTGTACATAGTATACAGTATTTTTTCTTACAGTACCCTTTGGGTAGCAATAAATGACCATATAGGATTAACCTCTTTCTTCTCATGTCTTTCAGCTACTTTGTCAATATTTATAACAACTGCAGGTTTTCTCAAGGCATTCTAACACTTAACCTACACAACCTATACTCAGCTTTTATCTATAGAAAAATCTGTGCTGCCTTTGACAATTTCTGCACTTAGAAATGGTTTTTCTTCTCTTTACTTGCTAGTATGGTCTCATAGTCAGGCCATCTGGGGTACGGTGACCATGAAATGATGGAGTTTTCAATATTCAGTGTAACAAGGAGGGGCACCACCAAAACGTCTACCCTGGATTTCCAGAGGGCAAACTTCAGCCTATTCAGAATGGATTTGGAGAGTACCTTGGGAAACAGCCCTTAAAAACAAAGGGATCCAGGAAGGATGGACATACTTCAAGAAAGAAATCTTGAAGGTGTAGGAACAGGCTGGCCCTGTGTGCCAAAAGGTGAGCCAGCAGGGAAGACGACGGGCCTGGCTGGACAGGGAGCTGTCGCAGGAACTCAGAGGAATAAAGAGGTTGTGTTACCTTTGGAAAAAGGGTCAGGCAACTCAGGAAGTGTTTAAGGATGTTGTTAGGTCATGCAGAGAGAAAATTAGAAAGACAAAAGCTCAATCAGAACTTGATCTGACCACTTTGGTAAAGGATAATATAAAGTGGTTTTATGCCTACATTAAAAACAGAGAGGCAAGGAAAACATCCCTTCATTATCAGACACAGAGGGGGAATATAGTCACCAAATATGAGGAAAAGGCTGAGGTACTTACATTCTTTGCCTCACTTTTCAACAGTAAGACAGGTCCTCCTCAGGACAACTGGCCTCCTGAGCTGGTAGACAGGATTGGGGAGCAGAATAGCCCCCCTGTAATCCAGGAGGAAATAGTGACCTGCTGTGTCACTTAGATACTCACAAGTGTATGGGACTAGATGGGATCCATCCTAGGATGTTGAGGGAGCTGGCAGAAGAGCTTGCCAAACCACTCTCCATCATTTATCATCAGTCCTGGCTGACCCAGGAGGTCCCAGGTGACTGGAAGTTGGCCAATGTGACCCACCCACAAGAAGAGCCAGAAGGACGATCTGGAGAACTACAGGCTGGTCAGCCTCAGTGCACAGCAAGGTTATGGAACAGATCATCTTGATCACATCTTGAGTGTGATCACACAGTATATACAGGACAACCAAGGGATCAGGCCCAGCAAGTATGGATTTAGAAGGGGCAGGTCCTGCCTGACCAACCTGATCTGCTTTTATGACCAGGTGACCTGTCTGGTGGATGAGGGTGAGGTTGTGGATGTGTCTAACAGGACTTCAGCAAAGCCTTTGACACTATCTCCCACAACATTCTGGAAAAGCTGACAGCCCACAGCTTGGACAGGTGCATTCTCTGCTGGCTTAAGAACTGGCTGGAGGGCTGGGCCCAGAGAGTGCTGGTGAATGGTGCTGCATCTAGTTGGCATCTGGTCTCTAGTGGTGTTCCCCACGGATCAGTGTTGGGCTCAGTTCTGTTCAATATCCTTACTGATGATCTGGATGAGGGGATTGAATCTATCACTAGCAAATTTGCAAATGACACTGAGTTGGGGACAAAGGTAGGAGGGCTCTGCAGAGGGACCTGGACAGGATGGATAGACGGGCTGAATCCAAAGGTGTGAGGTTCAACAAGACCAAGTGCTAGTCCTGCACTTTGGCCACAACAACCCCATGGAGCACTACAGGCTGGGGACAGAGTGGCTGAACACCAGCCAGTCAGAAAGGGACCTGGGGGTACTGACTGGCAGCAGACTGAACACGAGCTAGGAGTGTGCCCAGGTGGCCAAGAAGGCCAATGGCATCCTGGCCTGTATCAGCAATAGTGTGGCCAGCAGGACTAGGGAAGTCAATTTTCCCCTGTACTAGGTATTGGTGAGGCCACATCTTGACTTCTGGGCTCCTCAGTTTAGGAAGGATGTTGAGGTGCTGTAGCATGCTTGTTATTCTTTTAATAGTCAAAACTGAGTATTTAAAAATCAGTCCTGAAACCACATGTAGTATTTCACGGATACCACATACTGAGCATCATATTCCACCTTCAAGCTTCTGTTTGGTATTCCCCATCTGTAGGTCCAGCAGTTATTGGCCCCTTAGTTTACCTCTTTGTGCGAGAAGTTTATGATCACCAGACCATTTACTGGACCATATAAATGACAAGTATATGTGCCCTTTTCAGGTTAAGTGAGGGTGGCCCATGCGTCTGTGTCAAAATTACTAAGTTATAAGTGAGTATGATTCAGTCTGTCAGCACCTCCAATGTACAACAGACTTTGTCCAACTACTAGGACTACTGTTTTGGTGACTCCACCATCCCCCAGGATCTTTGTATAATACTACTTCATTCCAAGGTATGACCACATACTTCATAATTATAACCTATATATTCTGTTCCAATTTGTGTGTGTGAGGTTGCAGTTTAAAAAAATGGAAACACATATAGACTGGAGACAGGTCAGGTTGATAACCAGAAGAAACCATAATCATAGTGTAGCAGAAGCCTAATTATTGCCTTTTTTTTTCTCTTCCTTGGTACATATCATAACAAAAGGCAGTGTTGAGGAAGGGGCTGGAAAGAGAGCTCTGCTGGTATTTAAGATGTATAAAAATGTTTTTAAAGTGTAGGTGATGTTGATTGGAAGAACAGTGTTGGTTGACACCATGAGCTGATCAGAGATGCAGGCAACATCTCCTGTTAAAGAGTAAGGAGATGGTGTGTGGTGATGGATTATAGATGCAAAAGTCATGTGCTGAATGAGATATCATTTCAGAACAAAGATATCTGTGATGGTGCTTGGATTACAAGAGACAAGGAGGATGGAGATGTTGCCCACAGGAAGTCAAGAAAGAGTGTTCAGGCAGGTTAAGAACTCTGGATTAGACCCTTTTAGCTCAGCATGACTCAGAGGACTGATGTGAGAGAGAAGCTGTGATTTTTACTTTTATACAAAAGAGGATTGACTTAAAAAGTGAGAGTTAGTGTTGCTGAGCTAGAGTAGAGGTAGGAGCCAAATCTGTATTGAGTAGAGAAGATTAGAAGATTTAAAAGAAAAAATTTCAGGTGATGCTCTATCAAGAGGAATTCTCTCAACTATGAGTAAAAAGAACTTTTGTTTGAGGACACTTCAACTGATGCTTTATAACTCCCAGACTTGGGGATTGTTTCCTCCAAGAAATTAGTGATGCTGACAAACCCTACCTTTCTGTCAATATGCATTCACTGATACCTCAGTTGTAGTTGTAGTGTCTCAAGACACTGCATAAGTTGAATGATATTTCATTCTGAAAAGATCAAAGGGAAAATGGTGTAACAGCCACATCAATTATTTTATGATCAAGTAATGATTTTGAAGGTGTCCTGGTTAAAATACAGCTATGACTGAAAAGGGAATGTTGACCTTTACTCCAGCCTAGCCTAATGCAGAAACCAATATGTCAAAGTTGTTCATTTTTAAATTACCGTTGGTACTGAGACTACCACAGCAGATGAAATCCAACAGCATCAGTGATTCTTGAATCCAGGCATGGAAGAAATGGCCAATGCTGCAGATGTCCTGAATGTACTGATGAGTTGTCACATGTTCACAGAATACTCCAGAAGGCACTGCCTTGCTGCCTGAGAACATGATGCTGTTACGATAAAGAGAAGTTTCTACTTGTGTGTCAGCATCATATGGAGCTGAACTGGTGCAGCAGTGGGGAAAATGAAGCTGCTTAGATGCCTGACACCATGGGCTACTGTGTGAGGGATCCTGAGCCACCTTCTGTCCTTCACGGTCACTGCATGAGCAGCACTGGCTTAGAAGAACACACTTGACTTCATGACAGTAAGAAATAACTCAAGAAATAAGAAAACTTGGTACAGATTGCAGGGATGATCCCACACTCTGTATGCAAAGTTACTGATGGAGGACAAACACATGCTGCAAGACAGCCCACTTGGAACATCTGTCAGGATTATAACTAGCTGTATATTCCCAGAAGATACGAGAAGGTTAAAAAGAAAAAGATAGTCTGCTTCATGCCTGCTACTGCTAGCCAAAATATATATTAATATATTTTATCATGAACTAGGAGTGAAATTGGTAGCCAGCAGGTGATCCAGGTGGCGTCCATTTTTTAGTAATAGTTTTATTTTGAAACTCCACAAGCACTGAGGAAGCCATGGAGTATTGGAAACCAACCGCGGGGAACAGCTCCTCAGAGAACACACCATACGCAATGGAGGGGTGAAACCAAAAAGTCTTTATTAAAGGAAGGAGCCAACTTATGTCAGTTTAGGGAGGTCTGAGGGGAGGGGTTTGGAACTTGGATGCAATAGGGCGAAGGGAGGGGCAAAGTGGTTAACTGACAACTCAAATAACCAATGGGGAAACACCCTTCAAGTGACAGGAGACCTGAGCAATAGGGACTTAGGGATTGGGGCAGAATGGGTGGAAGAGACAAGTGCCATTGGCAGCACAGCGTGGGCAGGGACGGCATCCCCAGGACGTGCCGCCCCAGCTCGGACCTGCTGGCAGGTCCCGGACACCGCAGCGTTGATGCGCCACTCGCGGCTGCTGCCCCCACTACCCACGCTGCATGGCGCAGGTGTGACGGCGCTCCCCGGCCGTGGTGGGGGACCACAGCACTGAGCGATGGTGGCAGCAGCAGCCAGTCATGGCAGCAGCCGGAGTCAGGTGGCCCCGTGGCAGAGGAGGAGCAAGCAGAAACAATTAGGGAATCTGTATGTTTAGAGTAAAGATAAGTCCCCTGCTACTGACTGTTAGAAATGTAAGCCTAATTCGTGTCAAAAATTTAACAAAGTATACTGTATAGCTTGCCAAATCATTCAGTGAGATTCTGGAAGCACTGAATCTGGGTGTTGTGGAATATGCTGTAAAGATGTAGCAACAAAATGTCTATGAGCTTATCAAATAATGTATAAAAGGTAGAAAAAGAAAAGAGCTAAAGTTAATAACTAAGCAGCCTTTTGAAGTAAAATAAATACAGTGCAGACCAAAGATAATCCGAGAATACCTAAATACAATGGAGAAGTAAACCCAATCAAGATAAGGAAGAAACACCTCAAAACAACAAATAAGGCTTAACTAACAAGATTGTCTCTAGTTAAATTTTAAGTTAAGAATCACACCAAAGAAGATGCCAGCCCCATGACCATGGAGAAGCAACAAGAAGAATCAGATGAAAGGATCTCAAGATGGAGAAAGAAGAAAATCATTTATTGGAACTGGTTAAAGATAAACCTGCTTGAACTGTATAAAAAGGGAGCCTGCGAGCTCAAATGTGTGTCACTGATGGAGCGGAGACTCCTAGTGCACCCAGCGCTGTTACTCTGTAGCTTTCATTATTTATAAAATTAAACTACCCTTTATACCAAAATGATTGGTCATTTGGGTGATCGTTTATAACACTGACCACTACTTCAGTGCTTTACAGAGCTTGACAGTGTATACAAGCTGCCAAAATGTGTCCATGGAGAATGGAAACTGCGTTATTCAACACAGATTTAAGGAGCATCCAAACGTCCCTGTGTAGCAACCCCACCTAAGCTTCATTCTAGCACCAACAGGCACACATTCCACAGAGCTAGCAGGAAACAGCAGTCACAGAACAGGAATATAAAGTTTTCTCATGTCTGTAACCTGTTTTCCCATTCTCCTGTGGTGGAGACTGTTGGCTTGGGGTTTGTGCCTTCCGCAGTAACCTCAAAGGCCTAAAAGGCTTTTGGAAATGAGAACATACTATTTCATTAAGAACAATTCGTAACTTCCAGGCTGTATGGAATAGTGATGCCATCTAGTCTAACTGCCAACACAAGGAACCTGTATCTACAGCTCCAGCTCAGAAAACGTGAAGGAACTTTTCTCAGCTTTGTTAGAGTGTTCTCCTAAATAAGAATGAATTTTATCACATAACTAGATTTTCATTCAAGAAAGCACTTTTGCTTTCTAGTATATCTCTAAAACAAAATTCAGATATATTGCTCTGGTAGTAAATTTGTTTGGGAGCTCCCACTGTTACCCCAAAGCTATGTTTCACTTCTGAAACATTATATTGAAGCAGAAAGATATTTACAAGTCAGTTTTTAACACTGTAATTTTTCACTTGAGTTACATTTATGCAGAGTGAGGAAAGAACCTCTCCAATGTTTTTATTGTATCATTTACATTGCAGTCAGGATCTCAATAGACCACTTAGAAACTATTGGGTGTTTCGTGGCTTGCGCTGTAGTCTCCATTAACAAATCCAGACAGGACAGGAGGCCACCTGCCACGCCACTTAGTGATGACCAGAGCCCCACTCCTGACCTGAGATCTAGCTGGGCACAGAGGATAAAAATCCGCCTCTACTTTGAATGCTGCTCAGCTTGTTCAGGGGGCATAAAAGGTCCTTCTTGTTCCTTTCTCCTTCTGCTAGAGCTTCATCCTAGTAACACTGGCTACAGTAGGACTGGCAAATGAGCACAGCCCCGCTGTGTTGCCCTCCAACAGCTATTGGGGTCATTGAAAGTCCTCCATGAGGACAAGGACTTCTGAACATGCAGCTGTCCCTATCTGTGTATAGCAGGCCTTATCCACTCCGTGTTCCAGGTTGGGAGTGAGTGTGTCTTCCTTGTCAGGTGGCCTGTAGCAGAATCCCACATACTTAATGTAAAGTATATGCTTAAATGCCACTAGGATGCCTGGAACAAACTTCTATAGGAAAAAAAAAGTATCAGCTTGAACTCGTGTGCATCAGCCCCTATTTGAAGCAGTGGTTTCAAACGCATTGTCAAACCTTCTGTGTAACTCTTGTGTGTGTTTGATTTAATTAGTGGATGTGACAGCCTTAGGGAATACCATCTGATTTTATAATGTACTGTATCAGTTGCTAAACCTAGTGTGAAGGAAGCCAGCATGAAGTATGTGAAGTAGGAGAAAGACTAATGTTCACATTTTCTCCTGTATCACTCAGGCTGTAACTAATATCAGCCATTCCCGCAAAGGTAAGGGCTCTGAAAGAAGCTCATACAGCATCTAACTGATGGCAAAAATAGGAGCCTTAAATTTGGATTCCCACCTAGCATCCTTGCAAATGCAAGTTTTCATTAGAATTGAAATGGAGAGGGTGTGGTGGGCAGTCTGTTCTGGGGCGGACAAACAGGGGCTGCTTCACACTATCTTTCTGAATCACTGAATTCACCAGAGTTTGTGTTACTGTTTCCATTAAGTGTTAAAACTGTCTTTAAAAATAAATCACTACCCTCTTTGGGTTTTTGGTATATACTCGGCAAGAGACTAAAAACATTAATTAGCACCAGTGCCACCTCCTCTCCTTCCTTTCAGCCAAAGACCTGCATTGGATTCCCCATCTCCTCTGTTGAAGTTGGAGGCTGCTCAGGGCCCCTGCCTTACACTTGTTTTGCCTCCTTTTACAACGGCTCAGAAGAAGAGGGGACTATTTCACAAGAGATCAGTTTAGCATTACTACAAGAAGGATGTCTGAGAATGGTGTTTATATCATTCAGAACAGTGCACTACATGTCAAAATCCCGCACCATTCACTGGGTTTACCAGTCTATCCAGATAGACTTGGACTGGTCACAGCCCATCCAAGCAGAGTAATTAATAAAGATTAGTTTGATGACAAAATACTTGCAATTTTATCCATCTTTTGGGGGATTTCTCTGCCACATATAAGCAATTCTATAGTCCCAGCTTTTGTGGTCTATATTATGTCCAGTACATCCATTCCAGTCTCTAGAGAAACACACAAAGCACTGAGTGTCAGCAGCTATTAAAATGAACTGAAATGATTAAGGCAAAAGGCAAATCCAACCATTCTCATTTAATTTCAGCAGTTGTTTCTGTCAGTAGCTCATATGCCTATGTCCTAGACTATGTGGGCATACTTCTCACCAGTCACAAGACAGGGAATCATACCTTGGAGCATACCTGGAAGCAAAGTTTTTTAGCCTACCCTAAGAATGGGCAGTAATTAGAATAGTAAAATAATATAAAAAGATACCAACATCCCTTACAACCTGTTGACATAAAGTACAGTACTTTAATCATCCCCTGGTCTCTTTGCTAAGAACATGCTACTCCAGTGCAGTGCATGGCCTTAAATGAAAATGAGTCCTCGCAATGGGATGCCATAGCCCAGCTGCAACAGATTCCTATTTTCAAGTGCTCTGAGTGACTAATGCTTATTACAGCTTTATAATTTTTTAATTTTAGCCTTCCATAAGGTACAAATGACCAGGTGAGACCCAGAAGTGGCAGGAGCTGAGTGCACGTTTTCCATTTGTTCTTCTCACATCAGCAGCAGAGGAGTTAACCAGGCAGTATCTGAGATGCACAGTGGCTCAAAGGATCAAAACAAAGCTAATGGCAAGTGACAACCTGCTCTCCTGCAGCTCCAGTTGCAGAATCCCTATGGCAACTTAGCCAAAATGAAACTGTCTTCACCCATACGTCTCCACTACTTCAGGATGCTCTCTCTAAGTGCCCAAAAAAGCAAGTGAACCTGACAGCAGATATGCTTTCTTGTCGCCATAGGGATAAGGTATATCTTCAGGAATTTTTTTACAGAGACCATCTTATCCAGATCATCTCTGTAAGAAAAAACTTGTCCACTTTTCACTCTATTCTTAGCAAAAAGAATCCTCACAAAAAAACCCTGCTATGCTCAGCAGCGTATAATTCACCAGTCTCTGCAACAGCCACAAATCAGCAGTAACCTGGTCCTTTGAATATATTGTTAGCATCACAGAGCAAAGAGCACAGAAAGCAGGAACAGAGACTGAAACAGGTGAGTATAATAAGTACATTTTAATGATAATTTTACATCCTCCTTAATCCAATCTCTATACTTGAATTTACAGAGTCCACGCTACAGGTTTTTATTTCAACATTGGTATGTCATAAATGCTACTGGAGGGGCCTCAACACACTTAGATTTTAAAAAGTCTAAGAGATCTGAAGAAACCTTCAGAAAACATCAGACAATCTTTATGCAATTCAAGTTCCCCACTAGTAGCAGGGAAGGTACTAGAATACTTTCTGCCTGTAAGCTTTTTATATTTCTTCTTAGTTCTGTACTGTCAATGAGTAAAGTTTGTCTGAGCACTAGGAATTAGCATTTACTTGAGTCTCCCTTCTCATTCTCTTCACTCTTGATAATTTGGTTCCCCTTGGGCATGTGTATTATAACTTGGAGGTCTTCAGCAAATGGGTCTGGGAGTGTCCTTCATCTCCCTCATCCTCACTTTCTCCTTCAAATGTCCTCTAAACACTGTCAGCCAATCAGAGAGACCCCATTAATTTTAGTTTATACAAACTCTGTCTTCAAGGACGAAGCCTTCAGTTTTTCAGCTCTTGTTCCCTAGAACTTGGCAGGAAAAGGATAAGCTGCCCACAGGGGGCTGGACAAAAACACAGACCAAAAATGTCAACATCCTAATCCCAGATATACCTGCATAAGAGTAGTCCATTAGACGTTATTAATGGAGGAGGCTTTTGATCACTGCTGCTGCACGTTACCATCTAATGGTAATTACCATGTAATCGCAATTAAAAGCTGTAACACATGTTGCAACCTCACGAAAATATTCATTATTTACTATTTATCCATGAAACATTTTGAACATTTCTGTGGGACTTGGTCATTGTCTTGCATTTATTTTTTATATTAATGAGTTTTGATTTTTTTTTTGCCAGGGAAGTAACTGCAATCCTACCTGCAAAGGAATTCCCAGATTTCCCTGTATCAGAAAGGCATGTTGACTGGTGAAATCTTCAAGAGATATGCAAAACCTGGAAAAAGGTAACCCTGGGAGCCTTAGAGCTGTACAGATATTTGGGTGGGACTTGGGCTACAGGAGACTGGTTCATTTCTGCACTGATGCAATAGCATTTTAACCTACAGCTGTTGATCTCTAGAACAAGACGTTCTGAGCCTAACCTTAATCTTCCACTGAAGGACATGCAAGAAAATCAGTACTGCCCCAATTTTACTTCCCTTGACTGAACTTCTGGTCTGGTAAACATCCTCACACTCCAGTTTGCATAGCTCTTAGTGGGTCCAATTCATACAGAGCTCTGGTTTGCACTCACAGAGCACAGCCAGCAGCCAGGACAGGCAAATCACCCTCAAATGACTGATGTCAAAGAAGTAGGATTATTTGGGCCATTTTTTCTTTTCTTTTTTTTTTTCCCTGGTTGGCCAGAATCTTAAATATGAAAGTTTCCTTGTAATCCAGACTGGATTATTAAGAAGTAGTACTTGCTGGGGTTTTTTTGCCTATGACAGAAAAAAATCAAAAGCTGTTCAGTCTTTCTTCAGTGCAGAGACCTGCTACTGAATGAATCTACTTGGCTCTGAGACTGCTGAGAAGCTGAGACTCCATTGTCTGAGGCTTAAAAAAGCCTTGCTTGCATTCAGTAGACTTTGATGTAAGATATTCATAAAAGAATTGTTTAAATAGGAATCATATCTGTGATGATTTAAGAATATAAGCAAGGTGGGCCTTTGATGTGGTGGTAACATCTTATTAGATTTGCAGAAAATTGGGTAAAAAGGGGTGTGCTTTTCATCCTACCCAACAGGTTTTGGCCTGAAAGCTCTTTTCTCTATTTTCAGCTACACTGGGCAGTCAGATGGAGGGCTAACCTCTCCATAAGCCTTGTCTCCAACAGAAAGAAATATCTCTCCTCACCTGCTCTGATGTGGAATTGCTATAATTCGTAACTTGATTTTCTGCTCAAAACTTTTCTCACTGTCTAAGTCTGAGTGTCTTGGAAAGATTTAAATAATAACACATTTCTCCATACTTGGATTGCCACCTGATAATGTGTCCCAATGTTAAAGCAAACTGTCCTGCAACCAATACAATAAAACCCAGGTATTTTTATTTGTTTTCACAGCATGACCAAAGTCCTCATAGAAGAGGCAGTGCAGTTTATCAGTTAGAGTATGGATCACGGGTCAGGAAATTGGTCTGCTTCTTGTCTGCCCCTCAGAGATTTTGCCATGTACATAGGGTGAGAATTTCTGAAGCTGTGCTGATCTGTGTCCAAGAAGAAGCTGCACAGTTACAGGTAAGATAAGTCTCACCTCCCTCACACATATTCTGTTGAGAGAGTTGCACCTTCTCTGGTTCAGTGCCATGCTAGCACCGCACAGGGCTGGCTCTGGGCTCGGAGCAGAAATACGTTTGTATCTGTCTGCGTAAGAGCACACAAAGAGGTGTCTGTGCTTAGAGATTTTCTCTCACTATCTGCATGGTCATTTTACATTTTAGGGAGATTGGAACAGAAATTTTTGCATCCAGAATCTTTGGCTTAGTTTGAGGGAAAAACCAAAATGTTTACCAAAAAGGAGAGGAGAGGATTCCTCCACAATAATCACGTCACTCTTTATTAAATTTAAGAAAAGGAACTTTAATTAGAAAATGGATGTAAGAAGGATAACTGTTCTTCACTACTATATATATATATGTAGATATAGATATAACTGTAAACAGTCCAGAGCAAACTACTCCCCTAGCACCAAAAGTAAGAAAAACAAAAGAGAATAACCCCCAAAATGGTAGGTTCCTCCTGGAGCAGTTATATTTATGGACAGTGTCAGTGTCACACCTCAGCTAGCTGTGAGGTGAATTCTCAGTTGTTTCCCAGTGAGGCAGAGACAAGGGGTGNAGCAAGTGAAAAACCACCTCACTAAACAAGAGGAGATGAGCAGGAGAACAGCTTCTCTCCGACAGCAACACACACACACAGCTGCAGCGTTCAGCCAGAGCTGTGAATGTCCCCAAAACCACAAAAGACAGTGCAAACCCGTTCCCCACCACACCTTCCCCCAGTCCACCCTCCATCCAAAATGATTAAGCAGGAATTCGTAGCAGCTGACCACTTCTTTTGTTAACTAATGGCATGGGGAATCAGTGGCAGGGACAGAATTTTTTTCTTTAACATCCCAAAACTACAACAATCTTATAACAGCTCTTGCAGTTAAACTATGATCTTCTTTGGGGTGATCCTATGGAAAAAATTCATTAATACGCCACATTACCTAATACTAAGAAAACCCAACTGTTGTCAGGGCGCAAAAGTAGTCCAGGGAGTTCATTAGCATTCTCCACCAGATGAATCTGGAAATGCAGTGGTACATGCTAAATGATGAAAAGATGTTCAGGTGCCTTTCTCAGGGAAATGACTCTTCTTCCCTGGTGGGTTGTTGTGATTACTCGGAAACTGCATAATCTGAGATCGTGATGTCTGTCTTCTCCTGAATGATTAGAAACCTTTCCTGTCAGAAAATATTTAGAATATAGTTTGTCTTTCATTGCTTTCAGTTCCCAAAGCAATTACATCAAAAATACTTAGGACTGGACCGGTGTGATTTTCTTTTAAACAGATGAAGTTTTACCACTAGAAACCTACTACTGATGCATATTCTGGATGTGTGTGTGCCTATTCTGCCAGAATCACTATTTCCCTCATGATTTTGAAAATAACCTCGGCATGAAGAGGATGATACTGCTGTACCTAAGTCAGTACAGGTAACATTGTTATGTTATGAATTCTAGTTTTGGCAAGACCTAAGAAATAGATATGAGTTTAGTTTAGAGGGTACCCTAGCCTCTCATTGCTCTCTGCTCTTGGTTCTGATTTCTGTACCTGACCAAGGGCTGGTACTGCTCTGGAACATGAATTCTGGATTGCCTCTGAGACTGACAATGGGACTGGAGAGGCTGAATAACTTTGTGAGGGAGATGCAGGGGTGGGAGGAAGAGTGTCTGCCCTGCTCAGCTGTACAGGGCTGGATTTCAGTTTTCACTGGATTTAGGAATCCAACACCAAATTTCTAGTTTTTAGCAGGCAGTTGAAAAACAAACAAACAAACAAACAAACCAAGGCAGTGCCTACTCTTCTGTCTTGGGCTACTGACATAAGTTTGTACCTTTCTGCTTCTAATCTTACTATCTCTTATACAAACTATACACATTCAAACCTTTGAAATATCATAAATAATCATCCACAGTCAATCTGTTTCAGACAACTACAACAAAGAAGTCAGTAACTTTCTTTCCAGGAGTGGGAGATAGTAACTTGCTAGGCATTAAAAATCATCCTAAGATAACTGAAGCATAATAAATATGTAGATCAGTTTTTAAGGCAATATTCAGCATTCGGCTCTTTCTTCCTTCCCATATGTCATTGTCCCTCCCCTTCTCTCTTCTTTCAGACCAGGGCTCTGAAAAGTTAAGTTGTGTTTCTATAGTAATCTGAAGAGCTAAGTACTCAAAAGGACAACATCTTTCTGAGTATTAAATAGCTTGTTCATCAGCAAGACACTGTGTCCATGGGTTAAGACATAGTCTTGCTGTTTCTTTGGTAACCATAGCTCAGGCTTTCAGGCCTTGAAACTTTGAGGAGCATTAGCCTCATGTTGCTTAGAAATATTTGCAAATGTGAAAAATTACTTTTATACTTGTCCCCATAAAAAGAAAGAAAGTAATTTAGGAAAAAACTATGTAATTTACGTAGAAAATGCTCAGCTTCCATGTCATTAGCTATGTGGTACTGAAAGCAAGGGAGGATGGTTTCTGCAGAGTGCAGAGGTCACCTGCCATTTGCTTTGGTATTTGTGGGAATTTTGGTAGGATTTGGGGAGGGCAATGGAGGTCTCTTTGATAAAAGAGTATTTCACACATGGCAAAGTCTGGACTGCT
This sequence comes from Sakesphorus luctuosus, assembly GCA_013396695.1. Taxonomy (NCBI): domain Eukaryota; kingdom Metazoa; phylum Chordata; class Aves; order Passeriformes; family Thamnophilidae; genus Sakesphorus; species Sakesphorus luctuosus. The sequence goes on from VWZD01006851.1 coordinate 115,212, forward strand.
GCTCTGAGCTCTTTCCATGGAGTCTCAGCCTCTGCTGCACTTGGCTGAATGCATTCAATTTGGGCTGATTTCAGCAGCTAAATGTCACAGGCCTGTGTTATTGCTTGTAAACTTTGGGTACCAGGGACAAAATGAAGGAGCTGTGGCAAAACCACACAGCACACTGTAAAAGCTGAATTAATTACTGGTAGAGATAGGGAAGACAGGAGAGTAATGTTGACCTTTCCCTTTTAAATGTGTCTTTCAGAGCTACCTTTTGATAACTTTTGGTATCACTAAAGTGTCAGAAGAGTAACAAAACAAAAAAAGCAGAAAAAAGACAAAGTTAGAACAAGCTCTGACATCCTAAAGTGTTTTGGGATAGTGATGGATGAATATCCCTGCAGTACTTCAGCCATTGCAGTTTTAGGCACTGGGTTAGTACCAAACAAGAAATGCATGTGACATGCAGGGAGCATAAGTGCCTCGTACAGATGGGGAGGGGGCCCAGGAGTGTTTGAAGTGACAGGGTAGACTGGCTCCTTCCCATGTCTCCAGTTTGTAGGTACCCTGGCTGCACTTCCAAGAGGGCAGCAGCTCTTTTCAAGGCTGTTTCTGGTTCTCAGACTCGTAGCTCCAGGCTGGCAGGCCTTTCTCTGTCAGTGTTTTTTTCAACAGACAATTTATTCTATCTAACAATTTTCCCTTTCTCAGCAGGCTGCCTTGCTGGCTGCTCACATCAAGGTTGGTTTCTTGTCTTTTTCTCCATTGCAGTTGTCTTCCAGGTTTGAGTCTCTGTCTGTTTAGTTTAAGGCTTCACCTTTTTCCTTATCAGATCAGATAATCTTACCAAAATTAACATTTTTATATTCACATATCCGTATCAATCAGTGTGACAGACTCCCATCACTGCCTTATGTATTGGTTGTTGTTTAGGTTTGGGTCTTTTTGCCCTCTTGTTTGTGCTTTTCTCCTTTTCTTATCATCCCCCTTTGCATTAAGAAGGTCCTTGACCAGACACACTTCACAAGACACTGTCTCCTTCTGCATGACTTTACAATAATAATTATGATCCTGATGAACAGTGAGGAACATGCTATCAGACAGCAAAGAGAACCAGTGTAACATCCAACATATTGTATACTAGTAGCAGGACTTTGATCTTGACACAAAATTTCACCAGAAGCCAGCACAGAGATTTTAAAATGGCAATATTATGTTGAAACAACTGAGTGCCCAAAAGACTGTGAGCTGCTGCATTCAGTATCAGCTGCATTCGAGAGATAACACGCTTGGTAACTCCTGCAAACAAAGAATTGCAATAATCCAGCCCTGAGAAACCAAGCCAATTCAAAATCCTCCCCTTTTAGGAAGGGGCACAGCCTGCTGTTATTTCAGAGGCAGCTCAAAGAGGGCTTGGTAATACAATGCACACATATCTGTTGATCAGTCTGACAATACCAAAGCTTAACTCTGGGAGATGGATTTAAAAGTGCAAGATGAGGTGAATCCCAGCGTGGCAGTCACATTCAGCAAATGTCTCCTACATGAACATTAGTCAACTCCACAGCGATTGCTGTGTCCAGGGACTGACTATGTCCTCTTATGTCTCCTTACAGCTTGGCCTAATACAGTTGATGGCATCTCCTTTGCCCTGTCCTGGGTTTGTGTTCCTGCTGTTTGGTTGGGGTTTTTTTGTCTTTGATCTTTTTTAACACAAAAAGCTGAAACATGCCATACACAGCCACTGGGACCCCTCTCAGACAAGATACCTATTAAAGGTGAATCTAAATAGGAACTGTTAAAGCCTGTGAGACTGTAATCATCAGACAAAACAGGTTTAACTGATAGTACTGAATGATGCCAATACAGTCAAAAAGTGAAGATTCAAGCTCACCATTGTTTTTCTCCATTTACCTATCAGCAGTTACAATAATGAACACAGAGTGGGACAGGGCACAGTGAAGGAGAGTTTAAAAAACCTTCTTTGCATAAAAAATAGAGCCCCAGATCTGCCCAGCACTGTATGTACTCCCACCTGTCACAAGTGCTTGTGTTCATCCCAACCATGACCAACACAGCTCTCCACACTTCCTTCTTCAAAAAATGCTGCTTCTGGGAGGTAAGACAGTGTTAATTCAGTCTGTAGAAAGCCTGAACCATTGCACTCAGAGAGCAGTGTACAGCAAGGGCAGAGAGGCACCTGCTACCTTTGCAGTAATCAACATCACATGGCTCAAATTAATTTCCAGCTCGAAAGCAATCATTTTTTCAAGTACTTAATACAAACCATATGCAGAAATTAGACATACCTCTGATTAATTATGATTTTTCTGATCAAATGGTTATTTGTGATGGTTTCAAATTTGATGAAATAAATTCATTTCAGTAAACTCCAATATTTTTGTTGACAAAACTGAAGAGCATTCCCGTGGCAATTCTCATACCACAGAGATCCCACCTACCCTTGTGTTTGAATTTCATCTCATTGGCACAGTGAGACCCTGGGAATGCTTCTGCTGCAGTTACTGAGGTGATTATATGGCACAGAAATGTTCACATTAACTCTGAACTAGCAGAGATAAAGCAGACTGTGCAGGTGATGGGACACCCCTGAACAGAGCATAGTTAGGTAAGGTATCACACAACACAGTGTAATTGTGTAATTTAACTTCTCCTGCCCTCTCCCCTCAACCAAATCAAGCTTGAGCTGCTCTTGGATCCAGCTCTGTCAGTTCTGTGGCAGCCACAGAGGGCTCAGAGAGGGCTAATTTAGACTCATCAGGACAAAATACTTAAAGAAGAGAGCTTGTTCCTAAATCAGCACTGTCAGAGATAAGGCACAGAACTATTCATTTGGAATTTCCCTAAAAATGTGTCATCATTCCCTGAGAAAAGCCTTAATCTCAGCAAATTACCACGAGACAGTGCAAACACATACACACTGGCACATTTGTATGTTATTGATTGACTCTACATATGGGGCTTGTGTGCTAAGAGCTCTTGCAGGTGAATCTAGCAAAGAACCAACCCAAGACTTCAAGCCAGCATCCAAAATCTCCCAAACACATCTCCTGGGTCCTTAGACAGGCTTTTTCCATGCCATGGTTGGACCTGATCTCTGGGTGGGATCTGCACTGCTGTGCATTGTGAAAGCTGTCACAGGAAGGTCTCTGCACTGTGTACAGACACTCTGCCAACCACCGCCCCCCTGCACAGCTCATTCATCTGCACACAAATCAATGCTCACACTTTGCCTACAGATAGCTCACATCCATCACAGCTGTGACAGTACCTGTGGCATCAACAGCCCACAAAAGACAGAGGCAACTAGATGGCACAGACTGTTGCACAAAATAAAACAATGGTGAAAAACATGGAATGAGTTGGTAGGAGCTAATAGAGAGATGGGCTAAGTGGTACTTTGATTTCTTATTATTTACATATATAGAAATAAATGAACATGTATTATGCACATACAAAAATATGCTGTGCAGATATTGAATTGCTATACAGAACTTGTTGAATGGTGCAGGTAGTGCACAACCCCAGAAGAATGATAGCCAAGGATAATTGTTTACTATATTCTAAAAACAACACAATGATTCTTGTAACTTCTTTTGCATGCCATGGATTTTAGTGTGAGTTAGAACTGGTTTAGCTGTAAAACAATAACTGCAAACCCTCTTACAAGCATTTATTGCGGATCTGAAGAAAAGTCCCCTGTGTGCCTCAAGTGCCCACTTTCTGTGAGAGGAACTGGCAGCAAGAGCTGCTGAGGAAAGTGTTTAGTGCTCACAGCCAGAAGGATGGCTCAGGCATGGCTTCCACAGTGATTTCCAGGTGGTTGGCTGCCTGAAATGCTGGGTACCTGAAAACCGGTAGGCTTCTGGTAAACTGGCAGACTTCTGGTGAAAACAGGATTTTGATACCCAAATGAAAGATGAGGCAATGACAGGAATTTCTGCAGCAGCAGCAGGTCAGTTTATCTTTGGGAATAAATTCAGAAAACTGGGAAAAGCTGGTTGCTTCACCTAGAGTATTTATGTAAAAATAATAATTAAAAAAGCCAACCAAACACTCTTCTTTTAAGCCTTTCATGAATTCCAAGGCCTGTTTCTTCTTCATTTTGGAGTTTTGGCAAGTGATTTCAGATCATGTGTGAAAAGCTGAATCTTGAAACTTTCATTTGTCTCTCTGAAATAGAGCTTAGGACACACTTGAGCTCCCATGTAATAGGCACATGTCACTTCCTGATTGCAGAGGTCATTGAAACCATTGGCTCAAAACCAACTTTTTTTGTAGCATAGTGTACTTTTCTTTATCTGTCTATAAAAACAGAAGCTGGACTTACAAAACCACCCCTCCACAACAAAATTGGTGTATGTGCAAAGAAGCAAACAGAATGGCATAGAAGAAAAGCAATGATTGGGCATTCAAAATGCAAGCAGTTTTTAATTGATTGGAAATTATTACAATTGCAGCAATACTACAGGATGGTCTCTGGGTTCTTTACAGTTTAGGAAGTATCTCATTTAATAGTATGAGAAATAATACTCTAAAACACTAATAAATGTCCATCAGTGCCCCTTCATGCTATTTCAATTGCTTCCAGTTTCTATGAAGACGCCCAGCACATACCTACCAAAGAAGTTTACTGTGTTGGTTGCATGCACAGAGCTCATGGAAAAACACATGCAGAGCACTAACTAAGCAAACCACTTAGCAAATATGGCAAATTCCATGATAGTTGTTACTCCTCTGCATCTGCTGATCTGAAGTCTGAAAAGGTCAGAAAGTCACTGCTGTCACCATGAGTGGGTAAGAAAGAAGTGTCCTTTAGCTACATGAGAGGAGACACAAGGAGGCTGCTCATAGCATCAGGGGATTCAAACTAGACAAACTGCAACCCACGTAGGTGGAGCTTTGACTAAGTATTATGATTTTATTAATTGGCTTTGCAAAATTTATTTTATGATCCTCCTGTCTTGAAGTTCTGTTTGTTTAAAAGCAGTTAAAATCAGCACTCAGATAGGTAAGGCCTCAGGTTTCCAGATGGAAGCTTGGATTGGAATTACTTCAATGTTTTTTAGAGAAAGAACCATAAAATGATCATGTGCACGTAACATTGCCCTTTTTAATGCCAAATGCAGCTGGTAAAATAATTTTGTCTCTAAAAATACCATGGTTTTGTCCTTTGCCAAGCATTTACGGTATGTTGCTGCCATTTATGTGATACCTTTCTTTTTCTAACTAAGGCTATTAAAAATAGCCATGAATCCATCAAGTAACCCTACTGCCATCACAACTTGCTGTCCTGTGTGGCCATTAACATTCCTTTCAGTGCAAAGTTTATTCTAATTTTATATTTGGTTTCAAGACTGCATGCATTTTCCATAGCGGCAGCCCAACCTGATTGATTGCATATTTATGGGCCAGAAAAAAACATTGTAAGCATATGTAATAATTTCAGTAGGACATGTCATAAGCTGTGGACTCACCTTCTGTCTGCTCTGCACAATTCATGACATCTCATCCCAGTTCAAGCATCATCTGCACTTCCTTGCTTTGCCCTTTTCCACTAACTTTTTGCTTACTTTTGTCCCTGTGCAAAGATCTTTTGTGATCTCTCTCCATTCTGGCTCAATCACTCTGCTAATGTCAGTCTGGAGAAAGTCCTTTCCCAAATCTGTATGGGCTTCTTACCAGTCAGGGAGATAGTTCTGAGAGGATGCCAACACCTCTTGTTGTCTGCCTGCTTGATTCAAATATTCCTGCTGAACACAGTTAATGTCCACATCTTTAATCAGCTGCCAGATACACTCTGTCTGGAGGTAAGTGGATTAATCCATGCATACTGAGAGGAAATCTGCACATTGTCTTCCAACTTTTAACATCCAATTTTATTACTAATGTTACAAAGTCATCAATGTAGTTAATTACTTTATTTGTATCTCTTTGCTTCCAGTACCGTGATTATCTTATACTCTGCAGTGGTTCTCCTCAATATGAATATATGAACACTATTTTTCACTTTAAAAGGACATAAGGTCATCCCTATCTTTCCAGACGTCCTCTTAATGTCTAATGAAGGGATATGGGAACAGAGGAAAGAGAATGAAGGAGTAGAGATAAGACAGTAAAGAATTAAAAACAACAGTCTGTTTGCTAGTTTGAAAGAGAGTTGAAATCAGGTGTTGAAGGAAGAATTAACAGAGAAATGGAGGTTGGGAAGAGAAAAAGAGAGTGGCAAAAGTGAGTAAGGAGAGTGTTGGGTAGAACAAAAGATAAATTAGATACCCTGATACATCTTCCTTCTGGAAGAAGAAAGATACATCCAATAAAGAGAGAAAGCAGTAAAGCTTGCAGAAAGCGCAATAGGAAAAAAAAAGGCAGCGGGGGGAAGAAGAGTTTGTGGAGGAAAAAAGCAACCCAGTAACTAGGAGCACCATCTGTGTTAGAGAGGTAGTTTCTGTTAAAGGAGAGCTGTAGATTTTCTGTAACATAATCATTTTTAGAAACACTATGAAAGAAAGAGAAAAGCTACTGAAAAGGAGCACAAGAAGAAGTACTGGCCCATTTGCGTTAAGTAATACATCCTTCAGTTAATTGTTTACAGGAAGGTTATTCATCCATCTTGTGAAAAGGGATGTTAAATAGTTTGGATGCCATTCTGTACCTACAGTCTATGTATGTTGATTTTGAATGCCAGGAATGGTGCCAGATGAGTCCTCGCTGCTCTGTACACCTCTGCTGACCTCCATTCTGTGGGCTGCAGGTCACAATGCCCTCTCCTCCTAGAAACACAAGTCAGCACCTGAGTCTAATGGGGAGGAAAAATATTTTAGGACATGTCTGGGTTCTTTAATTCCAGGAGCTGGTTAGTGGAATGAGCAGGTGTGCTGACAGCTTACCTAATCCAGTTGTACTGCTGATGTCCGCAGAGGTAATCCACCTGGAGTGCTGCCTCCCTGGATAACAGCTGCTACAGTCTGGCTCACCAAGACAAGAGTTTAAAGAGAATCCCCAGGGAGAAGCAACTCTATCTTTGAATTCCCGACAGCTTTCACTCACTTAAGGTAGTGCACATATGCCTCCTTAACTGAGAAGAAAATCTGATTTTGAAATTTCTGTGGCACCTGACACATGGCAAATATGCACATTGTGTACAAAGGGCTATGTGAATGCAGAATAAAACTCAGGGTCCACAGAAGCGGAACACATCACCAGATCTCCCCATTTTGCAGTGGGTATCAACTTCATAAAGTTTTGGCATCTCCTTGCTGCAGTTATAGCTGCAGTGTGGAGTCCATAAGCCTGCCATCTGTGGCTCAAATATAACTTGTAGTCACTTTTTTCACTGTTGGAATTGTTTTTAGGTTTGGCTGCTTGCAGTCTTCTCCAAAGCAGAAGATGGAATGGAACTGCCAAAGGTAAGTAAAATGGTCTGACTAGCAGAGGATGGAAAAGCTTAACTGTGTGAGTAAGCTCAATGAATGCTACCAAAGATTTCTGGCACTGGGAGGTCTTCAGCTGTGGAAGCGGGTGCTATTGGCTGGTAGAGGAATTGCAGCTGGAGTGTGAGCTCTGTCTGCAGAAGCATGTTGACACTTAGTGGATCATACCACAGTTTTCCCATGTGCCCTGTATCAAGGGACGAGTTCACCTGCTTTTACCTATTTTAGCGGCTGTCAAACAGAGCAGAGCACCAGGGGGTGATCTGTGAAAACACACTCTCTGAGCAAGCTGTCTTACTAAGTTCAAGTGAACATTGCATCCTAACTAAATATCCTGTACCTGCAGGACAACAGAGGAAGTCGTCTTACATCCTTCCAGCTTCCTGATGCAGCACCACATAGTGTCACATTCTATTCTGGGTACAAAAACTTCACTGTGAGACTTTCCTCAGGCAAGTAAAAGGACATTTCCACCAGCTAATAGGCATTCCTTGAGCTATGTAATGCTCCAGACAGAAGTGCACCATTTGTCTTCATTTGTACAGTAATATGGTTGGTTTCCTATTACTCTGAAGCACATACTGATTACTCTACTGCCATGCCCAGATCTGCTTTTTTTCCTCCAGAAATTCTGGTCTTCTCTGAAAGTGACTGCTTCATACAGTGGGGGTTTCATTCTCCATTTCATTTGCATTAACATGGTACAAAGTGGCTGCAGTAAATCAGAAAATTTAGTCTGTGTCTTAATGTCTTTTCTTCATCTCCTTCTACCTGGACGGATTGCTTATCATGGTATCGATTATCACCTCCACTTCTCATTACCACGTGCTGACACTAGCCAATTTGAAATCTTATTCAGATAAGTCTCCCACACTAAGCTCTCTGTGAGCTAGGATGGGTTCATTTCCCTGAGTTAAGCACTCAGAAAGGAACGGTATATTTTGCAAGACAAATCCCCACCATCACACCCTTATCCATCACCTTTCTAGAAAATTTCTTCCCACACATTAAGAAAAGCCTGCCATTCTGGATTCACCCTCACCTGAAAAGTGGTCTTTATCCTTCTAGTTGCTGCATTTTGCATGATTTCCAGTTCATCTACCTCCTAATAAACCCCTTCTATCTGTCCCTAGATGTGCACCTGCACATGCTTTCTCCTTCTTCCTGGACTATTGCAAGCCCCATCAGTATAGTTTCAGGTCTATATTCCTCTCTTGATAGATCTCTGTTGGCTTCCTACCAGCTACAAAACCACTCTAATCATCCCAAAGTCCCTTAATGGGGCTCATAGTGGTATCTGTGCACATGCAGTAGTCACTGTCACTGACCTCCATGCCGTGGATCTCAGACCTCAGACCAGCCTGAGCTGTAACCCAGGATCTTCTTTCCCATTACAGGGTTCACTGCTGCTGTTACACCAGCTACAAACAGGATTGCTTGTCGTGCTATTATACACCTCCTCTATTAACACATCATCTCTTTCAGAATTACAGCCCTGAATTGCTCCAGTCTATTTTGCTTACGGCCTCGCAGGCTGCGCCCCATGCCGTGCCTTGCTCTTACCAAAGCATTCCCTGGTTTATGGCCCTGTATCTCCTCTGATTTTATACTGCTACATTTTACAACATTTTCCCTTGCTGCAATTATTCTGCTTCCTAAGCTTTTGTATGTACAATGCCTTATAAAAATAAATTGAACCTCTGCTTTTTTTACTGTTTTCTACCCACAGGGGAAAGTAATTCATTTGTTTGAGGAAAGGGATGTAGAGAAGGCACCAACACTAGGTCAAAACTCCTCAAACCTAAAACAGATTACACTCTGCTGAAAGGTAGAAAGAATAAAATGTTTCTTCAAGCACTTTTCCAGACATTTGGAGATTAAAGTTAGAAATAAAACTGGTTTGTATGTATTTCCCTTCAGTTAGTGTCACTTTATCAAATATAGTAATTTTCAAAAATGTCTCAGTAATAAATCAGAAATAAAACTTGGAGAAACCTATGAATCTTCACTTATTTTTCAAAGATGCTTTTAACTGGGTAGCATCCCACAAATATGCACAATCTTTCTCTGTATGGATATTTATTACTGCTTCATCTGTCTCACGTGCCTTTTAATAAACATATTAAAGTGTCAGCTAGATTCATTGCATCTCAGGAAGGAAGCAATTTTGCATCCTTCACTTAAAAACTAGTTTTGAAACTTCCCAAGGCAATTATTCCTCAGTGAATCACAACAGACAGCTTGGTATTGTTAGAGAAAAAGTGCCTTAAGGGTACTGCTCTTGCCTTTTCCTCAAGAATCAGAAAAACAGCCACGGCACATTCACACCTCTCACCCCTCTGCTCTCTGTGTCTCAACCCAAAGAAATTCTGCTTTTACGGTGATGTCCTCAAAATTTGTAAAAAGACATTTTCAAAGGGCAGTTATATAAGAATGCAGGAGAGTATGAAGATAGTTAAAAGCCAAAGCTACATAAATTTTTACTCTGAATCCTACAGCATTTTATTTCTCAAAAAAATAAATTATTTATGACATCTTTTCACATCAGTTCCCCATAATATTATCCTTCCAGGAGGCATTAAATCAGTTGCTGCTCTCCTCTCTCACAGCAGGAATTGTGTGCAACTTCATTTGCACTTTGTATTAATTACAGAAGATGGCAGTACTAAAAGTAATTACAATGCATGGCCGATTGGGAGATTCCTTCAACTTGTATTCCTTCCCAGTCTGGCTTTCCAGAGGCCATAGCACACCAAAGTCAGACTGGGTTTTGAGGCAGAAAAATTATGAGCTCTGGGACAAAAAGAAATTTCAATATCTTCAGGGTAAAAGCTTTGGGTTGCATTCCACATGAATAGGAATAATTCCTTGTTTTACTTAATTATGCTAAGTATTATTAGAAATACTATTTCTGTTAGTTCTTTATTTCCTTCCACTTTCCCCAGTAAAACATTTTGGGAGCACTGCAAAGTTTTGGAAGTCACAAGGGGGAGATCAGTCCATCAGCACTGGAGACTGTTCAAAGTGAAACAGTATGGGAGGATCATGCCACAATACCCAAAAGATGTGAGATCGCCTGTGTGGATTTGAGGATCTGGGTACTCCTCTTCCCACCTCATTCCCTTTCCTTTGTGGGGCACTTAGTCCTTCAGGCCAATAGGCATAGGAGAGGACATGTCAGTAGATGCCCTTGGGTTTCTGGGTGAACAGCCCAGGCAGCTCCTGGAGGCTGTGGAAGAGCACACCATGCTGTGCTGAGTGTTTGCTCAATTCTGGGAACTGCAACTGGTTTTAAGGAGCCTTCCTAACCTGGAGCAGGACTGAAGCAGTGAGAGAAATTCTTCAGAAGGGACAATTCTGAAGGTTACAGCCTGTAACATTATTAAAGGCATTTTTCTTTTAATTATTAGCTTTCCTAAATCTACATGAAATACAGGAGGTGGTTTATTACTAGATGATATTTTTCTTGTTAAATCCTCTTTATAAAGGTTAACAAAAGTTGACTTGTGGGGATCATAAGACCCTACTTGCAAGTAGCTGGAAAAATTGCTATCTGCATTTCTGTTCAGAACCTTTAAGATGCAAATTCTCCTGCAAGTGCGCAAAGCGTCAGTAATAAGACTGATCCAAAACCCCGTGAAAACCTGAACCACTAAAATCAAAGTTTAGAGTCTTTTAATGTCGAAGGAATAAATCAGCAAATTCAGACTGCTTACATGATTTCATTATTATTTGTGCTGGGACTTAATTATTTATTTTCTTCAATGCAGAGATCACATTCTGAGAGACAAAGACAAAAATCTAGTTTTACTACTCATTTCCATGAGCATTAATAGCCCAGTTACTTCAAAAGAAATGACACATAGCTCACCAAGCCTGAATTTGGTTCACAAAATATAAAGTGAAATATGCTTATGCAAAACAAAATCGCATAAGTCTTAAAGGATGAAATCTCACAGTCATGAAGCCCACAAGAGAAGGAAAAACTGAACAGGAGAAATTCTAACTCTGCTGCCACAAGATTTCACAATTTTTTATAAGAAGTGTGGGTAAAGTGATTTATTTCTTTAAGCGAGTTGTTTCTTTACTTAAACCTCCCCAGTCCTCAGCGATAAGCTTGCTGCAAATAAAACAAGTGAGGATGTGCAGATAATATTAAAAATGCTGCAGAAACGGAAAGGATTTTCCTCTTAACAGACCTCAAGTTCTTCATTTAATTTTTGGTAATACTGCTTTTATTAAATTATTTTCCATAACTTCAAAGTTAATTCCAAAAGAAATTGAGGATGGCAAAAACTACTTAAAGAACAAAGTGAGTAAGTCTGCTTTACGTTAACCTGCAAATCGACACAGACAACCAACAATTTGAGAGAGAAGAAGCAACCTTGAAGATCCAGTTATTGCAAATTACCTGGTTTCCAAGAAATGGGTATTGTGAGAAAAAAGTACAAAACAAAGGGGAAAGGAGAGAACTCCCCCCACATATTACTGGGGTGAGTATGTCCACCATTGCTGAGTAGATTCCTTTTCTTCCTGGCTTCGTTTCGTGCCATGTAGGTTTGAGTTGGAAATAGAGAACTGATTTAAACTTGGTTGAATCCTGTTCCTTTCAATCTGTCTCCTCTTGAATAAATTACACGATGGTATTTTTAATCAAGGCAGAGCTAGAACAGCTCAGCCCATGGGATCTGTAACCCGGCTGTGCCCTTTTCATCATTGCCTGGCTCTTGTTTCAACTATGAATATTTTGAAAAGTATTCTTGCCTGAACAGCACTGCAAAGCTTCCAACCAGCTTAACAGGAGTCTAGTTCTGTAAAATGAGGACAAGATTGTGATCAGTGGAGAGTAATTTGCAAGAAACTTTCCCTTTCCATCATCTCATGCTCACAGCAACCCACAGTTGCAGTGTACCTCTGCCAGGCACGAATTCATGCTCCAGGATGCTCCAGGTCATTGCTGTGAAGCTGAAAATGATCTGCTTTATTAAGCACATCTTCCTCCCAGAATTTCACTGACACAGCATTATTCTATCCTTCCAGCATACAAGCCTCTTTCTTTATACATCTACTGAGCATCAAACAAGCACAAGGTACACCTCATATATTTTTTTATAGCCCTCTGATTCTCTTACTGGTACTGTTCAAAACAGAATCAGTTCTAGACCAGAGCGTATCAAGCACTGCTACCAGTTCTATTAGCCTGGGTCCCAAGTCTTCAGTGGCTCTTGGTCTCATACAGCCCTTTTCCTCCTGACCATACTTGCACAGGCCATATTCAGCCCTAGTTAGGGTTTGGATTGGGAACTTGGCAGTGAAATAATTTATATATAGGTCGTCACTTATTAATGCATCTAATCTCCAGTGATACAGAAGAGGCAGGAGACCTGGAGCTTCAGAATGCAAATTTTATTGGGCAAATAAAATGGGTAATTGTGCTGGGGCTGGAGAGGTGCTGTTATGCACCCTTGGAGTGCTGATAGGGTGTAAAGGCATTATGGGCCTGTCCTATTTCAACCAGCAGTAAAATGAGAAAAAAACCCATAGAAGTGTTGTGTTTCCTTATTAAAAAGTAAGACACAGATGTTACTCTGTGGCTTGGGAAAATGTCATCAGCTATGAACTCTGTGTGATTTAGCCATTTTGAGATGATATTTAGTAAAGATGTTGAGGTAATGGGAATATAATTTGAATGGTTTCCTTTACTATGGGCAGAAACAAGCACCTATGAAAAGTACATGGGAGTGTTCAAGGATTTAACAGTGACTGGGTAGCTCATCACTAATGTTTTGCAAGTAAGAGACTCAACACAAAATAACACTCTTTTAGTGCCTTGTATTTAGTTATCTTGGAGTACTTTACAAAGCAGATTCAGCAGCCAAAGAAGTTGAGCTGCTTCACATTCAATGTTAGAAGGTCAATCAGTCTGGGCAAATCAGGGGCAGAGTCCCAGTAATTCTGACCTTGGCATCTGCTCCAAACATACGGAGTTCAGATTCATCAAGGTAAAAGTAGTGCAACATCAGTTAACAAAAGCATTAACAATCAGGTAGACTTTTGTATATACTGAGAAGAGAAATGTCAAGTCCTGGTTATTTTTTCAGAACTATTTACAGAACCAGACAATTAATCCTATTCTGTTTGGATGTGGTGATGTTATAATTCCGCTACCAGCAAGCCTCTCCTAGAACTCATTTTGTACATTACCTTTTCATTCCTACTGAAAAACAGTCTTAACTCCATACTGGTTTGAAACACTATCTACAATGACTTTATTGATCTAGTTCTTAACTTGAAAAAAACATCCACTACATCCCCTGGAAGATTCTTTAATAACAACAAACACATTTCCTTTAACTTTTCTTTATAGCCTGTTTTGCAGAGCTAGTGCAATCTTTGTTAACCCGGCCTGTACCTGCTCCAAGGTAATAATAACCTACTGATATGTGCAGAGACAGATGTAGTGCTCAGTATTTGAAATGGTGCTTGACAAGTGTCTCATACAAAAAAAATTGCCTTTTTTTTGGTAGCTTGCCTTTTATCAATACAACATTAGGTGTATTTTTCTTTCCGAGGCATTTGTTGGCATGAAAAGTCCAATTATTGTTTTCATACAAGCTCTCAGTATTATTTGATTGTTCCATTTAGCACCTTTTTCTTGGCCTGTTTCCTTGTTCTTGGACTAATTATTTTACAGAACTCTACACTGAATTTCCATTACCGTCTGCTGGTCTAATCCACCTAATGATCCATGCTCTCTGGAAGGAGATTGCATTATTCCTCATTATTTGCTCTGCTTCTGGCTTTACCATCACTCATTTTGTAGACTGAGGACTTAGCTCCAGCTCTTGGCTACTGATGAGGTCAGTGACAGCACAGGTTTAAGCAGATGTTAGATAAGATTATCTCTAGAGGCAATACTATCATGCCCTAGCACAACTCAGAGTAGCCTAAAAACTGCCAGAAATGAGAGTAGGCACCATTGATCCTGTGCTGGTTTAGAGGTAAACCAGCAGGAGAAATGAACTCAACACAAGAGAGATTATGAGTCAGAGCCACAATTTAATAATAATAATACAGTAAATACCCTGATGCAAAGGGGAATTGCTGTCAACTTCCAAAACCCAGCAGTGTAACCCAGTGCCCTGGGGTACAAACCCAAAGGGGTTTGTTAGCCCTTGTGTGAGACCCGTGTGGTTCCCCTGAAGTCCAAAGCAAAAAGAAGTTAAAAAACCTGTTGGTACAGGTGATGGCTGTGGTCTGGTCCGGAGTGGTGGTCTCCTCCTGTCAAGGTCCTGCTGCTTCTCTGGGTCCAACAAAAGGGTTCCCAAGGCCTTCTTACCTACCCCTTTTTGTACCCTCAGGGAGCATCCAATCCCTCCCCTGGGGCGGGGACTCACACAATGGGTGATTAACTCTGTGAGTCATGGGCTATTTTTGGACTGTTGATGGCCCATTAGCAGCCACGCCCCCTCAGGCTGGGAATGGAGGTGCTAACGACTCCCTGGGAAGCTGCTGTAAATGGGCCATTGACCTTGGGAATGAATAGAGGGGGTAGAATACACAGCTTTGATCACCCCCACACAGTGACAACTGGTCCCACCTGCTGAACTAGGACAGATCCCCACAGCTACAATTACTTAAATCAATGGATTCAACAGAACCTAAATTGTGCTGGGGGTGGGGAGGTGGGGGGATAACACAAAAGCCCACTTTGTGCCTGTATGCTCCCAATGATTTCTCCTATGAAGACTGACTTGATGGCAATGTTATACTATCTTCAAGGTGTAAAGCAGGTAAGTGCTGTCAAGATCAAGCCCTTGTTTTTAAATACTTCTGATTTTTTTTGATGTAAAATTGTTGAATGTATGAATCAAGACCCTTAAAACTGACTCAGAGCTACTCCAACAGTAATACCAGTGAAGCAGTAAATAATTGTTCAGGATCAGAATGTCACTTGGTTTTTTACTGTTTTAGAAGAGTACATCTCCACAGTAAACAGAAATAAGTTGAAATTTTGGCAACACCACAGCTGTTTAACACAGCCACTCATCCTCACTACTGCTTCTGTGGAGGCAGTTCCAGTGAACATACTGACCATCACACTCCTGACTGAATTAAAAAAACCTACTGAACAGGCAAACTGCTTTTTCTTAGAAGCTGAACACTTGTCTGTGCAGGTATAGAAGTCACCGAAAGTATTCATAACATGTCTTCAGAACACAAGTGTAAAACAATAAAATTTCTGGGGGTTTGATGTTAGTCACTGGAATGAGTTTCTTTAGAAAGGTGCCTTGATTTCCATGTATCTTCAAAAAGAGATACCTACTTTGTTTTCTTCTGCAGCAATGAGCATTAAGGGCTCTATATTTGGTTTACTACAAATAGGTTGAAAAATACCTTACAGTATCAGAAACGTGGGGGCAAACACAGTCAAGACCTTGGGAGACCCTTCTGAGATGGCAGTGGGAGATGCAACTGTATTCTCCAGGTGTTATTAAAAAGTCCACAAGAGCCAGATATGGGCAAATGAACTGAGCCCTATCACTATGTAGAGATCCTCTGCAGAGACTATCTGTGGTGGTAAAGTCCCTGAAAAATGGTGACCAGCGCCAAAGAAGGGCAAAGGGATGGGGAGAAGGTGTTGTGAATGGCAACTTGGTTATCTACACAATGAAACTGTTAGGCATTATTTTTGCAAAAAGCCGGTGAAGCATCGTATGCTGCCAGCCCATCCAGGGCATTGTACAATTAGTATTTTTCTTTATAAATTGTGATTTATAAGATCTTTAAACAGGAAGGAAAAGAAATCCATTCCACATTCAACTGCCTGAAAGGGTAAAGCACAGATAAGAAATCAATGTTGCATAGAGGCTCTACAGAGAGAGCACATCCTGGTCCCAGACGAGCCTGACGACGTTTCCATTCTCACACAGAAGAGCTAATCAAAGCTGTGACACGGTTAAGTTCCCCTAAATTAGAAGATAAGGAGGAAGGGGAACGGAAGTCCCCAGGAAATTATTTGATACTTCATTTGCACTCAAGAGGCAACCCAACACTGTCACTGTCAGAGGGGGAACAGAAATGCAAGAGAGATTCTGATTCCTTAAGATAACACCGAAGGAGCAGAGCACTGCTGATTTGTTTCCTCAGTTTCTATGCCCCAGAGAAATCTCACAATGACAAGTACACTGGAAGTTGCTTTTTTTGTTTATTGTTTCCCTTTCAGAACTTGATTTGTAATCAGGAATTTAACCTTGTCTTTTTGTGTAGCTTGTTTCATAAGTAAACTTGCTGAGCTTCTCACGTTGAAGTGAATCTGGCAAAGCTGTGCACGTGTGTTGCTTCAGAAGCAATGAATCAAGGAAGAGTGTAGATTGCAGGCACTCACTGAAGGGTAGCAGGTCTGGAAATCAGAAAATGGGATGTTTTGCTCACCATCTGGAGAGTTTGGGTTTGGGGGCTTCCAGCAGCATGTGCTACGAGGAGAGAACTGCTACTGGCAGAGTATTACTAGTGAGGAATATGAGGGAGAACCATGACACTGTGGTCCTGAAGATTATATAATACAAACAAATATAGCAATACCATTCCAAATGTTCAACCCCACAATTCACAATATAAAGTGGGCATTGAAAATTAAAATGTCTTTGAAGGTGACTTAATTCTTTGAGCAAGAATATATGAACCCTAAGCCACTATAAAACAGGATGAGGGTTATCTGACCTGTATAATTCAGGCCAGATGATCTCCTTAAATGAACTGCATCTGAGAAAACATTTGTCTAGAAAGACCTGTATTCATTACCTGCTGGGTTTCTGCATGCAAGAATCACAACAGCAACTCTCAAATCCTGCCACTGCTTTTAAAGCTGATCTGTAACTGGAATTCATCTGAGTTCAATTTCTTGCCAGTGAATCATCATCTGCATTTGTCTAATAGTAAGAAGACATCTATTACCAGGTTTCTCTTGTGAATATGTGTGGATTGATCATGTCCTCTTGTAGCCTCATCTTGCCAATCACGCAGATTTGGGATGTGGGGTCTTCCAGGTTAAAACGTGGCTTCTCCTTTCACTGCTGTTCTGATCTTTATGAGAACCACTTGTAATTAATTAACATCCTTCATTAACTGAGGAACATGCATTACACATAGCAGTGTGTAATGACTGCTAAATACTCTCACTTGTTTTTCTTCTGCATGTGCATCCCCAAATCCCATCTATAGAGATGTTTCCCATCATATATATGTGATGTAGATTATTTATAACTTCAATTCATAAAATTAAATATAGTGATAAATTAAATAACATATAGAAATTAAGTAATGCTGTGTAAATAGTAATAATATTCCTTTAAAAGCAAAGATACAACTACAAGTTCTCTTTTTTATTTTTCAGATGTCTGTTGAAGGTTGTTCCAGCTCTCACAAGAAATTGTTATCTGGACTTAATGTTTTGTCTGTCTCAAGAGTATCTAACCACTACATTATTAGAGTGTATAATTCTCTGAGTGGGGCTTTCAAAGACCATGGTCTATGTAAAACTGATCTCGGGAAGCGATCCTAGGAAAATGGCTTTATGGAAGATTCCTGTTTCTTTTGTTGGCATAATGCTGTGAGTCCTACAAATCAAACATAGTGACATTACCCTTCATCTTTCATATTTTAGTGCCCTCAAGGTTTTTATTCAGTTTTACCTTGGGATGATATTATTTCTTATTTGTCAGGACAGATATGAAATTTTATGGCATCCATGGAAGGGAGATACGACACATTTAATTTTTGTCTCGGGTGCTAAAGCATATGACAAGAATATATAAGAAATCAAATGCTCAGATGGTTTAGAGCCATTATGGTAAAAACCACTAAAAAAAATCAGTACCATTCAAAACACAAAATAAAATAGTAACCCTTGTGTGTAGATTTCTCACTCAAAAAGGTGAAATGTTGACAGACTGATCCAGCCTGTGAGAAGATGTCTGTTGTTCACTTTCAGTAGTATTTATGTGACTTATTAGACTAAACAAAGCCTGTTCAGTGATACAGTATCATGTTGAGATCTTGAAATGCAGCCAGACAGATTGAAAGCGCAAGTAGTTCAAAGGAGAGGTCATTCTGCCAGTGGTAGATGGCAGCTCCTATCCCCCATCCTGGGGGCTACAACTGCCTGTGAGGTGTTACCCACCCCACAATCATCTCAGTTGGCCAGCACTCTCACAGACAAATAATGCTTACAGAGGGTTGAGGGAGGCATCTAGACAGCCACTCACTGAAACCTCCCACACTGAGGGCTCTGGAAAAGCAGAGAAAATGCACCCAGGGATGCAGATTTAATACGTCTGCAGAGAATGAGCTAATCTCCTGTCTGGGAGCTGCTCCCTGTTTTTGAATCAATGAGTCTTTTAAAACTTACAGCTGAGTTTCATTGAGCGCTTCAAAGTTCGGGGCAGTCACTGTGACTGTGCTGGAGTTGTACCACAGTGGCACTGAGAACCTAGTCTGATGTCCACAGTCATTCTGGCATTGTCTTCCTTCTAAACTGAAATAAATGAGTAGCTTCTTAGGGGAAAAAAAAAGGCTTTTTCAGTCTAGATTTGCTATGCACTTAAATTTACTTCTGACTAGCAAATATTGTTATGTTTTCCTTTCATGTGATATGGAGGAACTAAGAACAGTCTCTCTTTTTTTGGTGACTCGTCTAACTATATTTTTGAACAGTTGCAGGAGGGATTTTTGCTTCTTTTGGACTCTTACAAAGAAGGAGGTTTTAGGGTTTTACCTTGCTTTGATATAGTTATGTATTAAAAATGAGATTAAAAATCTGTAACAGTTTTGTTTCTGGAGTTACACTGCACAAAATAAAAGTAAGGAGTAACTAGAAGGAGTTCAGTAACTTTCTCATGCAAGATGAAATACTTAAACATCATATCGTTCAAGGAAAAAGGACATACTTCACACTGAGAAAAGAGGATCTATCCACTGATTACTGTAGGAAGCATTTAAACCTCTGCTTGAGGGCCAAATAATGCCATACACTATCCATGTAAAAGACACAGTTGAGAAAAAGACTTGAAGGCAATCTCTCTGCAGGCACATTTCTGTGTGATCTTCCTTGCTTTGCTCCTCTGGACAATAGAAGAAAAAAGTACAGATAAAAAACCCTCCAAGGATGGGGAGAAAAGTTTTTGCTCATCTAAATGTGTTTTTTTTTATTCAAGGATTCATTTATGTAGAAAGGCAGCTCATCTTGCCCCTAAATGGTTTTTCTGTGGGCAGCATTAAATCTGGTAAACAACTTCTATTTCCAGTCCTTTTTCTGTCCTGTGTACCTGTGTCATGGTCCTAGACCTGACACAATGTGAGTTGCTGAGTCCTGGAGCCACACAGCTCTGCAGTCATGAGCCACTCACATCCCACATTTGGGCTTTTGGGTAAGGCAGCAGCTGTTTCTTAGGAGCATAAGCAGGATGTTTATCATGGTGAAAGGTAAATAAATACTAGATAAGTCACAAGGTGATGAGGCTGAACAGTGGTCTGCTGACAACCACTAGACCATGGACTGCTTCTAAGGTGTCTGCAAAAAGTGACAGAGAAAAACAAGTCTATTGTTAGTCTATCAAAACTTGCTACATCAGCTCTGTACCTTCTCTGGGAAATGTTTATGAGTCTGCAAGCTGGAAAAGGCTGGGACTCTGTGCGTGGCTCTGCTTGGAACATGGTAGCAGTTCTCCTGCAGTACTGAGAAAACCATCTCAGGAACGTGTTTCATTCACCCTGTGCAGGCATCAAGTGTGGATTGCCCAGCATGCAGCAATTGGAGAGCCAGAGGAGAAACGTGTGAGAATGAGAAGGGAATCAGCCAGTTCTCCAGGTGCCAAAGAAAATGTGATGTGTAATTACTGAGCAGTGGCAGGTTCAGAGACATAGCTCACTCCTTCTCCTGCAGACCTAAGGGGTAGTTCAAGTTCTGCTTATGAGAAGCCTGCAGCCTCCTTGTCCTCTCCCACCTTCCCAGCTGCTCTTTCCCAGGATGGTACCACTGTCACTAACTGGCTGCCACAGAGGCAGCACAGGATGTGCCACTATGGCTCAGGGTGTAAAGTCATTAAGGTCCGTGTTTGAGACCAACTGTGTCCCGAGATGAGGACACCCACTCTTCAGGAAATGATTTTTCTGAGCATCCAGATGGCTGGGAGGAAGTTTGCTAGCAGGAAAAGGATACAGAAAGTGCATCCCTGGAAAAGAATAAAAATATCCTAGAATAAGGACAGGTAAGTGTACTGAGAAGGATACCAACATCAAAACCCAAAACCAACAACCCAACCTACCACCCCTAAAATAAAAACAAAAAAACCCCAAAACAACTAACAACAACAACAACAAAACCCAAACCAAACTGAAAAAGGCAAACAAAAAAATCCAACCCCCAAACCAGCAGATCAGGGCTCTGGCTCCCCTGCAATGCACACCACTGAATACTGAAGAGGGACCAGCAGCCACAGTCAGCTGGGTCAGGTTTGCCAAATAGAAGAGACAAGGTGTTACCCAGGTCAACAAAACATCACAGCTGCTTATGAGGGTGGCTGCATCTTTATGGCAGGTCTGAGAGTCTGCCTGCAGCAATAGCTATCCCTGGTTGGCAGCTCTGGAGGGCAAACTGCTGCTGCCAGGCAGCTCACCAGCCCCCAAAGTAGGGGCAGGGCTGGGAGCACGGCAGTGCTTGGCACTGCTGCCCTTTGAACCAACTCAGAGGTGCCAGGATATATTAGATAAACATCTTCATCCAATTTAAGCAAAATAATTTATTCATAAATGTCTCATGAGAAAGGAAGGCACACCTTATTCAATATTTTATGTAGCTGATGGGGTTTGCAACGGATTTGTGACTGACAGGTTAACAAACAACCTTTTTAAACCTCCTACAGGAGAAGTGGGCAAATGGTCGGATTTAAACTCCTGTGGAGAACATTGGGAACGCAGATACTGACATGTCTTTTTCTTTTAACAAGATAGTATGTTTACACTTTTGCAGAATGTACAGGAAAATAATAACAAGTTAGAAGCTATTTTCTCTAGAAATGCAATTATGCTGAAATGTGTTGAAAGATGTCATCAATTTCAATGACATTTGAAAGAAAAAAAATTGAAAAATTCAAGGCTGAGATGGAATCCTCCTTATGCTTAATTCCTTACAATTATCTTTGCTGTTGATATACTTAGATGTTTACATTACATGTTTTGTTTTTTTCTTATTTCACCTCATGCAAATGAGGCAATTCAAAAAGGCCATATCAGTATTTATGGACTGAATTATTCTGTGATTTCAAAATTTTCACATTTGCTACCCTCAGGCATAAAAATCAATCCCATTACCAACATTGCTCTTGGTGGTGGTGGATTGCACTCAGCATCAACAAGTGTGCAACACAAAGCAAAACCAGAGAAGACAGTAAGGTCAGGAGGAGATCCTATTGTGGGTCTCCACAGTTCCTTTTTCCTTGTCATGCATCCACCATTCCTGGGAACAGACTGAAGGAGACAAAAATCCAAGTGAGTTCTGTACAAAAGAGGCTGTCTACAAGTAATTGGAAGTAATTTGTAGTGAGGACTTTACTTCCACGTCTGCCTGTTTTACAGAGCAGCTGGGATTTAATTATACTTGTTGCAAAGCTTTCCCAACATTCTTGAGATTACTGAGCACATACTTAAAGCAGCAAACACTGCAGACTTTATAGACCCTGGAAAAGTGGAAATGCTGTTCAAAACTGCTGTGGCATTTCTTAATCATGCTAAATGGATGGCCAGCAAATCATGGGTCAGTCAATGTTACAGTGATTCATAGCAAAGGAACGGGAAATGGGGTTTTGTCAGATTAGTGTGTCAGAATGAGAGTTCTATACAGCATTTAACCTCCTATTGTGTAATGTTTTGATTTAAAAATTAACACTGTCCAAAATCAATACTGCAAGTACCAAGTGGATTAAAAAATAACTGTTATGTTTTATGGGGTATTTCTTAAGCAGAATGCTTATTGAAGAAGATGTCTCTGAAAAGTTCTGCTGTGATGAGTGCCTGGCCCAGTACTGGTCTCTTTGTGTTGTTTTCTAATAACGTTTGCAAAAATTCACACAGTAGCAGAATAGTAAATCATGAAGAGAACTTCTGGACCATTCTATAAACTGAGCACATATTGCAGGAGGGAAAACCCAACAAAACCAACAGCAAACAAACAGCCAATGACAAGAGTCTCACTGCCTTTGACAGATAAGGGGTTTTACATGACTTGTTTTAACAGTCAAAGATTAACATACCTGCAGACAGTGATTGCAGTTGTGCCTGTGAACACATTCACAGCTCATGCTAAGTCAATCTGCTGAAAAAAGCACTGATGATCAGAGTGCTGTGCAGGGCCAGACTGGGAGGCAAGAACATTTTGGCCTTGCTGAAATGGAGTCCTGGGCCTGAGCAGGTATTTGAGCATCCACCCTGTTACCAAACAGCTGAGTGGTCCTGGACCAGATGCTTCACGTTTTCTGTCATTCATTCTGTATTTCCTAGTAAATGGTGCTGTGAGCCAGTCTAGATGTTTTTGCACCTCAAAAGTCAAAGTATTATTTATAAATTGGCAAAGGTTCAGAAGTGAGACAGGTGAGTAATCCAACATCTGGGAAGTGCATATTACAGTGATCTGTATCTTTGGCATTTCTGGCAGCTTGTCTTTTACAAAGAGCAAGAAGTAACTTGATCAAGGTCTTTACGTGGAAGGAGATACCATCTGATAAATTGCAGTTCTCACATCTATTAGACAAAGGTACAACAAAATCTAATACCTGGGAGCTGAATGTAGACAGATAATTACCATACTATAACATTCTAAATCTTCTTCTCTTGTCACAGGCTGTCCCTAGACACATTTCTGGACAAGTGACTCCAGTGTAGCATCAAGCATTCACAACCAACAATTAGGTCTTGACAAGTTACTGTCCTTAGCTCTGGGGCCCCAGGGCAGGCACAGTAAGTGGCACTACAAAGGAAACAACGACATTATTTTTCACTCAGAATTGTTTTCATTTATGAGCTGTAACATTTCACATAACCAAAGCCTGAAGGCAGCCTCCCTTTGCTGGGTCTCCCCAGCCCAGGCACACCAGCTCTTTACATCCCCTTAGCCACGGCATTTCCCATGGTGAGGGAGGGACAGAGGTGCTGTGGGCTGAAAGCAAGAACCACCTCTGGCCTCTGCCCACCATGGCCTTCTGCAGAGAGACATCCTCCATGGCCCCATGCTAAAAGTCTCCATGGTGCAGCAGGGAAGAGCTGCATGATGATGATGGCTCTGGACCACTTTCTCCCACCTTCTGCATCCCTGGTGGCTGGCAAGGACCAAGGCAGTGCTGTCAGGTGGTATCCCCAGCCCATGGTGACTTCTATAGGCCTTTCACAAGACCAAATGAGATTCGTCATTTGACAAGGGGAGCTCCCCAACTGTGAGATGTTTTCCTAAACACATATCCTAAAGACTAGGGTTTTGGTGTGGAGGCAGGGTGTTCTGGGTGAATTGTTACAATCTGTGTTTTGCAAATGAGTCTATTGTAGTAAATTCTCAAAAAGACACATTATGAATCAAAAATCAATTCACTTGTTGAGAAATTCATTTTGAGTAATAGTACCAAGGGAAAAAAACTAAAACAGAAGTGCTCTGTTGCAATATTTTCAAAATGAAATGGTCTTGGTTTTGTTATCTAATACTGTTTCATTCTAAAATTGATCTATGTTTAGTGTTAATAAATGGTAAAAATATGTGAAAAACAAGTAATGTATCTGACTGGATATTAGTTTTCCCTAATTTATTTTCAGTTTGGCCACCAACCAGAAAAATCAATTATTCTCACAACTCTATTCAGTATAAATAAGTAGCTCTATTATAACACACTGCTCTCCACAGTTTTCTCCTCTGTTATGGAGACTCTTACTTTTACCTGTTACATTAACTTGTAATTTTCCCCAGATGATTTCTGACATTCTTATTCACACAAATTCCCCTTAAATTTTTCTGCTGTTGTGATTCTAATGAGTTAGCCTCTACTGTAAGTTTCATTAATGGAATGTTTATTGCCTCCTTCAGATAATGAAGCTATTAATTAAAATTGTATCTAACAAGGATACCCTGGGTTTGTGACTAAATATTGCTTCAGTGTTAGTTTTGATTATTTTAATTGTCTTTCAAAAGGTTTTCAGTACACATTGTAATGAGCTCATCCAAGTCACTTAGAAAATTTTGGACAAGACACCATAAAATGCATTATCACGTTCTTTGACAAAATCAGAATGCTAATCCCCTCCCCCCTGCTGCCATTTAAGTGGCAACAACTATGTTGGATAAAACATATATTGTGTGAACTCCTACTGTTTACTGCTCTTTGGTTTCATTAGCTTCTTCTTGTTAGTGGCCATCTCCATCTATTTTGCCCATCATTGTACACGCACTTATTTTATGCAGAGTGTGTAATATTGTCTTTTTCCCACTGTGAAAGTCTTGATACTTTTTTCAGAGCTATTAAAGTGTTGGCTCTACTTAACAGCTGTTTACCTTGGTATCACCATTAAGATGAAAAATTAGTTTAGAGACATTTTTGGACCAAAGATAATTTCAGCAGTATATGTGAAGTAAACATTTATTCAAATAACTGCCTGGGGCTGAAAACAAGGAGACATTCCAGAAGTCCATTAGCATCAGGAGACGGACCAAAGGACTACATAAAGTGTTCTTTTATTTCTCAGTGAAAAGGTAAAATTTATAACAGAGAACTGAAATTTTGTGGGATTGTTTTTTGCTTCCTCTTGAGTGTTAAATCTGATCATATGGTTAATACCATTATCTTCATTATAAAGAGATAAAACTCCAGGTGTGGAATAGGAATATGTTAAAAAACACATAAATGGCTTTACTGATTAGGACAGGCCATGGAAGTTACTAAGGCAATTGTAAATCTTACTGTAAATCTTAAAAGACAAGAGGCTGAGACAATATCATGGTATTTGTGGGGGATGACATGTTTAGAATATTAGGAAGATTATAAAAGACAAATATAGTGTCTGTATTTAGAAAGGGATGATGGATGAGTATGAATGTGGAAGATACAACTGAAGAAGTTACAGATCAGTAAGCTTTAATTCCTAGAGAAATAAGGAAATTAACAATTTTTTTATGAGTACAGGGAAGATAAAACAGGGATGAGTAACACCTTATCAAGGAAAGATCTTGTAAAATTTAATTTATCCTGCTCTACTACAGGATAAATTGCCTTCTAGTTAAAGGCAAATATACAGGTACCCTGTATCTTGACTTTTTAAAGGCTTTTAATGCCCTCTTAAGTAATATTTTCATAGCCACATGAAGAAAGGTTGTTTAGGTGAAGCTCCTGGAAGGTGAATGCATAGGGCTATGGCAAGGAACACTAAAAGAGCGGCTGCTCGTAGCTCAGTGATTTATTGAATGTGTGTATATTTAGCAGTTCCACAAGAGTCTGTCTTGGGTTTGGTGTTACTCAATACTGTTATTAATGGCTTGAATGGTGAAATAGGTTATATGCTTATTAAGTCACTAGATTATATTAACCTAAGTGAGCTGCAAGCACTCTGGAGACTTAGGCAGTTACACACTTAAG
This sequence comes from Sakesphorus luctuosus, assembly GCA_013396695.1. NCBI lineage: Eukaryota > Metazoa > Chordata > Aves > Passeriformes > Thamnophilidae > Sakesphorus > Sakesphorus luctuosus. The sequence continues at coordinate 141,313 of VWZD01006851.1, forward strand.
CTGTGCCCAGGTTAGTATAACCTGCTTGTCATCAAGGCTAATTAATCATATTAGCATCTTGCTAATGTGACCATGCTGCTTGAGGTAGCTGTGATATCCCTGAATGGCACTGCATTATGCCACACAGATTCCCTCACAGAGAGAAATTCCATTCTTTCTCCATTTAATTGCCTGTCCCAGACTGCTCCAGGTCAAGATGCTGATTTACAGGTGGGTCACTTAGGTACATTTAAACATTTTACCATAAATCCTCCTGAAAAAGCAGACTCTGTTGTGCTGTGTTGTGTAATGCTCACTTTATGCTGGAATATCATCTTGCACAGCATCAAAATCACACACTGCAGCTCCCAAGCTTCCCTTCCTCTATCCAGGTATTGATCAGGCCCTGTGTGTTAAAGGTCTGCATAGTCCCTAGTACCTCCACTAGAGGAGTGGTAATTTTCCTGCTTTACATGAAAATATATTAGATTGCAGGAGGACTATGATTCTAGCAGATCAATGCCAGAGGAGTTAATATCACCTACTTTTGCCTCCCTGCTGTATAGTTCTAAAATTAGAAGCAAGCAGAAACACTGTGCAGCATCCTAATTGGCTTGTCGCTAGGGTAAGGTAACTGGCCAGCTTCTCACTTACTGGAGATCAGAAGGTTCTCTTGCTACACCCTCACTGGTCTGTTGCTTAACCTCTCAGGAAGAAATACTTGGAAATAAATGTAACACATATTTCAATGGATTAGAATGTTAATCCATTTAAAGCATCATTTTTTATCCAGTATGAGGTAAAACATTTTCAGTCATTCTCCACTGAATTACCTGAAAATATTGTAAGTCACACTCTCACTGCAGTAATATTACCTTATTAAAAGCAAAGAAAGGGACTTCACCACTGGCAGGTACAATTTTTGAGAGCCTCATCAAAGTTATGTTTAGCGTCATATAGTACTTATTCAAATGACTGAATGTTCAGGATAGTAAAGTTACAGCCACCTACATGATGCTTGGGGCTCCAGAAAGAACACCTAAAATGCATCTTCTTGGCAGAAGAGTTTATGTACTTATCTTGGTCTCAGCTGGTCCAGAGAAATCAAAGTCCTTCTCTGTTTGAATTTCAGTCCAGGAGACATAACTACTCTTTTATTGTATGAAAAACTTGTCTAAGCACCAGCCTCGATGGTATGGCTATTTTTGAAGACGTTCAGTATTTGCCAGCACCTTTTGTATTGAATCTACTGACCCCCTGGCAAACAGCTGCCGACAACAAGACACACAAGATTTCCATCATTTCAGGAGTCTCTGGTTGTGTCTCTGTATGGCACAACACAGCAAGCCATCTCAAAGCTCTGTCTGGGTTAATTAGCAGCACTGACAAACAGGCTATGCTAGTGAGGCACAGTGCTGCACTGGGTGGCTGCTGTTGAGACGGCTTTCTCAGAGAAGCCCTAGGAGCTGCATTGGGCTGTGCAGAATGCCCTTGCCATTGTAAGATAGCTTAGCAGGCCTCAAGAGGAACCATTTATTGATGGACTGCAAAGTTTAGCTCCCAAGTGGTCTATAAAATGTTTTATTTCAGGCAGTGTTTTTCAGAGTCATTCTGCAACTCCTCCAAGTTAGAGAGGCTGAGGGAAGGAAGCTGAAGCAGGTCTTAGCCGAGTAATGTGACATGGTGCATTAAGATCTCTTCTTCCTTGCCATGGGTCTTAAAAACTATATTCCCACTTTTCCTGTACTTACTTCATCAGGTTCATCTGTACTCCACCTGCTTTCCCCTTCAACAGCTGCTGTTCATCCTGCTTTTCTGCAGGTGCACCTACCCTGGGTTATGAAGTCAAATTATCTTCTGTCACTGGGATCCCTGCTACTTAATCCCTTTTCTGTGCTTTTCTTTATTTTAAAGGCTGGTGGGATCTTTTCTTCCTTTTAGTCTTTGCTTCCACTAATAGCCCAGGTACTTCCCACCTTCCTCATATTCCATTCCTCCCATGGCAGCCACTGCTCCTGGCCTGACCACCACTCTCCCACCTGCCCCCACTCTGTCTACTCAAGTGGCCTTCTGTCATTTGCAGCCAAGCACCTTGCTTCAGGGTAGACTTTGGAATATGTGACTTTTCCTGATGATTGCACCCCAGTCCCCAGGGATATCAAGTCCTGCAGCCTGCCAGAGATGTAGCTCCAGCATGGCCACACTGTGTTTCCCAAGCTCTGCTCCACTTTATAGGTGCCCTATGGGACTCCCCCTCTTCTATCACCAACAATAGCAGGACTAAAGTCAAGATACATGAAGCAAATCTTCTAAGTTACTCACTTCCTAATTTTTGAAGTAGGCCTAAATTGGACTGTTTCTCACTGAAACAGTGACGGCAGCACCAGTTTCAGTGACACTGATAACAGCAATTCCAGCCAGCCCTTTGCTGTGCCTCTCCTACGGTTGTTAACACTACAGAAATAGAAAGAAATGCCCTTTTGTACTCCCAGAGAAGGAACATTTCACCAGTGCAGCTGAGTCCCAGGGGAAAAGAAAGCCAAAATGGGCAGAAACTATAATAAAAAAAGACATAATGTAAAAGTTAATGCTTTTTGATATACAGCAAGTGCTCACCAGTGGTGAGGCTATGGGTTGCCACGGTGACAGGGCTGCACATTGGGACTGTACATCACTGGGGCTGCACTTTGGGACTGCTTAAAGGCAATCACCCCGCTGCTCTGGGCAAGCACACCAGTGACTGTTTGCAGCCAGCTCCAGACAACACAGGACATAGGAAAAATTCATTTGGACTGACGTATGCCATAAGATGCTAGTGCCTACCAGCACTTAAGATGTAATCAAGCCCATAACATGCATAGGTTATCTCCATCATCAGTGAAATGACACAAAAAGTCCTGCATGGCCCTTAGCATTGTCTCAGCTCCAGCTCCCACTGAATGCTGGAAAGCAGGGAGCAGAGTGGAGACCTGCTTTTTCAGCTTCTGTTTTGGATGCCCCACATATCCTTGGACACAAGCTGGAGCGGCCTCAAGTCTACCATGACTCGCCTTCCTCCTCTTTGAGACCCAGGCCAGCCCAAATTAAATAAGCCTGTTATTTGTAAGTATCCATATGTGCCTTGTTAAAAAGGTTGTAAGAGTTATATTTAAGTGGGCTCAGAGTGAAATTACCAGTTGTTCATAGGCATCAGGTGAATATGATAGCCAGTAAGTGATACCACAGAAACGTAGGAGGAAAGCCTCAGAGAGGTGGAGCAGTTCGTGTACCCTTCATGCAGCTACAGATATAAAAACCTCCTGGTGGCTTAGACCCCTATATCTGCCAGGAAAAAAAGCCTCTGAGGCACAGCTTCATTTTAAGAGGCTTGTATGGGAGAACGTGCTCAGAGAGGTTGGCAAGAGGCAGTCATGTCTGAGCAGGGGCATCTCTCTCCTATGGAAGTTTGCCTATTATGTCTATGTGAGCTTGTTCTCATGTTGTCAACAGTTTTTCTCAGTTGCCCCAATTGTCACCTTATCATTCATGGTCAGACGCCTTTATTGCTAGTTATTCATTAACACATAACTTCCTACCACTCCATTCCCTCCTCACAGGCTTCTTTCTTTATTGTGTAAGTCTTCTTTCTCAATAACTCTTCTCCAACCATACATTCACCACTTCCCCTCTCAGTCTTTCTCTTAATTTCCCACTATGTGAATATCAATGAATTCCCAGATGTTCATTTCTTGCTAGATATTGCCCACGGCCCAGCAACTGAATTAATCTGTTCTTACCCACTGTATCCAAGGGTTCCCTGGCACAACACATAGTCTCTCTCCCCCAAAACAAAATATTTAAGCAGTTCTCAACCACTGTTCCACCACTGCAAATAACTGGCAAGTTCAAAACAGAAATGTTATGATTAGAAACATTAACCAAATAACAAGCTTTTATTTTGTGTTTTGTGTCATGATCTATATATACAAAAAAGGAGCACACCTGTAGTCAGATAAAATGATTAGCAGTATGGTCCAGACCAATTTGGTGCATAACTATACTTCTAAAGATTATATAAATTCTCTTTAAACTTGTCTATTTTTAACCACAGACACAAAGATGTTTTTAAAAACAATATTATGGTTGGAGAATTCAGTACTGAAGAGGATGTGCCAAAAAAAGAGCTGTCTATGCCACTTGATTTACATCCCCTTTGTTCTGCGTTGCACGCTCACATGCTAATTGGTAAACAGGATCCTGCCTTATCAGGTGCGGGAGACAGCATCTGCTGTCCAGAAAGATCAGCATGATGAGAATCCTGTTTCACCTGTTAAAGAAGCATTTGGTGAAAATCATAGCTTGAGACTCAGACTTTTTTAGATGAGACTAGGTGACAGCCACAGGGCTGGGACCCAGTTAATTTTCACGGCAAAATCAGTGGAGGTAGAACAGGGTTGTTGGAGAGAAAGGATAATCAGAGGATTATGATGAAAGCTGTCCTGAAGAGCTGGGGACTATCCCTGCTTCTGCCACAGAATTCTTCTGTGATGCTAGGCAAGATGCTAAAACCCTTTTATAGATGAGCAGCACTTCAGCATGGCTCCTTCTGAGGCCTCATTTTCAGAATTGCTGCAACGAAAATCCATTGGAGCTCTGCTCTGAGAAATGAGGTCCCAGCTGCCTTTTAACTTTTTTATCCAGAATATGCCAACCTTCTACCTCATAGAGACATTGTGTTTTCTAATGCTATGAATCACACACATAATTGTGGCAAAACCCATAAAATGCCTCCTGAGCCTGTCTTCAGGTATTCCTAAGAAACTGCAATACCAAAAATTGAGACTAGAGGATTCAAATCTCTAGAGGATACAACCAGAGTGATCCAGGTACCCTGAAAAACAGACATCTAGGACCATTTCCTCATTTTCAATGCAGTAAACTGAAGGACTCATGGGTATCACCTAGGGCCCATGTGACATCTGTGCCCTTTTGGTGCCAGAGACGAGAGAGGACATCCTAGGGCAACCAAACCAATCTCTGCTTTGACACAAGTGTTCCTTCTCACACTCTTGCTCAGCTTGTCAACAGAATCCTAGTCTTTATCCCTACTTCTGGCCTTTTCTTTCCCAGACTGGCTCCCTGGGGTCTGAGTCTTGCTCTCCAGCTTCTTCTTCAATCTTACCATTTTGTCCATTTCTGCTCTATTGGTCTATTTCTTCTACATGCAATTAATCTCTCCTCTCCCAGGTCCTTCCCAAGTCCATACCTCTTCCTCCTGCCATGCCAGTTCCCAGGTTCACCTTTCTTGAATGTGTTCATGTGTACAAGCCTAAACCTCCCATTTATCCCAGATCCCTTCTCAACTACTTCCTCTCTTTTAGATCCCTCAGAACTTCCTCCTCCTACCTTCTGTCTCTGGTTTGTATTGTCTCCACCTCCATACTCCACGGCTGCTTAGAGGACCGGGAAGAGACGCGTCCTGTACCGAGCCCTGGAGGCTAGCTCATTTCAGCCTGAAGAAAACAGGACTGAACACTGAAGAACCATCACTCCTCCTGGTGCTTGAGGCTGGAACAAGTTCGGTTATTCCCTGGAGGCTGCATATGAGCAGTCCGATCACGTGCAGTAGCTGCAGCAGGAGCACAACGAGGCAGCAGAGCATACGCGGGCAGCTCCACCAGCGCACTCGGTGGGAACCAAATCGCCAGCAATTTTAGCAGTACGGTTGGACCCACCTCCCTAAGCAAGAGGCAAGTTGCGAGTATTTGGCGTCCACACTGCCCATTCTGCCTGTGTTTAAGCATACCCATGCCATGTGTGCCACCCCAATGCCCTCCAGAGGCAGTGCTCTCACAGCCTGACAGCATGGACACCGCTCCCCTCGTGCCCCCACCCTTCGGCCACAGCTTTCCAAGCTCTGATTGTCCCCGACAGGAGCGCGGGGGTCTGAAACGTTAGCAGATGCTGCCCCTTCTTAAACCGCTCTGCGGGTTACTTGGGAAGGGCTGGCGTGCTGCTCGCTCCACTGAGCTGAGCATGGTTATTTGCAGTCGTGGGACAGAGATCAAACTTTGCCTGAAACGGATGAAAATTTTTAAGGAATGCCAAGAGTCATTTCCACGGGAATCTCCCTTCCTTCCCTGCTCCTCCCGGCGCCGCGTAGCGCCAGTATTTAACTGAGCGCGGCCCCTGCCGGCACCGCGTGGCAGCCGGACCGCTCGCTCTGCCAAGCCTCCCACCGCTCCGGCTGTGCCATCCCTTACTGCTGTGAGCTCGGGCTCAGCACAGGTCGGGGACTGCACATCCAAGTGTCACTGGCACAGGAATGATTATTACCAGATGCTAATTGCTCGTTAATGTATGCTAATCACTGCTGCATGCCAGCACGCTCAGCGCACCGGGAGCCAGGCCGCGGGCACTCGGCTGGAGCGGAGCCGCTCCCTCTCCACGGAGCAGCCTCGCCCCGCGACCACGCCGGGAGCGGCTGGCGCGTCCGCACAGCGGAGTTCTCCGCCGCCATCCAGCTCCTGAGGCGAGGAGCGCCCCCGGGTGATTCCTGCCTCTCCCGGGCTCTACGCTTTGCCCCGCGGAGGTTTCCCTCAGGCGGCAGACGAGCGTCTCCGGGCTCCCCCCGCGCCAGGGCAGGCGCCGCTGCTCACCCGCTGCAGGGGACCCATCAAGTGCCCCCCGCGGCAGGAGAGGTGATGATGTTTTGTGCGGGAACACCACACACACGTTGGAAACTTTAAAACCCTCTTCCTGAACACGTCCCCCTCTGGACGCGCTTCACTGAGCAGCGTCAGGAGCGGCTCGACCCGGCAGTCCCTGCCCCGACCGGGAGAGGCGCCCGCGGGCTGCGGGGCTGAAGGGGCTGAGGGCAGGTCGCGGCTGCAGCGCCCGCTCCGCACGCCGGGCTCGCCCTGCCCGCCCCGAGAAAGGCGCCGGCGGCCCTAGCCCCTCGCAGACGGCAGCTCAGCCTTGCCCCCCCCGCCGCGGTGGTGCAGGGCGGCGGGACGCCCGCGGCGGGCGGTGTGCGGGAGGCGCCCGGCGGCGGCGGGCGGGCTGCGGGGCGGNCTCAGGAGGCAGCCAAGATCTACCACACCAACTACGTGCGGAACTCGCGGGCCATCGGCGTGCTCTGGGCCATCTTCACCATCTGCTTTGCCATCGTCAACGTGGTGTGCTTCATCCAGCCGTACTGGATCGGGGACGGCGTGGACACCCCGCAGGCGGGCTACTTCGGGCTCTTCCACTACTGCATCGGCAACGGCTTCAGCCGGGAACTCACCTGCCGGGGCAGCTTCACGGACTTCTCCAGCCTGCCCTCGGGAGCCTTCAAAGCTGCGTCCTTCTTCATCGGGCTCTCGATGATGCTCATCATCGCCTGCATCGTCTGCTTCATCCTCTTCTTCTTCTGCAACACAGCCACCGTCTACAAGATCTGTGCCTGGATGCAGCTGACCTCGGGTGAGTGTGAGGAGCGGCCCCGGCGCTGGGGGGCTCCGCGCCGTCCTGCCCGGCACAGCCCGGCCCGGCACAGCCCGGCCCCGCGAGGCACGGGCGGCTCTGGAGAAACTTGCGGCAGCGGCAGCCGCCCGGGAGGGGGTAGAGTAGTGGCGGGCAGCCAGGGGTGCCCCGCCCGGGCAGGCCGGGGAGGGGATTCTCGGGGGTGCAGCGACACTTCGGCAGCATCGCAAAGCGATGCTGGTGCTGCCCGGGCCGGGCCGCCCCGCCACCTTCCTGGGTACCGGGCGTGGGCCGAGTCAGGCTCAGCCCGCAGATCCTCGCACCCCTCCGAGGGTGCCCGGAACAACTGTCCAGCTTCGGTCCGTGAACCGACCCATGAGTTCACACCGCTCCCGGGCGGGCGGCGGCGGCCGGCTGCCCTCCAGCGCGTGGTCTCTTGTAAAGGTCAGGAGAAAATGGCAGTGGGGACCCTTGGAGCAGGCGACGGTGGGTGAAGGCAGCTGCCAGCCTGTTGAAGGTTAGTCCCGAGCCCAGGTTTCCACCAAGGCAGAGCCCACTTCGGCTCAGTGGGAGGGGTGGCCAGGGCTCTTGCTGGGAACTGGAAGGGCAGGTGAGGTCGTTGGATGTAATGAGTGAGTTTTGGTTGGGGTCTGTTTCGCTTGCTCACAAGGTTTATTTCCCGCTGTATGTTAAGAGTGTAAAAAATTTTTTATTAATTTCAGTAGCTGATTTTGTCTCAGAAGATCTGACTTCTTTTGACTTTCCCCATCAAATCCAGTATCTCCCTGGGGAAAGCATATGATAATAAAGAGGGAGAACACCAGGACATCCCTTTTTTGCATTTCCAACGCAGCTTTCCCTCTGAGTTAGTAGAGAACTGGTGATTTGTGTGCAGCTGGGAGGATAAGGAAGAGAAAAAAATGGTCTGTAAAGTTGAGATAGTAATAAAAAATTTTTAGCGAGAAAGAAAATATTAATTCTTCAATCATTTGGGAACAAATAGACTAAAATCAAACCATACCTTTTACATGTCCTCCTGATAAAACCCTGAAATTGAGAAGTTTTGGCTTTGCAGGAATAAGCTGTTGGGGAAACTGAGTAAAATATCTCCAAAATGGCCTTACAATCACTTTTCAAGTCCCCTTAATTGACCTACATTCATTTCAGTTTCTGAGCAATAATTCTGTTGAGTTTTTTGCCGAACAGATTCAGCATTATTCAGTTTGCCACCTAGTCTGTAAGACTTGGTGGAAATCTTTGGTTTATATGAAACAGCTTTAACCATTTCTTTCTGTGATGCTTTTTGTGTGTTATTTTGTATTTTTATGCTGTTTCCATCACTGAAGTTTCCTTATAATTTCTTTCTGTGTCACTTGGGGTTCTATCTGCAGTCACTTGAGGGTGGTAGATTTTTTCCCAGTTCCAGGGAGTCTGGGTTTGGGTTCATTGTCTCTGCATTGGGAATCTGCTCTGATGCTGGTGCTCTGTCCATTCAGTGACATGCCTTCTGATATTGTCTGGTTAATTGTACACAGTCAAGTCACTTGGCTTCAGGCAGGGCAGACTGTTTCATCTTTGCATCACTGATGTTTCTTCTGCATCATTAAGGACTTCTACTTTCAACTGTCTCCTCTCCTTATGGCTCTGTTGCTAAAAGGTGGCATGAATATTCACTGCTTTGATGCATTTCAGCCTGTTTTGTTCATGTCCAGTATGCAGCACAATTTCCAAATCCAACATCAGAGATAATGGTGTTCTATTTATATGGTTCCACTTCTTCATGCCAACAGACAGTAGTGCAAGGTAGATAAAATGAATCTGATTCCTTTACTGCATTTTTCTACAGGTGAATAATGATGTTTAGAAACCCCACGTGCAGCTGATCTACTGGAGCCCAACCAGTCTGTACCACGCTGTACATGTGCAGGTGTGACACTGAAGATAAGTTTTCAGGCAAAACAACACAGAATTTTTATCATTTCCAAAGCTAGTAGATGCACTGTTGGCATTGCAAGTCAACAAAAGGAGTTTTATATCAGTGGAAGAATCACTTCTCATACTGCTTCCCTCTAAAATTAAAATAATAAGGGAATATGCACATAGCCAGGTGGTTATTGGCCGTCTTTCCCAATTTGTATGTGAATGCCCTGAAAGAACTAAAATAATGTTGGATGTTGAAAGAGCCTGATTTTGTTGTCTGCTGAATGTTTTATTTCAGCATTGACTTGACTGTCCATTTCTGTATTACCTAAAAAAGTTTCCTCAAAAGGAGAGAAAACTACCAGAAAGTCCGTATTTGTTTGGAATTCATCCCTTGAAGAAGCAAACAGTGGTGGTGGGAAAGAAGAAAAATTTAGAGTAAAATGGGCAGGACAAGAGATTTATAATGGTAGGTTTTCTATGAGCTGTATGATCTATTATTATTTTACTATTTTGAGAGTGTAAGTAATAAATGATAGTAATCTTAAGACAGTTGTTTCATAAAGAACAACATGGTAATGTCATCTACATATGCAAATAGTTCTGTGTAGTACAGGAACAAAAGTGAACCTGAACTAGTAAAATAAGTGAGTATAGCTTTGATTTTGCTTTCTATTACGTACCTTCATAGTGTTAGCATTCATTTAGATCATATAATACTTTGATGCAATTTAAGTCTTCTTAGAATCAGGTTTCTGATGTGGGATCATGCTTGGTTTAGGGTTGCAAATAAAAGCTTAGGAACTCATTTCTTTAAAAGGAAGATTTTGATCACATTCTGTCCTGCATGAGTCATTATAAATTGTCAGCATGATGTAGCTCTTGTTTTGAAGAGGTGTTTTTTAAATAAGAAAAAGATAAACAATTTCTTGGACACATGCACTTTCAGTTCTTGTTGCTGTCTAATCATGTCTATGACTAGACATGTCTATGACATGATTAAGAAGAAAAATCCTGGGAAAAATGCTATTTTGTGTATGTGAGTGCAATATACATTAGATGACCTTACGGTTTGGCCATGGCTTAGTCTGCCTTTTTTGTTCCATGTGCATAATGCTTTCAGGGTACCCTTGGTACTTTGAGAGCCAGTGCTGGCAGCCTCGTTCTCCATCCCCTAGTCACCCCTTCTGCAATTGCAAAATCATATGTACAAACACCTGCACATATGTTTAAATTTGAGCAGCTGCATGAACACAAACACTTAGTGAAATCGTGATAAATTAGGTGTTGTTGCTCTTTATTACCCTGCATCCAAAGTTTGCAAGAAACCTCTCAAGTAAAGATAATTCTTGAGATTTATTCCTTTATAAGTTAAATAAATTAAACAATTCAGTTCTTCAATCGTGATTTTCTTTTTAGTATTAGACAGTTGTCCGTGCTTTTTTTCTTTCCTGGGATGTTGTTACAAGTTACAAGAAAAGTACAAGAAATTAAAAAGGAGAGAAAGTGAAGCAAAGGCATAGAAGAATCCTATGGACAAGTAGGATGAAATTAATATGTATGTTTTTTCAGGAGATTCCAAAGCCCATGCCCACAGGAAGAGGACAGTTGAGCAAAATTTAAAACCTCTGTACTTTGGCAAACCACAGGCCCATCTAGTCCAGTGATCTCTGACAGTGATCTGTAACCTGGGCCCACAAAAGTGTCAGAGCAGCTAAAGCTCATTTTGCCCTCGGTACTTTCTATTCTCCAGCACTTGTCCTCTGGAATTTCCTCAGATGGACCTTGGCATTTAAAAGCTCTTGCTGAAATTTGGGGTTTGAGACTTTGGTTGCCTTTTGAACCTGTGTAAACTTTTAGCATTTACAGAGCCCTGGGGCAAGGAGTTCCACAGCTTAATACATGTGTGAAGATTCAGCAGTGGGTTTTTGTGTTTTAAACCTTGTGCCTGCCCATTTCACTTGATCCCCTCAGCTAATGTATTGGAAGATACTGCGAACAGACACATTCCTGTGCTGGTTATACCTTTGCTGTATCCCCTCAGTTACCTGTTTCTGAGACCTTTGGCTTCTCAGTCAGACCTTAGCTGTTAAGTTGTTCCATACTTGTGATTATCCCTGCTGCCCTGCCTATAGCCATTTCCAGCCTATTGTATCCTTTCAGAGGTGGTGGGACCAGAACTACACACAATATTCAAGACAGACAAACCAGCCATTCATATAGCAACTTAATAATATTCTCTCTTTCATTCTTTGTTCCTTCCCTAGTAATTAGTAATACTCCCTTTTTCCCTATTAGTGAACAATAGGATGATATTTTGGCAGAACTACCTATTATAACCCCAAGATCTCAGCCCTGAAGTGGTAATAGTCACCTTGGAGCACATAATTTTGTGTAGTTAGGTTTTTTCCCTTCAAAGAAATTACTTTCTATTTGTTTATCTGCATTGACTTTGATTTGCCTTTTTATTGCCTAGTCACTCATTCTTGTAAAATCTTTCTTCATAGTCAGCCCTTATCTTACCTACTGGGAATGAATATCAGCAGCAAACTTTGTCACCTCACCATTTACCCATTTTCCAGCCCATTTATAAATCAGTAGCTCCCAAGTTCCAGCACAGATCCCTGCAGGACTCCACCATTGACCTCTCTCCACTTGAAAAATTGACAGTATTTTCCTACCATCTGTTTCCAATTATTTATCCTTGGAAGGACATTTATTTTTATCCTCTGGGAGTTCAGGTTTTTTGAAACTGATGAATGACAGATTCATCAAATGATTTTTGGAAATCCAAGTAGACTGTTAACAAAAATTCCCAAGGTACTTGTTATTTTTTACTTCTTTGGAGAATAATTTTGTGAAAGATGACTTAAAATAGATATGTTGGTCCTACCTTACTCACTTTCTTTCATCACACAAATATGCCCTGTCTGTACATGTGCTGACACACACTGTTTCTTTCGTAGTTCCACTGATCTATGTGGTGCAGGTGTCAGTCTTTCTGTGGTTATCCAGATTTTCCTTTGACTGGTTTTAAACTAGTTTTTAAAACCAGCTTCCTGTTACTCAATTGCCAGTTCTTGGAAGCCATCAGAGGTTATTACATGCTACAGTTAAAAGTTCATTTAACACAGGGAATTGTTTCAGAATGAAAAGAGGAAATTCTTCATTGCAGCTGTGTTGCTTGCCTTTATACCTGAAATCAGTCTGCAGGACCAGGTGACTTTTATATAAGAGTCTTAAGAGGCTTGACCTTGATGCTCTTGGAGTCCTGGTTGCTGCTGTTTGTCAGATTTTGGTAGAGGGGTTAATTCCAGAAAGCTAGGAAAAAACCCAGCCTTGCCACCAGTGTTTGAGCAGGGTGTCTAGGGAGTCAGACAAGGATCTTGTTTGTAGCCTTAGTATCCTTAAAAATTTGTTGAGAGAGTAATATACATGTGTGGCTGCTGAGCTTTGCAGGTGGCACAAAAATTATTTATTTAATAATTTGGTTAAGGATACTTGATCCATAGACCTGGCCTTGAACACTCCCAGGGATGGGGCATCCACAGCTTCTTTGGGCAACCTGTTCCAATGCCTCACTACCCTCACAGTAAATAGTTTCTTCCTAATATCTAATCTAACTCTATTCTCTTTCAGTTTGAAGCCATTCCCCCTTGTCCTGTCGCTACATGTCCTTGTAAAAAGTTGCTCCTTATCTTTCTTGTAGGCTTTGTTCACATACTGGAAGGCCACAATTAGGTCACATGGAAGCCTTCTCATCTTCAGTCTGAAAATACAAATTCTCTCAGCCTTTCCTCATAGGAGAGGTCCTCCATCCGGTTGGGGGCCCTCCTCTGGACTTACTGCAACAGGTCAATGTCCTGTGCTGGGACACCCAGAGCTGGATGCAGCAGTCCAGGTCAGGTCTCAACAGAGCACAGAACAGAAGGGCAGAATCCAGTTTAGAGAGTTGTGGGGGACCATGTCAAAGGCTTTAAGTAAGTCCAAATAAATGACATCTGTAGCCTTGCCCTTGTCCACTGATGTAGTCACCCCATTGTAGAAGGCCACTAGTTGGGTCAGGCAGGATTTGCCCTTGGTGAAGCCACGCTGGCTGTCCTGAATCACCTTCCTGTACTCCACGTGCCTTAGCATTGTTTGTAGGAGGATCTGTTTTATGTTTTTCCCAGGCACAGAGGTGAGTCTCACAGACTGGGAGTTCCCAGGGTCTTCCTTTCTACTCTTAAAGGTGGGTACAATGTTTCCCTTTTTTCAGTCACCAGGGACTTCACCTGACTGCCATGACTTTTTAAGTACCATGAGAAGTGGCTTGGCAACTGCATTAGCCAATTCCCTCAGGACTCAGGGATGCATCTCATCAGGTCCCACAGACTTAGATATGTTCAGGTTCCTCAGGTGGTCAGGAACCTGATCTGTACTTACAGTGGGAAGCACTTTATTCCCTCAATTCCCATCCTGCAGTAAGCTGACTTGAGAGGTGTGGGAAGAAAGGTTGCTATTGAAGACTGAGGCAAAAAAAGTTGTGGAGTACCTCAGCTGTTCCCCTATCCACTGTTACCAGTTTTACAGGATTGTTTATGAGGGTCAGGAGGGAGTAGGGAGTAGCCTTTTGACCGTCTTTTTCTGTAGAAGCGTTTCCTGTTATTCTTTGTGTCCATTGCCAGGTTCAAGTCCAGCTTCAAGAAATGTAGGAGGTGTCCTGTTGATGGGACAATTAGGAAAATTATGTGTTATGGAAAACAGTTACATAGAAGAGAAGTTAGAGGCTGTGGTAGATGGACATCTGCATGTCAGCGCTTGCTGCAGTGCTGCATTTAAGAAGTCCCATACCATCTCTAAATATGTATGCAAAACATGGGACTGCCTTTGCCCACAGTGGCTCCCATGCCTGTTCTGTCTAGGTCAAACATCTTTCAAGATTCCCTTTCAAGTATAAAGTAGAAAGGATCTCAGAACTGATTTAAATAAATGAAAGAAGAAGAGCTAAAAGGGTGAATTTTCTTGCTATTCAAAAGATTAAAAATTGACAGATAATGGCATATGAGGACCTGCAGGGGGAGATTTCAAGCCATGCAGTGTTCCTTAACTTGACAAATGCTGTGTTTGGAAGCTGAAGTTACACAAATTCGCATTAGCTATGAGGTATGTACGTCTGTAACCTTCTGAGTTTAATTGTTCTTTGTTAATTATCTTAGTAACTCACCAGAAGCAAAGGACCTTCACCAACACCACCAGCTTTTGTTGCCACTGTGTATCCAGTTGTAAAGCAGGAGGCACAAGAAAGGCAAAAGATGAAGATAAGTCCAGGAACTTTGAACATGTTTTTGCGCCAAGTTTCAGCATTGATGCTGACTTTAATAAGAGCATAAATATACCCCATGCAACCTGTAGGATGAGGTCACTGAGTTTATTTAGTGGTCTCTGAGCAGTAGTGGATGTTGGACCTTCAAGGAGAAAATTCTGAAAAATCAGGGATCCTGAGGGCTCTGACAATGGTGAAATGAGGATTGCCTCTGCATGTTGGGGAAATGGGGTGCTGGAGCTGTGCAGGCAGACAGGGAGCATGGAGCAAGGCTCTCCTTGCCCACAGGCTGTCTCATCAAGCCTGTAAGGACATTAATTCAAGCAGTCCTGGTACACTTGCTTGTTTTTCCCAGAGAAGAAATCATGCTGCCAGTATGATTTTCTGTCTGTTCAGCTCCAAAATCAAGTTTCCCCTTGGGCTTAATAGAGATCGCCAGAGCCTCCCTCATCATTGCCTGGGAATGCTCCGTGGTAGCCTCTGTCCTGCTGCTGTCACTCTGGCTATGGTGAGTAATGCCATTCCAGCTTGGGAAGCGCTCATGTCCTAATGTGAGTCTGAAGGTTAGCTGGGTAGGTTGGAAAGATGAACTGAAGGTTTTCATGAGAAGTTGTGGGTGAAATGAGTGGTGGGGCTGTGCAGGCTCTTCAGTTTCATTACTTCACTTTGAAGGAAACATTTTAATGTATTTCACTCTTTGGCTATAAAAATGAAGGTAAAAAGTGTATCATGTGAACAGTGGAACTGAGGGAGAAATGCTGTGCCCAGTATCTCCTCTTTAAGCAATTTCCTTCCCCAAATACCCTGTGACACAATACCAAAAGTTCTCTCTTGCATCCTGTCATCTTGTGCCTTTGGTAGCTAAACTCTCCCAATTCCTCACAGACTCTTCATCTATTCAGTTGACAAAGGCACAGCATGTGCTATGGCTGGCAGAAAGCTATTTGTCTGTTGGTTTGATATCCTGAAGTTGCCATCTACATTTGTTGAAGTATTAACTATCCTTGTCTTTCCACTGCTGGGAATTGGGATTCTTTCTGCTCTGCCCAGGAACCAGCTTTTTCACAAAACTTGCAGGAGTTCAGTATCTTGGAGACTTGTAGCATCAGCCAAATTCAGTTGAAATTGCTCATCAGGCTCAAAATCCCACGGTCACATCAGTCTTGATCCCAGAGGGAACCTGTCTAAAATGCATCATGTAAAACCTGTATATCTTTTGTTTGTATAAGTGATTTGAGATTTTGATAGCAAAAGTTGGTTTTGAAGGATAAAGGTGTTTTGGGAACGAAGAAGAGATACTTTCTTTTGGTTTAGAGTGTAATAAAAATTTCAGTGTCTTATAACTCTCTCAATTGCCTTTTATGAACATCCTGGGGGCTGTGGTCCTCTGTTTGAAAAACATTAAGATAACAGAATAGTAAAATATAGAAGGAAATGCATAAAGTTATCCAGGTGATTTGGGAACAAATTCCATTTCACTGGGAAAAAATATATATGTGAGGAAAGAAAGAGAGGGAGAAAGAAACTGGGAGAGAATTTAAAAGAGGAGTAGTATATCACCTATTGAAATGTGGGGAGCTGACAACTTGGATATAGTTGGGAAAGAGAAGTGGGAGTGGGGTTTTGGAAAGTGGCTGTTGTTTGTGCAGCTCTACTTTCTTAAAGCATCAATGGCTAGGATACTACTGCTGCTGAGTTCTTCTAAGAACTCCACCTAAAAGTTTAATGAAGAGAATTGCTATATGGCAAAATGAAGCCAGAAAGAGTGGAAACATACGGAGATTAACAACAATAAAAAGGCATGGAAGAAAAGAAGGATGGATTTCAAAGATGAAGGTTATTTCACCTTTTGAGCAGTGAACCTTTTTAGTACTGTGGTATAAACAGCATTAGCTTTGATCTTGCAAACATAAAGACAGCAAACATATCAGAACAGAAAATCTGTTGTATGATCAGATGGTGTGGACTCAATATTTGAAAACTAACAAGAACTGGCTGTGAGGAATGGCAGGGTCACAGGGATGAGGCATCACAAAGGAAAAAATAGAAACATTTTTGCTCAGAAATGGTGAAATGAAAAAAAAGACATGAACAGGGCTGTAGCTGGAAGGTCTGCAGAATTCGATAACATCGGTTGCTATCAGCATTGTTAAAAATGCAGTGGCAGCATGACAGTGAATAGCTAGAATATGCATTACTGTGTGGAACAGTATGCAGCTCCCAATTACTAAGAGGGAATTACGACTAGAATCCTTAAATAGGGGAATATAATAGACTTCAAGATCTGTCTGTTCTAAGAAAGATATTATCCATCTTCATGTTGACATTCAGAAATGCAGAAGACTTGAAACAAGCTGGCCTTAGAATGAGTAGGTCATACTTACCGGGCGAAAAGGTTCCTTTATTTTCTCCTTGAGAAGCCAGATGCAAATTTATGAATTTCATTGATTTTAAAAGGTAGCTGATGGCCTCTGTGGAGAGCCTCTTTGACACAAGCACATCATGTGTTATTTCAGAGAATATTATTCAATCAAGTAATTGAGAGTGCATCAGAAGAGAGAGCTATGGAGTAAACGGTTTGAAATAAATTATTAGAAACAGTTGATGAGTTGTCACACATTCCACTTTCCTTGTTTTTCTGGTTAACTTTCAGAAAGGAAAAGTTTATCGAGAGGAAAGCTAGATAGGCTGTACTTGCAAGGTCAAAGACAAATATTCCAAGTTGAGAGGTTTAGAAAAAGCTACTTGTGAAACCTTGGGAGGTTCTTTTGTTTACTGCTGCAGGTCAAAAGTCACGTGCCTTACTTGTAGAAGTTGATAGAATAATGTGAGTGATCTCATGCAATTACCATGGCCAGGATGTATCTGGTACCACTATGGAAGGTTATGGCTCTGCAACCTACAATAGTTTATTTGTCATGATGAACCTTGTGTGCAGCAGAAGTATGAATAAAATAGGACAAGGTCCCTAAAGATCAGGGAAGATTTTATAGGCAGAGGAGGAGAGTGGGCTAGAAAAGTGTCTCGTTCTTCCATCTGACCTTTTGCCTCTCCCTCTGGAATAGCAGGCTTCTGGAGTGGCTGCAGAAGCAGGAATGCTCTTCAGCTCTGTGAAGCATGGAATCTCTTTATGGGGGCAAGAGCCTTGGAGAGGATTGTTTTGGCCAGATGACAGCACGTAAGCACAGAACACCTCCATAAATGATCCTGTGCCCCTTGGAGAGACATTTCCTTATAGAGCCACCTCAGCTTGCTAGTGCCCAGCACAGGGATGCAGTTGCTCTGTTGCCTGTACCTGCAAATTAAGCATGTCCAGAACCACCCTCTGGTGCAAAGTCAGCTGGCACACTGGACAGTGTCCACACTATTACATTTTGTTACCTTCTAAAACTGGGTCACTGGACTCATACTGCCTGTTGGGAACCATTCCTGGCATGCCCTAACTTGCAAACTGTGCCCTGGCAATATTTTGGAAAATTGTTAGATAGAACAGACTAAAAACACTCCTGTGACACATGCTGGGGGACAATTGTAGAAGTTTAATAGTGTAGATAGTTGAGTTTCAATGTCTGGGAATGCTCCCTGGCGTTGCCAAATTTATCTGCGTAGATATAACCAACATGTAGCCAAGTCTGAAAATGAGGAGTTGAAGAATTATCTGTGTGGGAAAGTTAAGTTGACATGGGATTTTAGACTTTTGGTTTAAACCAATTTATATAACTGCAACTCAGTGCCATAGTATGAATTTCTGATTTGCTTTGTTTAAAGTGACAGTAAATAATCTCTTGATGAAAAATTCACATGAAGTGAGAGTTAGCTTTAAAACCAGGCTTAGTAATGACCTTGAAAAAGAAAGACATTTATAACCTTTGGCCAGAGGAACAAGCTATCAAAAATGTAGAACAAAGCAAAAAAAAGTTTTTCACCTAGAGATAGAGGAAGAATGTTACCTATTAGCCTAAAAATCATAGGCTAATTATAAATGAGTCTTATCTCTGATGTAGACTTCGTGTTTCAAAATCAGATTTCCCACAGGTATCTTCAGCTTGGCTAAGACTTGTTTGAACACTATAAAACAGTTACCCATTGAGTGCATATACTTTAGAGACATTCAGCGCAGTTTCTTAAAGAGTTAATTCAAAATTTGAAGATTAGTTCCATGGGAGAAGTAATTGACTTTCCATGAAAACAAAATTATTCATCCTTGTAGCTTTAAGTTCCTCAAAGAAAGTTAATTATTACTTGGTTGCTGTGTCTTAGTATTTAGCTTTCCTATTACTGGTGAAGTTATATTAGAACATCATTAAAGTAAAAAGCTTGAAATTGCAATTCATGGCTGTTATACTAGAAAAATATAGTCCAAAATAGTCCAAACATGCAGGTGGCTTACTAGCCACAGTCACTTGCATTTAGTTTATGCCAGGGGTTTGTGTTTGGTCAGATTCATCAGCTGGTAAGGCATCAGCAGCCAGCTCACCAACAGTCATTTCCAAGCTGATGCTTCGCTGTTTGTCAGCCTTGAGGAGTGAGGTGACAGTGGTGGTGTCAGGGACTCACTGGGGCAGGATGAAAGGCTGTGCAGCTGAGGATGGGTAACAGTAAGTGGAGATACTCAAAAGCTGTCAGGTCACAATCCTGAGTAACCTGCTCTAGGGGACTGTGCCTGACTAGGGAGCTTGGATGAGGTGACCTCTGGTGGTCCCTTTGTACCTTACCCATTCTGAGATTCTTTGAAGAGAGGACTTGAGTGTACCTGTTCACCAAATGATGGCAAGGGGAGGGCAGTGTAATGCAGCTGTGAAGAGGACATATGTGATCCTGGCACATGTTTTGTGAAGTATTTCCAGGTGATTAAGGGCAATGTTGACATAATTACAGGATGCACTGTGGTACCCTGTGTGGGATTCTGGGCACTGACAGAGACGGCAGTAGCTGTGAAAAGCAAAACCAGTGACTAGGGACATTTCTTGCAAGGCGAAAACTAGGAAAGCTCATTAGTTTAATGTAGAAAGGAAGGCTGATACAGTGTCTGTGACTGCTGACTAAAAACACATGGAAAGGCTAAGAACAAGAGGAAGGGCCAGTTTGATCCAGTGATTTTCACTTTGACTTGATTTGGTTTCCTAAACCTTTTCTAAAGGGGATGCTACATGTTATGTAGCATTGTTAGACCAAATTACAGCCTGTTGGCCTGCTTTGCTTTGTGACACTAAAAATTTCAGAAGTGGTTTATGAACCCCCTGGAATCCGTGGACTGTAGAGTGAAAACGAATGATTTTAAACTCTTGGCTAACAGTGGGACAAGAACAAATGGATATTATCTGGGTATAAATCACTTAAGTGTGGAAATTAAAAGGTAGTTTCTAACTATTAGAACAGGAAGGTTCTGCAGCAACTTTCTGAAGGGAAGATTTAGTAAAATACTGTGTTGTGCACTGAAACAGATGATTGTCTGAAAGCAGTAAGAATGCAGTGTTTGTAACAGCATGCCTTGCTCCTCTCTCATTTCTCAAAAGGAAGTCATCTGGGTGAATGTTCTTTTCTATTCTACTACTATTTGTTCTGTGTTTTAAACAGTATCACTGCTATCTCAGTGACTTTTAGGATTAAAAATAGATAAGTGACCAAGATCTGTAGATCTGTCACACAGGGCTTATTCCTGCCTGGTATTCTGACCAAACAAGCAAGGGTTTTCTTTGAATTCCCAGCAAAACTGTAAAACATTGGCAGCAACAACTGTTGCAGCAGTGTGCTTCATATGTTCCCTTTATATCCAACATTTCAGGTGACTTGGATATTAAATTTCTTTAAGAAAATGTAATTTATGTTAGCTACATGCTGGTGTTTAGAAGTGAAAGCAGTTGAAAAAAGGAATTTTTACAATATTCTAAAATACCAAGGTTTCGTGAAAAACAGTTGACAAATTATCAGTTCTATGACTAACCTAAGATGCAGTTTTGCTAAGGATGTTTACCGGAGAAATTGTCCTTTGTTACCTTTTCATGCACCAAAATATTTGGTGATGCCATGCTACTATGTAAATCATCTTCCTAAGTAGCTAAGAAACATGTAAAATATCTTCATCTTGTTGATATTCAACTGCATGTGGAATGTTCTGTGTGAATAGGTTGGTGTCAAATATGTTGGGTGTTGAAGGAAGAGTGGGCTCCTGGAGTGGTTCTTGCTCACACAGGATGGGTAGCAGAGCAATGCTGAGTTCCCTGTTCCATCCTTGCTGCCTCCTTTCCTGCCTCCCATGGCAGTTTCAGAGGGAGAGCAGAGAGAACACTTTGTCAACAGCATAAACAAGTGTTCAGTGCATCAAATAACTGTATATAAGGCACACCCTGAGCTTCAAATGAAACACTGTTGCTCTTGTACATTCCTATGAAAGCTATTGCATGCAGTGTGAATACTTGAAAATGTCTGTTTGGGATTTTGCACCCCTATAGAGACAGAGCTGCAGATACAAGTATCTGGGTTTCAATTATTCTTATTGAATTCAGTGAGTTTCTGTTTGAACCTAAGATGGTGTATTTAATAACCGAGTGTTAACCATATAAAACAACATTTCATTTCATTTTAGTTGTATGGTACACTGGAGGAATGGTGCCCAGGCAAAAGGGAGGTTGGCTGGGAAATTGTAATTGCGCTTTGTTTCTTCCCAAGAGACATAGTTTCTTTTATTCCCTGGAGCTGCTTTTGCCCAAATTAAGTCTGAACAAAATGCAAAGCACACTTCTCCAGACAGCTCCATTTTACTTTACACTTCATCAGGTGATGGGTAAGCTTAGATTCAATGGCAGGGATGTGTCAGAGAATGTGCAGTGAAATGCCGAACTACACACATCTGGCTTAGCCTGTCAGTCTACAATAGGGTAATATTACCATTTGCTTTGGCAGACCAAACCTGATTATGGCAAGGTCAATCAGGTGTTTCTGCAGTACCTCCAGGAGCGTTCAGGATCTTAGGATGTTATAGTCTCTGGTAGCCAAGCCATCAAGCCATTGCCTGCATCCAGTTGTCGGTGTTTAAAATGATTTTTCAGCAGGGCACAGGTTCTTCCACATCTACATCTACACACAGATGTCTCACAAGCAGTAGAACAGCCCAAGTGATACTAGGTACCAGCATGCTGGCAAGTGAACCAAATCCTGGTTCTACCCTCAACTTGCCTGTAAAACACTTTCGCTCAAGTTTTGCAGTCTGGAGCTGAATCTCACCCTCTGTGGTTAGGAAGCCAACTTGATCTCAGGCACCTAATTAGTCCTGGCTGTGAGCTTTTCTGAGTAGAGAGCCACCATGCTTGGGTGGCATGGCTGTTCTGTCACCAGGACAAGCCTTCAGAGATCCTGGAGTTGGCTGAGTGCCAAAGCAGCCAGCTAAAACTGTCTGCTTTGGCCAGTGGACTCCAAGGGGACCATCCATGGAGTTGGGTCTAAGAGTATTTTAATTTTACTCAAAGNCAAGGATCCTGCCTGACCTCTGACTGCTTTTTCAGCAGGGCACAGGTTCTTCCACATCTACATCTACACACAGATGTCTCACAAGCAGTAGAACAGCCCAAGTGATACTAGGTACCAGCATGCTGGCAAGTGAACCAAATCCTGGTTCTACCCTCAACTTGCCTGTAAAACACTTTCACTTAAGTTTTGCAGTCTGGAGCTCAATCTCACCCTCTGTGATTAGGAAGCCAACCTGATCTCAGAGTATTTTAATTTTACTCAAAGCACATTTTAAGAGTTAATCTTCCAGTTATTTCAGTCCTAGGGTGCTGTTCCACTTTTTAGATGCACTCTGTTACAATACATAACTTGCTAATGTAGATAGGCTAAGCTTTTATATATTGGATTTTATTAAATTAGGCTTGCTTCTGTCTTTAATTTATGAAGTTTAGTTTAAGGATGATTAAACAAATACTTTGTTCTCAATTAGCAATATTCTGTCAACCATAGTTCCTTCTTAGCGTGTTTTTGCGTGGGATTAAAATAGAGCCGTGGTGTCATAGATGGAGGTATCAGAAATATGATAAAGGAATTTGAATTACCTGATGCTAAAGGAGGTAAGTGGATAGTGTATGAAGAGCTGCAAAATATATATTGGCAATTGCTAAAGAAAGCTGTGGTTATTTATTGCTTCCATTTATCATAGTCGTAAAAGGTTCTCATAATTTAAGTAAATGCCTCAGTTCTGCTGGGCTTCGGTGATACCTGGAAGAAAGGAATAAATGCAGATAATAATGTGCACCTAACATTTTCTAAAAAATTTGAATAGTCTGAAATGAAATTGCATTAGTATTTTTTATACAAGTTCTGCAGCGCCTTAGTTTTTGATGCTGTATCCTCTACAGACATTGTGATAGGTCATTAATTTGTGTGTGGATTTAGCCAGTTGAGAATAGGAGCAAGGAAAGTCATTGTAAATGAATGCTCATTCTTTTAGTCTGTAAAATAATGTATTTAAATTGTGATTTCTCAAGCTCTTCTAGAATAAATTATAGTATTATTATCCTGTTCTAGAATCTGTTACTGTCAGTGAAAAACTGTCTGGTTGTTTCAACAGAATCCATCAGCTGAGTGAAGGATTTAAGCACATGCTTTGATGGACTGGAAACATGTTTTAAATGCTTGGCTTACTTGAAATCCAAAAAAATGATACACACCCATCTGAGGTTATGGATATCAGTCAAATATTTCCTGTGTACTCTTTTTCATTATTTATACAAGTACAAAATTATTTTTACAATAAATAATGGGGTGGCAGATCCCTACCGGAAAATGTAGAGGTTAACTTCTAAGAACTGCGCAGCAGTCCTGACTTGGTACTGAGCAATCCTACTCTTGCAAATGATCCCATTGTGCCTATGTCACTGAGTATTAGAGGAGCTAATAATTCTTATATTATGTGCAGTTAAGGCTTTTGAAGAGGAATGGCTATATGGTCATTTTGTACATGACATTCTGCTAGCATGGAGCCACATTAAAAAGCAGTGAGAGATGGTAAGGTGGGCGTTAATACGTATTTTACGACTGCAGATCTTAGTGGGAGTCTTAGGTTAGCACGAGTGAAATGAATTACTTAGCTTATAGCTAGTGTACCAAATTGTCTTGTGCTGTAAAATGTATAAGCACATATCATATAAAAAGCTCTACAGCAAGAATTTCCCTAGCAGCAGATTAGAGATAGAGTTGTAAAATTAGGTATAGTATCACTCTTTAGAAAGTAGAGTGTACTCTTAAGTGTTGGGTTGGTGCAGTGAGAGTCAGTCGCCCAAAGAGCAGGATCCAATTGCTGGCTGTCCATGTAATCAAAGACTATAGGAGTGGAAGTAAAGTATTTGTGCAGTTAAGATTATGAAGATCATCTGCTACCTAAGTAAGTAGCCAGGTGACTATCAGTAATGTGTTTATATTTCTTACCCACCTAAGTAATTTAAGTAATAATAAGTTTCCAAACTTCACAGTTATCCAAAACAATGTGAAACCTTATATTACGGTTGCTGCCTTCTGTCTGTTCCTCTCTCCTTCCCTCCCTTTCCACTGCAATTTGTGTTCCCACAGAATTACATCCCTACTGAGACTGCAAGCCCCCTGGAGCAGGGACTGGATTTGATTTGATGTTTGAACAGAGCCCAACTGATTGTGGCCTCCAGCCTTGACTGCCTTGCAAATTGCAGTGGAAATAATAATTATTGTTTGAATTTTATTTGAGTGGTGTGAGTAGCATAAGCTTGATGAGCTACCCAATTTGCAACAATAGTAACTATGTACTGAGCAGAGCCTGCTGTGCGACCTTGGGTAAGTCATTTCACCTTTCTGGGTTTTCCTGGCTGTAAAATGAGAGCGAGATAATTTCTTAAAAAATGCTCTACAGGCATGGACTGTTATTACTGCTGAGAACTGATTGCATGTGGATTCTGGTCTGCTTTGTGCAACGTGACCCCTAACCCTTAGAAAAACTGAGAGGTCTCTAGGCCATCTTAGTAGTCAGTGTAAACAGGGAAAAACGGTAATTACCTAAAAAAGGAGAAGGCAAAATTAAACATATTTGTGGATGTACATCCCTGTGAGCAGCCATCTGTAGGACGATAAATAGTGCCGTACATGTATAAACACACTGCGTTGTCATTCCAAACAACATATTCTGTGTGTTTATCTCTGCATTAATGAGGTACTCAGCTCGGTTTTGACATCTGTCACTTTGCAGTCATGGCAGAGCAGATCTGAATTTGAGAACAAAATTCACAGGGAATTATTTTATCATCTCATTCTGTGCACTGGAAGTACGTGTCATACAACACATTTGGCCAAACCATGTTTTACAAGACCAAAATGACTGTATAACGTAAGCCGATGACATAGTTTGAAATGCATCAGTTCAGGAACCCAAGCAGGTACTGAGGCCATCATCATCATGGGCAGCCTTGAGAGGACTGCTCCCATACAGGGACAATGACTGACAGATAAGCAAGGTTTAGCTAATCCTGTTTATTTGGTCACTTCAGCATTCAGCCTAGTGTTACACTTCCTTTTTTACTTGCTTTTTCTTTCAGAGGAGAACTGCAGCATAGCCAGATATATAGCTCATGGCTCATTTGCTCACAGTGCCAGCAAGTGCCACCACAGTGATTCTCTTCTGAACTTACATGAGTGACAGATTGTTCAGACCACTGGTTCTCAGCATCCCCAGCACACTGGTGTGCTGGAGGGTGTTCTGTTGGCAAGAAGTGCTGCAGGGAACAGAAGTACATTTGATACATGAGTTGTTACCAAAGATAGTTGAGCCACATCCTGGGACCTTGCAGATAAGTGCACTAACTTTAGGTTCCCACAAGATTTAGCATTTCACTTTTCCCTTCTGCCTATACATGTTCTGGTTGTTCAACTGTGGCTGCTTTGAATGCATATATGGAAAGATGGCATGCATAGAGAAGAGAATCTGTTTATGGAGCAACTAAGAAGGACAGCAGCCAACACTGGTTTTCTGCAACTGAATGGAAAGAGGCAGCAACCTCACCTTGATCAGAAGAACCAAATCTTGGAGACTTTCAGTGCACTATGCTATAAGACAGAATTTAGTTTAAGTCTCGATGAAGAATGAGGACTTTCTCCTTCTTCACTGTTGGCTCCACTCAGTGAGGTATTTTTCTTATGATTGGATTTGACCTTTTTTAAAACAGGCTGTGAAACTGTGCTAATTCTCACATAAGGCATGCTGGTAGCACAGAAAGTGCAGGCAGCACAGAATTGGGCTGCACACCCTTTGTGCAGTCATGGCTGCTCAAGTGTGTTCCACTGTAACATTTTAAAAGCAGTGGGTGGTCATTTGTGCTGCATTGCTGCAACCTACATTCCTGGTGTCTGAAGAATAGAGAAGAACCTGCACATTGTCTCTGAGAAATTCTTAAAGGCTGCTCATGCTCCGTATGCTCTGGCTGTTGCTTTACTTGCTGTTCTGGCAAAAAAACTGATGTGAGTCTGGTAGTAAAAGGGTAATAGTGAAACTCCAGGTAAATAATCCTTTCTGTTGTACTGCAAGTGTATCTCTTTCTTATCTAATGCTAATACCCATATGGGACAAGTTTCCTTCCAATAAGCACGAAAGCAATATGAAGATAATTTTCACCCAAGGGTAGTAATCTGGCAGAGCTCTGGAGACTGTTCCTGAGCCATGAGTTTTAGTGCTACCTGCAGAGATGGTAGATGGATAATTTCAATCACAAACACTTAGACAAATCTGATGTGGGGCACTGTTCCAGGAAAGCAGTGCTGAGAAGGATAATTTTATTCTTTAGTGAGTTTTTGGGTGGTACTTGCCTTATGCACTGAGAACCTTTTATAGGTTATTTCTTGAGCCACATTTTGTCGCTGAAACTTCTGCTCCACAGCCAGAGAATGTTTCTGTCTGGGGGAAAAAAAATCCATAGTGTTGGCAGCAGATTTTATGACATATTGGGTGATGTCATTAAGGGAGCTGTTAGCAATCTGTCATTTATGGAGCAGCTTTGACTAGTCCAACGTAAGGGAAATGATTTAATTCCATGTCTGCTTGGATTTCTCTAGTGAAATCAGTGGAAGCCCAGGAGGGTTAGGAGGCACAGCATGATACTCTCCTGATTACTTTGCTGTCATTTCCAATTTATGGCCTAAAATGCATGCCCAGAGGGGCTCACAAGGGCTTGTTACAGGGTGCTCCCCCCATTCTGGTGGCTGTAGAGTGTGAGCACTCTTGCGCAGGGAGTAACTGGAATGACTGTAGCATCTAACTTGGGTTATGCAAATGGTTGCTGACAAAGGGCAAGGGTCAGAGAACTCTGCAGAAGTGTCCATGAAGAGGCACACAGGAAGTGCTCTTCCTGATGGAGGGCTGCACATTAACTGAGCTTGTCCCCATGTCCTGAAGCTTGTTGTGTCTTGCAACTTTCTATCACCTTTCATTTCACCTGCAGGTGACTTGGTCTTGTCTTCTGTACATTTTCCCATGAGGGGAAGGTGAAGGAATGGGTGTCCCACAGGGAGGACAGCTCACTAGAAATGGAAAGAGGACATGTTGCCTCTCTGAAAAATCCTGGGTGCAATATCCTTTTTGTAGTCCCACCAGGTGTATTCATTGCTGAGTATTAATTGCTGCTTTGCAGGTATGTTAAACAGAGATTATATGTCCTTCCTGTGGGCCATGACATACTCCAGCACTAAGTACCAGCCAGAGGATTGCCTGAGCATCAGCATCCTGGTTTGAATCTTGAAAGTGCTTTGTGAGACTTTTTCTCTTTATAAAATGAATTCATGGATCTACAGACTTCAATGCCAGACAGATCCATTAGTCAGCTTTACTGGGGTAACACACACCACAGAGTTTTACCAAGCTATTGCTGTACAAAGCAGAACAGTATACTAATATTGGATCCTTTACTCTGCTAGAAACTGTAATGAGGTGCAGTGACTGGTTGCTGCCAGAGTCAGGATCATTATTTTCCCTTCCTAGGAGATGGCTACTGAGTTTATTTTCTCCAGGTATCCTATGATTTTAAAAGTACGATTGTGGCTGACTTAATAAACAGTTTGTGCATAACGTGTGAATGAGAAAGTGCCCTAAAGTAGGAGCAATGTCTAATGATACATAGTTAGTACTTGTATAGTGGCTTTCAACCAATTGTTTCAAAGTATTTTGTACATCAGGATAGGCATGGTTATCACTCTCCCATTTCTCAGCAACTGAGAGCAGAATCTCTGCTCTCTCATAGTTTTTCTGTTCCATCAGTAGCAGACACCAGAACAGAGCCCAGCCTCTTCCTCTGCTCTGTTTTTGTCTAGGGCTAATCAAGCTGGTATAAGTCAGGCCTCTGGTTGTGCAAGTGGTTGAGCTTGAGAGGAATGGAGGACTACTGCTCCAGTGATTCAGCTGCCATGGCAGATGGCACTTCTGAAATGCAAGTGTTGTTCTCAGAGTCCTGGGAGGGGATGGGAATGATGAAGGGAGGCTGAGAGGTCAGAGGTGAGAGTCATGAGGTATGAGGACATATTACATAGCAGGAATCAGAATTGGCAGCAATGTGAGCTCAGATGCAACTGTTGATGATACTTGAATTCTTAAATTTGATCATAAACTAACCATGAGTCAACTAACCATAAGTAGTCATGACTCTCTAGAATCAAAAGTCTGCATGAAAATAAAACATCACAAAACCCAAATATGTTTGGGAAGGACTAATTGCCATTTAGAGTCATACCCATTCAGATATTCATCTCTGGAATTCGATCTACAACTCTGAAGACTGATGTGACATTTTTGTGCAGTCACAGATCTGCAAGAGCTGTCTCTTTGATAAATCACAAAATAACTGAGATACTTAGTGAAATTCTGAGGGTAAGCAGCAATGGGGACAAAACAACAATTACCCCAGAAACTGCAGCCTGAGCTTCAGTGGTAAATAATTCCAAATGTACTTTTCTAGGAAGAAATAGTAGTCTTTAATCTAAATAGGAAAACCAGCTATTGAGATAAAATTTGGAAATCTAGGTAAAAATACAGGGCTGAATGACAGTCCTGTTTAAAAAAAATGTTTCATGTGGAGGACATAAAAATGTCAGAAAGGTAAATATGCCTACAAGAAAACATGTGACAGTTAAGTGCTAGCAAGTAGAGAAGAGTTAGAAATTGGGAAAATACCTGTCAGAGAGAGATAAATTCGGCTATGCAACGATTGTCTGTAAAAGCAAAGTTTAATACAAAAAATCAATACCTTTAGTTTTTGTAAATCTTAATTGTATAATTTTTAACAAGCTACAAGGCTTCCATCCTTATTACAAAACTCCTCTAAGCAGGAATTAAGAGAAAAGCAGAATGAGATTTACAGTTTCCAAAAATAGTTTGCCAGGAGTGGAGGTTTTTTGCTCCTTCTGATTGCAAGGGAATCACTTTGCAGTGTTTTACTGAAGAACAAGTAGTACTGAGTAAAAGAATAATTGAAAAGTGATTTTTCATAGATTTTTCTCCCTTTCTATTCTCTATGCTGGATTTTGTTGTGCTGTCCAAATGAAATATTCACGATGGCACTGACCCCTTTCCTTGTGCAATTTGTCCAATGTTTGCTTGGCGATGTTCAGAAGTAGTGGAGCAGAAAATCCCTTGCTACAGCCAGCATTTGCTGGGGATTACTCTTCACACAGGTATATGTTGGAGATTCACTGGACAAAGTGATGAAATGGCTGTATGGCTTCAAGACTAGAAATCTTTTGGGAGCGTGATCCAGACAAACACCCTGGAAAGCTGTGTTGGTTTTTTGGGTTTTGAGTTGTTTGTTGTTTTTTGGGTTTTGGGGGTTTTTTTGAAAGGGGTAGAAATCCTGAAAATGTTGAGCAGTTCTTTGAAATGTGCATATTTGAACTTCAGGTTAACAAAAGAGAGGTGAAGATAGTGCTGCCTCTTTGCTTCAATTCTTAGTTGGGGTCAACTAGGGCTCCTCATTTCTGGAAGTAAAGCTGTTTGCTCTTGTGATGTACTTGACCATGCTGACTTCACTGTATTGCTCTGTGAAGGGCATTCTTAAGCATGGGACTTAAGTCTCAGTTAATTGAACTATCAGGATAAGTGTGTACAGAAATACATGTGTGCCTTGCAGAGTGACCAACGGATTTGTGTTCTGTCTTTTGATAATTGGCCAATTGTCTTAGAACTCAGACTTGGGAACTCATCAGAGCAGTGACTCAGTGACTCCTGGTTTCTGAGAAGGACATACTTCTCTTTGGGTGCTCAGAGTCATACTGCGAGGGAAACTGCAATCAGAACATTTAATTGCTTATTAACTTCTCCTACTGCCATAGCCTGTCTCCATTATCACCTGCATTGTCGCCTTTTACTCGTTAGGGACAGCTAACCATGGCTGACAGCAGAGCAGGTGCAACCTGCAGCATGACTGAGCAGCCCCTTCCCTGCTCTGTTCTGTGTGTCAGATGCCTTGCACCTGGCTCCAGCGCTGGCTTTTTGGGAACTGGAGACATTGGCATTATCTCTTCCAGACTAAGTAGCTGTGTCAAAGAAGCAGAGAGGACAGCATCTGATGTCCAGCTTCCTGCTTGAACTTCTCTTATATTCTCTAGGTATCTCATGCCATTTTTATTTCTCTGTAAAATCCTTTCCAAAAAGTCTCATCTCTTTTCGACTTTTTTTTGCCAGTCGGCCAAAAGGATTTGTGGCAAACATCCAAGAGGACAATTCTTACTGAATTCAACAGCTGTTACAGGAACTCACTTACACCTGCCAGGATAAAGAATGTTCCCTGAGGGAAAGGGCAACCCCTTGGGGATGGGGGTGATTGAGGAGTGTTTCAGTCAGATGCTTGCATCTACTATATGCATATCTTGGGACGTAGGTGAGTAACATTCCTAATTTTACTTCTATCAGTCAGCTGAACAGAGGAGGACATTATTCTGGCCATCTCTCAGTGATTCCGTGTAGTGGGGAGGTTGTTAAATAGCCTGGATGAAGCAGAAATATGGATGCAGGTAAGGCAGCAGAAAGATATGCATGGAGAACAGCAGACCTGTGATGTTGATTGCATGGAAGAGCAGTCTGTAAGTGACCTCAGGGTAAGTACTCAGGGTGTGGTGCTGTGTGAGTGCAGCTGTGATGTTCCCTTTGTGGAGTACCCATGGTATGCAGCACAGAAGGTGTCTGGCTGGGATCTGGGCCCTGCTGTGCCGAGCCCTGTCCCCCAAAAAGTTCCATGTTCAGAACAGGCAAGGTGGGAAGGGAAGAAATGGCAGAGAGAAGAGAGATGGCTTAAGCATGGTACCTGGAGAGCCAGGAGCATCTCTTGAGTCGTGCTCCAGTCCCAGCCACTGACCTCCACTGCCTGGAAATCGACGTGGGAGGGCTGTTTGGGCTAATGTCCATGAGTTGAGCTGAGGTGCTTTTAAAGAATGTTCTACCTAACTTTGCTATTAATGGTAATGGCATGTCATTTGCTTCGCAGTCTTCCTTTCAGGTTTCTTGGGCTCTTTCTCTAAATCAACACAGCACAGCTTGGCAGTGTGTCCAGTCCATCTCTGTACTTATGCTTGCTAAAAGTTTTTATACTGAACAGCTGCTATAAATGTACACTATCGGCTTTCCTAATGTGGTTAACTCAGTATTTTTTCATTATTTGATTCTTACTATATCAAAACGTCTGAGTGCTTTTATGGATGGATGACTAGAGAATGTATTTTTGTGAAAAGGATCTCTTTCTTGGTTCGGAAGTGATTCTAAAAATGCCTGAAAAATTCTTAATGACATTTACTCTACTCATCTGACCTAAAAATAGCTAAAGCAGTTTGAGTAGGAATGAAAAATCGCTTGCATTTGGAATTCCAAGTCTAAGTGGAAGGCAACCTACACTCAGATCAAACAGTGAGGTAAAAGTCAGGATTTTCTAGTTTAGAACTGCAGTTTTGATACTTTGCAAAAGAATTCTTAGTGGCTTTGAGCACATCATGCAATTTTTTCTTTGAGTCAGCTGTGTGGATTACTTGCTACTGAGGTCTGTTGTAGAAATGTGAGTGTTAACATTTCTAAAAGTGCTTAGTAAATCATATCATGCTACTTTGTAGTTAGGATGTGTTTGTAGCTTCATTTCCTGTAGACTATGCCACTTTGGGATCCCTTGAGAATTACTGTTGGAGAGCAAGAGCAAATACAAAACCTGCTAAAAGCCTGTTTGCCCTTAGTAAGAAAAGGTTTCTTATTCCTGCTTTGCAGTCTCTGATCACTCTCTGATCTAAGAGTGCTGGAGCACTTTGCAAACTTCCATGAGCTGAGCCTCTTTAACACCAGCAGCAGGTGGGCAGCTCTGCTGATAGTTAATGAGGAGCAAATTGAGGCTCAGAGAAACCTTCAACAGTCTAGACTGAAGAGTCTGAAGATACTGGTTTTCTAAAACTGGGTCAAGGTTGCTTGGGAAAGATGCGACATGTCCAGGTCTGTAGCCCATAGCTCCAGTCTCTTAATACCCAGATTACCCCTGCTATGACTACCAGACACTCCTCTAAATGGAGCTCCATGCAGAGTTGTAACTGCTTGAACGTGGAAAGATTGACACTGTCTGAAAACACAGCCAGTGACCCTGACATGATCATATGTCCTAGATTAACCAAAAACTTTGAGCTGTATTTTTCAATGAGATGTTACTTAGAATTAAATTGACCTTTTCTGTATTTTTCTTTCTTTATAAATGGAGATGAATCCAGGTTTGTGTAAGACCATAGGGCTGGTGCAGCTGATGATAATCTTACAGTAAAACAGTGTAATGAAAAGCCTGTTACTTTGAAATCTCCCAAATGATAGTCATCTCCTGTGCATGCAGGGAGTCAGGGACCCCAACAGAGTGGTCTCTAGGAGTCTGATACATTAGGGCTGAAGAAGCAGCACACTCTATCTACAACGCTGGAAGAACCTTGCCTTAACTTAGTAACTGGGAGAACAGCGTGGGATTGCAGTAAGAAGGGAGAAGTGCCTTTTTTGTGGCTGAGATGTTGCACACTGGTGTTCAGGCTGGTCTCTGTGCTAGAATCTGGTCTGGAGAGTGAAATGCCTTTTCTTTCATCTGGAAATTCCATCTTTGTTCATGTTCACAAACCAGAACGATGAAGGGGATTGCCTTGAACGCCTAGCTTGACCTTCTGGTTAATGTGCAGCACAGGTCTTCCCTGAATTAATTCAGGTTTAATTTAAGAAAAGAAGGAAAAAAACCCAAAACCAAATGGAAACTGGATTCTCCTGCCAATCCTCCAGATTCCTAACTAACTTGTATTTCAAAACTTTTAATATTACTACTTCTATGCAGTTACTATTTCTTTTCCAGTTTCTTTCTAGTTCACATACGGATTAAAGAACACCATTGCATGTGTGGTTTTTCCATTCCCACCAAAGGCTTTGCATAGGCAAAGGCCTGTAAGGAAGGACTTGTAGCAGCAAAACTGGACAGTTGTGTAGGGGCAGGATGGATCTAGTTCACTTTGCTGACATGTAGCTGAGAGAGTGTAAGGGAGCAAAGACAACCTGCACAACAGCCTGGGAGCAAAGGACTGTGAGAAGACAGAGGCTAGGTACACTTGCAGTGAGATGAGCTGGAATTCCTGTCCCTAAGACCTGGAGGTGTGGAAGGAAACTATCTAAGTAGCTTGTCAGTTTAAGCTTATTTGGATAAGCTTTGAAGCTAGTCAATAGATGACGTGGCTTAAGAAAAAGATACTCCACAGTGCAGCACTTGCTGGGCTTCTGACCAGTAAGACCAAAGCTCATGGACCTCAGAACCATGAACCCCAGAACCTATGGCTTCTTCCCTCTGGCACTGTAGGAGCAATGAGCCAACAGCACCTGGACTGTTTGCAAAGTCAGATGTCTGTTTTCCATTTCGGCTTTTCTCCACCCCTTTTTCTCAGGGAACATATCGCAGTAGCCCCTTGAGTCAGGGCTGCACTCCAGCCTGAAGCCTGAGGTCAAGATGCCAGATTTTGCTTGGCTTCTGGAAGCCTCTTTACACAAAGCTGCGAGGATCAGACTGCACAGAGGTCTGTAGTCTGGTCACTATGCGAGATAACTGTCTAAGGTAAGCATCTCAATATCTAATTGTTGTTTCAAGTATGAATGTGCTTCATTTGCTGTGTGTGGGACAATTTTTCCAGTGATGTTTGCTTTCCAGCAGGGAAGGGGAATGCAAAACAAAATTCTCAGAAGTGGAAGGGTGCTGGGAGCTCCTCTTCTGCCATAACTAACTTTTCTTCTCCTATAGTTCAACATATCATAAAAATACAGCCTTTTTCTGCACCCTGTTGGGCTGCCAAAATTCGCCAGTCACCACCCTGGTGCCAAGCCACTCACTCAACCTGCCCACATCCCTGATTCATCCTGCTGCCACTGCCGATGATCTGTGTCCTCATTCCTCTGTCTGCCATGGTCAGTGCCTGCATGTCAGGTCTGCCCATCTGAGGTGCCAAAGAAAAGTCCAACTTTATTGCTGGTATTTTATAAAAATACTTTAACTGTAAAAGTGTTGCATAGAATGCTGGCTTCTAAGGAAGACCTGATTCCCCAAACAGAAATTGATTGCTTTTCCTGACTCCATTTCCAGGATAATAACTTCTTACATATCCCTAAAGCCATGAAAGATCACACAAAAAAGGCCACAGAATATTTATATTAGAATGTGTATTATTTTCTTTCTGTCAAAGTCTGTATAAAGAAACAGAAGACTTTATTTTAAAAAACCAATGAGGCTCATGTTGCCCAACTTCACTGCAGTAGATAACAGAGCCCTTGGAAATGGCACTGTTGGCTGGAGGCAGATTGCTGGGGATTAGCAGTGTTGTGGAGCATGTGTAACCTCTTAACTGGCCATGCTCTCTGGTCTCCAGCCCTGCTAATTACCATGTAGCACAACTAAATAAATAATGCATGCTGCATTCCTCTGCATTTACAAATAGGCAAGTGTTACACAATCATACCAACACTCCCGCTAATGGTGCTCTGTGGTGCCCTATCTGCTTGAATAGACAATTTGTTAGGGCATCTGTCCTGCTATTTGGTGCAAGGGGAGCTGTTGATTTACAGGAATCACTCACATTCTGGCTTTGGCCACTATCTGTAAAAGGTTTGCAATTGCTTTATCCAATGATGTACAGCATTAAGGAGACATTCCCAGTGTCTGTTTATAGGATTTAGTGACAAGATTGGTTTAGAAGTAATGTATGTAAAGGCATTTTCAAGTCCATCCGAGGAAATATTTGGGAGAAATTGGTTGTTGTCTGATCCAACCTCATAGTGTAGTTCCAAGATGATCCATATAGCTGATTGAAAATTCTAATAAAAGGATTTTTCATTAGAAGATACTGATTTGCAGTGGTCAAAACCACATGCAGCACTGTGCCAGTTCCAGCAAAACTGAGGGTAATGGGAAAGGCATCTCCTGTCTAGGACAAGAATTAGCCAGGAGAATACTTCAGAGAAGCCTATTGTGTGAGATGCTGAGCACTCACTATCAAATATATCCCTTGAATTGGAAAGCCTAGATCCCTAAATCTTAGAAATTGTCCCCTGCCCAGGAGTATGGAAAACTGCAGAAAGGTTATGGTCACATTGTGATGAGGAGTGGGCATTGTTTCAGTTTAGTAGAAAAGCCAATCGCCCCTCGGGGTAACAGCACACACAAGACCATCCTGCAGTGCTAGAATCCAGCATGAGCCAGTTGCTTTCCCCTTTGCCTGCAAAACAGCCCCTCATGGCAGTGCCCAGGAGCCTCTGAGGTGTGATGTGCTGAGCCATGTGTATGCTGACCCCGGTGTGGTGTCCGGGGCACCCCTCTGCCTCTGGCTGTGCTGCCTCCAGCTGTGCTCCTTCCCTTCCTTTGCAGGCAGGGACCAATCCTGCCTGTCACCTGCCAGTGAGTTGGGAAAGGACAAGTAATTTTCTTGCATGCACTTTTCCTGCTGTGCAGCTCAACAGAACCAGGTCTTAAGACTATTGTTGTGTTTGCCCCTTATAGAGGAAATAAATAGGGCAAATAAATAAATGAAAAAGGCCAAAGGCTTTTTGTCAATGGCTGTTCTTTAATTGTGTTTGGCTCTTTTTCCCTTCTGCTTTGTAACTTACAGGAAGCCCTTTAGTATCACTTCTCATTAATAAATGAATGAAGCCTTATTAAAGACCACACATTCCCATATACTTTCCCAGAATTTAATATCTGTCCTTCCTGGCCTCTCTGAGAATTCAGAGTATTTCTTGGGGTGTTATTATGGTGCATTACACTGCATTTTTGTGTATGAAGTTAATAATGAAAACTTGCTATAACCAATATTTTGTCTGTCCAACATCTCATTACTGTTGCCTTCTGAAGAAAAAATGAAATTGTCATGTGGGTACTTTCCTCACTGTAAATTAATTTCCTTGATCAGAGAGAGAGTAACATTACCTGTAACTATATGATTAATAACTGCAGCCTTTAGCCATTTTTGGAAGCTTTTCTATACCATAACATATATGATAATGTGGTCAGATTAACTGTAAAGGGGACTGTTTTATACTTGATCCTTTCTGTGGCTGTGAATGTATCGTAAGGTCACAGCCATATTAGTATGTTTGGCTTGTGTTGTTCAGTAATTAATTCAGTCATTATTAACAAACTTGTTTAGATAGTATTTTTGGTTTCAATTGATGCTTCCCCATTTGCATTAATATCTGTAATTTTCCAGATAAAAATGCTATAATGAGTTTTCTGACATAATGGAAGCACTAAGGGTGGCTCTGACGAACTCCAAAGTGACAGCAACCTATTGGTGTTTAAGTGACTGGGTTTTGGAATTTTTCTGGTTTTTTTTGTTATTACTGCATATTCTTGATAAATAGACCACATGGAAGGGTTTAAAAAATGTACACAAGCCTAACAGTCCTTAGCAGTTCAGGTAATTTTGTTTGGCTGAATACTGATACAGGAAATTTAATGGGAATACCCCCAGTTTCCCAGGTGATTTGAAAACGTGATGAATTTGATGTTGCTATGAATGCTGTCCTGAGTATGTGGCGCACACATAAAGCAAACTTTGTTGCCACTGAACTGGTAACGGTAGCACATCATCTCCTGTCCTGTGAAGGCAAATCCTGAAGTTGTTAATGGCGTTCATAAATTCAGGTGACTAGTGACCTACCTGTTGGGTTGCACCCTGCAGCCCTGTCAAGGTTTGACATGAGGTGGTTTTATGAAACCCAATCTGGATGATTCCTTTCTTCTGTTTCAGTAATGCCAGCGGTGTGCTAGATACTGTACAGGCAGTACCTACCCCAAGTAGTTTCCTTTTTAAAGTCAGCAGACAACAGATAAGGGAGATGGATAGACTATATTTTCAGTGTTGTCTCTTTCAAAAATATCATTGCTTGAGTATGTTTCTTACATATATCAGTATAGAAATTAGTCTAAGGGAAGGCTCAAAGATGAGACTGTACCCTTACAGAGCAGGCTAATAATCTGCTGTATAACCAAAGGATGGTTCCTTAATCACAAACATTATGTGTAAGATTATTTTTAACTTTCTGTAAAAACTTAGGACAGCAGACCTCTAACCCATTGATTTAAGAAGGCTGAGGCACAGCAGCAGTAATTGTGTTCCAGAAATGAGTCACAAAGTTTGCTTTTGCCAGTTTCTTTGCTGTGGCTAATCCAGACCCAGTGATCCATCCATGGGCCTCCATGAGCAGGGTGGGATTTGAAAATTAGGCAGGTTTATAATGTCTTTCCTCAGTGATGCCTGGGCAAAGCAGTGATTTCCTCTCTGTCTCACTCTTACTCAACATTTATCTTGAGAAATAGTGTCGGCACTGAAGAGGGATGAGATCCAACTTTGTCAGTGAGTAGAGGACACAAAGTCCAGCCCTTTTGGTGGACACAACCATTGTGAATTATTGCTTTGAGAGGGAATTACCACACTGAAGAGAAGTCCTCACTGACTGCCAAATTGCTATAGGTAACTGAGCTCAGCTTTCCAGTTGTCCTACATTCACTGATGATCATAATCTATTGCAAAACTTTTACTGTTGGATTGAAATCTTTGCCCCGTTTTGTATCTGGCTGTTATGGAGACCATCTCTCTTCTTAGCCTGCTCTGCATCTGCTGCAGTGGGTTTTTGAGCACTCAGGATGCTTGTCCCAGCCTTGCTCAGGAGCTGCTGCCTGTTGATAAGGAGTATTGCCTCCCTGAGCTTCACTTCTCCCCTGTTTCTTTCCACCTTCTTCAGACTTTGGCTTTATGTGCTCTTTGTCTGAGCAGTGTCTAAGTCTATGAGACCTAGATCTGAATAGGAACTTTCAAATGTCACATATGAGACCATGAAAAGCCCAAATATGCCTGTTTATTGATGTGTACATTTCTGTTGTAAATGCTTCAACTTTGTGCTTTCCTGCTTATAACTGTTCTCCTTTTAATTATTTGTAGCTTTTTATATCAAAACAATTTGAATCTATTTCTGTTGCAAGATGCTGTAGGGTAATGATAGGCATTCATGGGTTTCTTTGTTGAGCTGTAGAAAGTGTTTTAAAAGCCTTGTAGCTTTATTTTTCTCTTGGAATGTCATGCTACTTGCAAACCAACATCTTCATCAAGGCTCACTTATGAAAGGACAATGCAACTTCTGTGCTCGTTGACAGTCCTTGGAGCTTATTCCACTCCCTGCTTTTTTCTGGAGACTGTATTTGAAGTAGGTAAGGTCACTGAAACCGTGGTGAGAATGTGAGAAGATCCAGAAAAATTAGATGGTTGAAGTAACAGTGATTGCTTTTAACTTGATTTCTCTTTTTCTCTGTTTGCAGGCAGATGGGATTGCTTACTTTGTCCCTTGACCTGAGAACCTGAGTAGTGCTGGGTAGCATAAGCACTAGTAAGGCAATGAGAGGCCAAAGTAAACAAGAGTTTTCTTGGTTTAACTCTTCCCTACTGTTTTACTGAATACAGCTCATTTCTGTCACTTCCATACAGATGCATTTTAAAGTTGAATAGTGATTAAAGGAGAAATTTTAATCTATCTGGCTTCCTTTGTGTAAAAAGGTCTGCATTTAACAGTTGAGATTATTAACAATTCAAATGTAACTGATGAGTTTTCTCTATATTGTGTCAGTCTTTGTGGTGAATAAACATTTCAGCAAACCTTAAAAAGCTCAGAAGGTTTATTACTCATCTGAATTCATCTTTTCTACCTGTAAATGGTAGTGGATGGGAGTCTCAGAATTGAAAGCAAAAGTATTTAGCAAGATAAATTTGGGATGGCAGCAACATTTTGAGAATTAAAAAAGATACAGAAACAAAAGTTCAGTGAGGAAAATTTGGACAAATTTCTTGTGAATAAGGAATTGGGGAGGAAAATCTCTATTTCCTAGAAATCTAGGACAGGGGATGAAGCTGCTTGTGAAAACAAGTGTGCTTGATTTCATGCCTAATGCATACACAGAGCAGGGAGTGATGGAAGCAGACTGAGTGACATCAGCCACAGCATGGCCCAGCTGCTGATCAAAGATGCTGCTGACTACAGAGATCAGGCCAGAGAAACATGGAGCCAGCTGGGAAGCAGGAAGCCCACCTGAGAACAGCCATGCAGCCCCAGGGGCCATGGGGGGCAAAGTGCACTGATAAACGTGCTTTTGGGTGTACCTCGGACTGATTCCAGTGCACACCACGTCAGTGTGCAGCAGTAAAAGGTACAAGCTTTTCAGCTACAGACCAGTAATTCAGTGGTGGTTATCCCAGAAAGGTTTATGAGCAGGATTTGTTTTTCTAGCCAAACACAACTAAGAACCTGAAAGGCAGATTGCAGGATTTCTTTGTCACAGAACTAGTGGTTTGTTTGCTGCCTTAAAGTAAGTTATCTAATAAAGGAAGCCACAGTTTAATTACTTTCTGCTTTTGAGGTATATGATGTGATCTAATATTAGAAAGGAAAAGACCATTCTAATACTTCATTACAACCTTTAAAATTGCAACCATAATTTCTCCTGTGAGGGCCAAATAACTTTCTGCTGCTGGGGTGAGATAACTTAATTACATAAAATTCATGACTGAGGTAATTTTATATAAAAGCTACATATACTGATATGCTTGAATTTTAAAGACTAATTAGAATAATTTGGAAGCCAACAAAAAGAATTGATGATGGTTTTAGATAATGAGCTCCTGTTACTTTAAATCTAAGCAGAATTGTAATTATTCTAAGAATATAGACCAAGTAAGTATATGACCTTTTCAGGTAAAGGTAAATGTCTCTGGTGACATATCTGAGTAGTGTGTAACTATTTTGGGCTAACTTGCAGGATTCTTGAGGATTTTTGTTAGGTACAATTTTCTGAATGCACATAAGGGTCCTTCAGAATTTACCATCTCTGGATGCACAAGCATTCTGATGTTTGAGTAAAATGGAAGGAGAAATTGTGCCTCTCCTTCCTGAAGCCCATGTTGTTTTGCTGAGCCGAGTGGTCCATGAAGACATTTTGCAGTTTGCCACATTGCTAATTCTATTTCTACACTTGTCAAACACAATTTAATTCTAAAGATTTTGAATTACCTTGCAAACTGAATGCTCTTTTACTGATACAGTAGATCTGAAACCTGAAACAGCAGAATCCATACAGGGAACGAAGTGAGGATAACCAGGGTCAGCCACCCATCAGGAACTACCAGATGTGTCCATGGTGAGGAAGCAGCTCCAAGGTCAGGCAGGGAAGTCTGTCAGGAAGGGTCAGCATGGTGCATGGCCAGATGCTCCCATTCCTAGAGCATATCCCAGTACAGGCCAAGTGGGGAGCTCTAAGCCCAAACATAGATCCTGAGCCAAGCTTTCTCAACATGCTTTTCCCACCACTGAGGTGTTTTCTCAGCAGTCACACTCAGGAAGGATCACATGACTGTCCTTTGCCGGAGCACACCACAGAGCAGCTCGATCCCTGGGATGAGGAGAAGGGGCCATGCAGAGCCTGGTGGTGCATACAGGGCACCAACACACAGAGCAGATGGTACCAGTCTGCACATCCCTATTCCTAAATCAATTAAACAGTCTCAGCTGGCAAGCTGGGCTTCTCAGGTAACTCTCCTATCAGGTGACAAGTTCTGGGAGCCTCCTGTGTACTGATGGGGTTCTGGGATTAGGTTACCCTGCTTTCCTCTCCCCAAACTTGCCCCAGTGCCTCCCCCTCACCCCCACTGCAGCAGAGCAACAGCTCTTCACCTGCCTGGCCCTTGGAGGCTGCTGCTCTGAGGGCATTCACAGGGACTCCCCATCCCCTTGGGAGACCACCTGCCAGCCACACCATCTGGAGTGCTAATTAAAATAAACGGCAATTGATAGTTGTGACTATTGCTGTTTTCCATTGAGAAGACTTGTGTAACCTTCAAACTCTTGCTAGTGGTTTTTTTTTTTTGAAACTGTAATCATTTCCAAAGTGATCTGTGTGCTGGTTGCTACTCACACCAAACCACCAGTCAGAGATTTTAGTTGACATCCTCTCTGGAGCACATTTGCAGAAATTCATCCAAGCTGATGCCTATCTCAAGGCACATGCTGGTAAAGAAGATAAAATTGCTCAGTTTGTGGATACATATTTCACAGTGGATTTGATTGTGAATGCAGCTTCCATGCT
The DNA here is from genome assembly GCA_013396695.1 of Sakesphorus luctuosus. Classification (NCBI taxonomy): domain Eukaryota; kingdom Metazoa; phylum Chordata; class Aves; order Passeriformes; family Thamnophilidae; genus Sakesphorus; species Sakesphorus luctuosus. Next base: position 182,611 of record VWZD01006851.1, read on the forward strand.
TTTAGTGGAAAGCTCTAGCTGTCTGAGTAGGCAGAAACTAGAAATGCTAACCTATGAGGATTATGGAGGTTTGAATTATGAAGGTTTGAAACTGTAGGCAGTTTTGGGCCTAAATGAAGTGGTGCCTCCCTGTACCACTGGGAAACGGCAAGAGATAATTAAGACTGTGAGAAAACTGGCAGAATAGCTAAAACAAAGTGAGATAAGGGAGGACCTGAGAGGAGCAAACTGTGGGAATGGAATATGTGTTGATAATTTCTCATGAAACTAAAATTACATCTGTAGAGTGAGTAATATCCAATTAGAAGCTGTAATAAAGTAAATGGACACTGCCATAAACCTATGGGAAGGTGGCCATGGGAGAGATTAAGAATATGTAAAGAGTAACTTGTAATTTGACAGATCTTTGTTTTTTCCTATTCCTTTCCTTCCATTTTATTTTATTTTATTTACTTTTGAGTGTGTTACATATAGTTTAATAATTTAGTTTTGTGTGTGACATCTGTGGCCTGTGCTTGTTTCATCTGCCACAATGAGCTATGAAACTAACCCAGAAGTGATATCCTTGAAAAATTACCTCGACTGTATTCACTGAAAGTGTATCTTCAAGGAGCTGATCAATTCAGTTGATGAGGACTTCTCTAAAGAGTAGATATGCAGAACAGTAAAATAAGAGGTTCCTTAAAAGCAGACCAACTCAGAGTTCACTAAAGAGCCTAGTGAATAACCCTGCATAATTCCTTCCCACTGTTTTTCTATGCAGCTTTTCTTTATTAATTTGAAGTGAATCCAAGAAGAAGGCCACTGAACACAGATATGCTGGGGAAGGACTGGATTCTTTCATTTTTGAGAAGTTAAACTTTTTCTATATTTTCCCAGACAAAAATTTGCTTAAAAATTCAGATTTTAAATACAGATAAAACGAAATTGCTTTAACTTCTAAGAAGTCTTGGGTTAACAAGAGCAAGATGTAGAAAATATGAAAACATTCCTGTACTGGGGCAGTTTTTCTGAACAAAGATGGAAAGGATACAGAAGAAATGACTTACAGAATGTACTAGTTCTTCAGATCTGAGTACATAAGCAAAATCAGCATGGAGTAGATAATTTTCTTCTGTCTGTTCTAGGATGTCTCACTGCTTCTCCATCTGAGTTCTCACCTTCTTCTTTGCTTGTCTCACATATCCCTGTCCAGTGCAGTGCTGAGCAGAGCTGTTCTGCCCAGGCTGTCCAAGTGCCTGTGTACACCCCTCCAGACAAGCTCACCTGGACTAGTGCTAGCCAATCTCTGCCCTCTGTCTGAAAGGCAAAATAGTGGCTAATTTTGCCATTTTCAGCAAAGTTTAATCCAGATGTCATAATTAGGGCTGTTCCTCTACTTACCATCATTTTTTTCCTGAACAATTTACTGAACAGAAAGCAGAGAAATAGTTCAAAACTTGAGAGGTGGAATTGTTATGCTGACAGGTTCTGTCTGCCAGGTGATTTCTTGCAGTGAGTTCAGACAGCCCAAACCACTGAAACGTCTGCAAGTACTTCCCTGCTTCTTTCTCTTCTAGCCTTCAGAGAAGTGAAAGATTCCTTTTCTGGCTCTGACTGCTAGGCCAGGGGATGTCATGGTTGTCACACAGACCATGGGACTTCACTTTAAAACCAGAACCTAGTTAATACAGCTAATGGGGGGGGTCATGGAGAAAAAGTGCTGGTTTCAGCTTGGGATCTTTGTCCTTTTCAAAACCCTCTTGAACTCATCATCTTCTTGTTCATCATTTAGTCTATTTGAGTAGAGGCTGCCCTATCATAGAATCCCTCTGGAAAGTCCAGAATTTTCAATGATTTTAAAATTTTGTAATGCATTTGTAGTATTGTGATATGAGAGGAAAGGATTGCATTTGTATTTTTTCTGGTTTCTATGCAATACTGCAGTTTGAAGCCCCTATACACAGGAAGCATCTAGCTGCTTCAGCATCCATTCTTCAGTCCCCCTTCATCACCTGTGGATAAAAAAAGCAACATTTCCCTTTCTGCAGATTGCAAGATGAGAGAAGACAGTAATTTTTTTCCTGAGAATGCTTACTCCTTTGAGAAATCACATTTTGAATTCCTTCTTGGAGCAGTGCTTGCAATCTATCACTCCAGCGAGGCTGTCTTGACAGGGCATCAGCATTGCTTCCTTGTGCAAGGCTGCACAATCACAGTGGTACAGTGTTTCCAACTATGCAGCAAATTACTCCCCAGGTTTGCACAATCTGAGGTGTTGTCAGGGTGGATGCTCAGTTATGATCAGAACGGGCTCGTCTACTGGCTAAGCTGCAAACAGTCTATGACTGTCAGGGCTTTGTTGCTGGTTGTCCAATGATTTTCCTCTATGAAATTACTCTTGCTGTAGTTAGTTGCCATCTATTTCAGCTTGGCATGAAGTTGTGTCAGTACTTTTCCAAACTGTTCCTCCTTTCCAAACTCATACTAGTTTATTCCATCCAGTATGAGAAGAATAGGAAAACATGAGTAAGGAACAATCATAGGAGCCTTTGTAACTCTGAAAGTCACAAATCACAGTCTGTTGGTGCAGATTATGTTTTTCACCCAAATCACAGACAGTTTCCCAACAATGGTAATTTATTTATTTCTAAGGTATTTTATAATAGGAAGAAATTCCTACAAAACTCTATATAGCTGTTAATGCTTGGATTGCTAGGCAGTTCAGTTAACAGCTTCCTTTCTTTATTTTTGTTTTGCTGATAACATACCTCCAATAAATTCCAGTCTTTGGAACAACTCTCAGTCCTTAGGCTTTAGGTTCCGATTAACAGTAGTCTGTTTATCTCAAGACCCATTTAAAGTATTTCAGTTCTTGCAGAAGCCGTTTTTAGCTGGCCTTATGACATCATTTGCAGATAACATGGGAGCTGAGAGGGGTGAGCTGTGTAATGCTGCCTTTGTAGGACTGTCAGATGTGGCAGGTACACCAGCCAAGCCAGAAGGGTCACTGTGCATTGCTGCAGTCTGTGTTCAGCTGAGAAAACACTGTTTCCTCTATCCTTTCTCTCTGCTTCACCTTGCCAAGACCCATTTTTATATCTCACTTGGCTGAACCTGCTACAGAGTGAAGTTATCATCTGTCTGTAATGATGGATAAGAATTACTTCACATTACTTGAATTTTCATAGACTTATAGGTTGAAAGGAACTTCAAAAGATTACTGTCCAGCCTTTCATAAGGTACGTTTGCTTCAATTTTAATTTGATTTTACCTTATTTTTTCTTAACCAAAACCCTAGATGAGCCTGGACACTGGTTAAACTCAGTTATGCCTTTCTTAACTAACAGTGCTTTTCCCTCTGTGTATTGCTATGTGGCAAAGTGAAAGGGGAATGTGTTGGTGTCCTCCAGTCATTTCCTTGCAGCCCCTCCACAGGCAAATTGAATGGCATTGGGAGAATGATTCCTGGTTATTAAGCAGAAACACCTTAGACCTGTGGCCTGGAACAAGTACTACAGGGTAAGGTTATGTCTTAAATGACACAGAGAAAGGGCATATCCTGGCTGCATCTTAAACCCACATTGCAGTGGGTTGCCCTGTAGGACTCAAGTGCAGTGCTTCCCAAGGGAAGGAAATACTGTCCCCTTGTCTGGGAGCTGGTGGACTGGGATCTTTAGACATCATATGTACTTGTTATGGTCAATATTTAGTTATGAAGTCTCCGGAAGCTTAAGCTTCTTCTCTTTATTCCTTTAATGCAGTCAAGGCAACTGGATTAGAGTTTTTTCAGCTTTTTTTCCATCTTTCATGATCTTTCATCATCTTCACAGGAAAAGCGTGTCCTTCATCTAAAAGGCAGTAGCACCCTTAAAGTCTCCAAAAGCCAAGGTCCCAAAGCTGCTCTATCCCATCTTCCTTTCCTCTGGAAATGTTCCTGTAGTGGGTAACTATTACACAGGTGTTTCCTATGAATGAATAATTTGTTTGCTGACATCCAGCTGTGTGTAAATTGTTTCATCTGACCCACATCTCCCATGTTTTTTCCTTCTCTTTTTTTTTTGTGTCTTACAGTACAAAATAACTATCTAGCTTATTCTCATGTGTCTCAAGTTTTGTGCCTTGTCTTCCTCCATTAATCACCTGTTTCCCAAATAGAATAGGAACTTTGTCCATAAGCACTTATTTTCTCTTAAACTATTCCTACTTTTCTAGCTATTTTCCCACTGAACAGCCATTAGCTAAATGAGTTCCTATAATTTTTCTACTAGGTCCTTATTTCCTTTGACTAAGAAACCACTTTCAGCTTCCTTTTTTTGGTCTAGTAAGTATCATGAACATGATACTTCATACATATTAAACACAGAGCTGTGCTTGCAGGGCTTGTGGCAGTTGGTCTTTCTCACCAGTGCTGCCACCTTACTGTGGGATGCTGTTACAGGCAATATTGAATGTCCTCTCGGAGGCCTCCATTGCCTGGTACTCACCAGTAAGTCCAAGCCCAGCTGGTAAAGTACATGCTGATTTACTGACACTTCACCCTGTAAATTCTCAGTGGTACAGGACATATTATCTGCATCCTTCAGCTGTTTTAGTTGTCTCTAGACAGTTCTGATTTAGAGCACTTTTCCCTATACTTAAGAATGTCTCTAGCTGGACGCTGTTCCTCTTACATATGGGAACTAGCTCCATAACTGACAGAAAAAGCAGGATCCCAAGCTGCCTCATTCAGTCTCTTCTTAGAAAAGTGTAGATACTCTGGTTGGCCCAGATGGACATCCAGTGGCTCTCTTCCATTCTTCTCTCTTGCATATCCTTTGATTTCTTCCCAGAGCTGAAGTTTGTGTTTTGGTGTATTTTCTAATATCCTTGCTATAGCTTATTTCTGAATTCACAAATTCCAGATGGACCAAAGTCTTTATCCATATTATGGAAGGAACTCAGTCTGCAGTAGCTACGCAGACATCTTTGCTTTGCTCACTGTTCCAGTTGGGAGTTTTCATAGAGCTCTGCTCTTACTTGCATTCTCCGTGGTGGCCATACGCTGGAGTTGTTTCTGTGGGATGTCGTCCTGTTTCTTCACCTGTATGGTTTCCCTTAAACATGCATAGCTGTGCTCCCCCACCTCCACACACACATGCCCCCTTATATCCCTGCACCCTGAAATACTCAATGTTGTTTCTTTCAGAACGTTTGAATACTTGCTATGCACTGTGCCTAGATTTTAATTAGAAATATGTGTTTCTCTGTAATTTTTCATGATGTGAATGGTGGTAACTAACCCTACTGATTCCAGTCAAGTTTAATTAACTTGAGAAAATCAAAGTACATCCTAAAAACCGGCACCACCAACTGTGACTGTTGGGACAACTCCATTTGAAATCCAAGTGTGAGTTCACATGTGGTCAAAACATTCTCTCCCCAGCCAAAGGAAAGAAGCATTTTCTGTTGAGAGCTGCAGTGGACATGGTAGAGTAACAGGTTGGTGGATGAAGGGGAGAGGTAAGAGTGTAAAGACACTGTAGTAGGCTCTGTAGATAAGTTCTTCTGGAAGCAAAATAAGGCAGTGATTTGTCTACTGATTCAAGTGTGATGAATGTAAGGAAGCAGGTGGATAGATTTCTTTTACAATGCAGAGGAAAAGTCAGTTATACATCAGGATATAAATGAGAAGGTTTGAATATAAATGAGATGACACAGTAAATGACAAGATGTATGAAGAGGAAGCTTTTTGGCAACAAAAGTAACTTGTTTTGTTCTCTTAGTCTGTAGACCTGAGAGACTAAAAGAACAAAAATGTAAATGAGTGCTTGGAGTTTAGTGATGTGTGCAAACCTCAGGCAGGAGTCTTGCTTAGCCTGGAGGTACTGAACTGAAATTTAAAAAGCTGCATTAATACAAAGCTGAAAAAAGTGGTAATCAGGCTCTATATGAACAATGTGGGTTCATCATGACAATCTGAGTTCACTGTGACAGGTGAAGGGTTTGTACTAGACCAGGATCCTTCAGGTGGCAATGGAAGGAGTTCAGAAGAGGTCGTTTCAGCCATGGAGGAGCTAATGTATCTAAACATTGCCATGCATTTTCTGACTTACACTGATGGCTGTAAACATTCCAGTAGTGAATAAGTGACTGCCATGGCCACATTCATTAATAGAGAGAACATCTGTTTGCACAGGCAAATTAGCACACACACATATACACACACACACACACACACACGCATTCCCACTGTTGGTCCTACTGAGCTCCATAGAAGGGTTTGTCTGAATCAAAGTCTGAAAAAAGTAGTTTATTTTTTCCTCTCAAGTGTGATTGACATTGTAGGATGTTCTATTTAAAAAAAAAACCAAACCAAAAAACCAAAAAAACCCCAATTATTTTCCATTCTTTGCCATCTTGTTTCTTTTAGATGTAGTTCATGTGGAAAGACTGGTGGTGGAAGGCAGATTGTATCAGGCAATGTGATGCTGAAAAATTCTGCTACACAAATAATCTATAATCAGGAATTCTGTTATTTCAAAGGTTGTGCTCTGTATTTTCTGCTTTTCTAAGGGAGGATTCTAATTCATAGGAGATTTTACAGATTTTTTCATTAGCAGAGAAACTGTGGACAAAAACAAAAAACAGAGTAAAGTATGTGAGGTCCTGATTTGTGTGTTTATGTTGGAAGTACAGCTATGGCCAGGATGAGTGGAGGTAAAAGTCATCCTCTCCAGCAAGAGAGTATTAATTTTTTCTTTGTTCCTGAAAAGGTTCTGTTAAGTAAATGAGAACAGAGCACCTACTCATGAAATCTCTCTACCTTTTTCTTAATCCCTTCCTCTTCAATGTGGTTCCTTTTCAGTTAAAGGAAAAATAACCATTGTAATGTTGTGTACAGAATGTGCAGCCTGGAAATCTAATTTCTGGGCAGGTTTACAGCCTGCTGCAGTGTGGGTTAGGGAGACGTTAATGCACATGCATGAGATTGTCTTCACATTTCCATAAACATCAAGGATTATTGTTCCACAAAGAAAATATGGAATGCAGGTTGCTTTGGTAAATGTTTACCCTGAGGTCAATAAATCTTGATACTCATCTCAGCAGAAGTCAGTATCTACTTATTAGAATTATTTTTTAAATTAGGCTTATTGATAAGAGTACAAAATAGCCAGGTGCAGGTGACAGGCTGAAGATATCAAATTAGAATTGTTATGTGATAGAGAGGTAAACTACTAATATCTAGAAGATATAGTCTAGTTTTTAAAATGTATCAGCTACATCTGAAATGTAGTGAAACACAGAACACCAGTTCTTATACCTCAGGCATTCAGGAAAAAATAATTACTTAGTGATTGTATATTTACCTTATAAAAAATTCACATGAAAAGGTTTTGAAATTCAGCAAAATAATGTGTTGTATGGCTCACACATTTAATGGTATTTATTATTGTGCATGCTTTGCATAAAGTAACAGCTAGATTAGAAAAGAGACACAACATCATCAAATATTTTGAATAGGTGCTATTTTCCTTCATAATGTGGCAAATACTGTATCAACAGATAGTCAAGAATATATTGTGCTCACAGCCAAGAGAAGAAAAGCCAAGAGAAATAAAAATGTTACCTAATGGAGCCTGTTAGCATTTCTAGTGGACTTTTCATTGTTGAAGCTTTCTCAGAAGTGGGATAAAATTTCTAGTCAAAGCAAAGAGACATAAAAAAGGAAAAATAAAGAAAATAACCCTACGTTTTACTTTCATCAATGGAGATCAATAAAATGCTTAGTTGGATAAATTTATACTCTCTCTGCCTCTCACTTTCCTTCAAAAAATTACAGAAAATAAGGCAAATTTTATTTTGATTATTCTTATTTATCTCTAATTCTACAGCACAATAGAAACCAGAAATATTTACAAAGCATCCATAGTGGACAAAAGTCTGAATGTTGTTTGAATTGGTGGTAGTCAAATTCCAGGATAACTTTTATGTTTCGAGAGCACAAACATCTATTAGGGATGCAATAACATTATTTCATTGCGTTATATCCATTTTTTTCTTTTTTTGAAAGTCACGAGGGAAGAAAAAAGGGAAATGCTGTGGTTTTAATGGTGCTTTGCTTCTGAAGATATTGTGAAGAGAAGCATCCAGAGGAGTTGTTGATGGAAACTGCTTCATGATACCTTTGATAACACGGGAAGGGGGAAAAATCAGATGGAAATAATTATTTGCCTTAAGAAGGCAGATAAAGATAAAAGACTCTTCACAAGAATACAGGAATCAAAAGCAGTTCAAGTCACATAAATTTAAAGGAAAAACTTACTATATGCACACTGAAAAGTGCAGTAAATAAAACTGCCTGAACCACATTTTGTGAAGAGAGTATCAAAGCTGAACAAATCTAGCTTATCTACCAGAAAGAGAAATCATGAGGAAGAAATTTGTTAAGTAACAACTGGAAGGATGTGATATTGCAGTCTAGATCTGTTTCAATCTACCTTTTAGGATTCCTCACAAATGTGTGTGTATCATGAAACAGAAAATCTATTGAAGGGTTTAAAAAGAAATGTTTTGGGTTCTGTCAACCTAAAGAACATTGCAATTACATCAGGAACTTAAACAGAGACTGAAAGAGTTTTAAGCCCTTTAAATTAAGCTTAAAATTTGAGAAAAGCCCAGGACTACTTCTGTAAAATTGCAGACCTGTATCCACCAGGCCTTTGTTAATGTTCTGACAAAGATGCTCACCTAGAAGCATGCACTGACTTACTGTCAGATGACCCACAGGAAAATAAGGCCACGTATGAGAATGGGTTTTTTATTACCACTGTCTCAAAAACAATAATAAAAAAATGAATTACAGTGTATGCTGGAGAGAATGGCCACAGGCCTTATGACTGCAGCAAGGCAACTTGGGTCTTTAGACCATCTCCAAGGTAGGTACTGACATCTGAACCTGCCTTTATAGTTAAGTAAGAGAGAGAAGTTGCTTTTCCCTGTTTTTGGATGGGGCAAATATCTACTCCAAAACCTCAGAAGTGTCTGGATTTTTCCATTGCCTTTTTTGTTTTGCCTTTAAGCAAAGTCTAGGCAGCAACTCAGATATACCTGCTCCCCACACTGGAGCCAACAACTGAGAAGGTGAATCTCCCTCCAGATGCTTTAGACTGCAAACATACATGTTTCTTGGAGCCACTTTTCAGAAAATATATAATATGTATTGATCTGTAACCTTTTAATGAGATGAGAAAAAACAGGTGAACCTTCGCTTTATTGTATTGATGCAGTGAGGGCCTTTGACTCAGCTGAGGGGCTGATTTTAAACCTTAAATATTTCTGTCTGTGGCCACTAGAGTGTCAGTAGGTAAATGTTTTATACTCAATCTGAGAACTAATTTTCTTGTACAGGGCTACTTTAGAGGGAAAGAGAGAAAAGGTCTTTTAAAAACTTTTATTTGCCTAGTTAACAGAGCATCTAGTGAGGAAAATGAAGAGATCTTGTGTATCTGCTCCACGTTCTGAAACTGCTCATGTAAAATGACCTTTCACTTGGATGACATTTTACTTCATTTTATGTAAGTTGTATCTTCTGTTTCATCTCCTTTCTGTGAAAGTTGGTTTTAACCAATTACTGAGCTACAAAATAGATATTTCTTATAAATTTTGTCACTTACACTGGTAAAGTCAAAGTTCAGAAGTTTCATCTCATACTATATAAGCCACTACAAAAAATATTTAAGCATATATTTACATCATTTAGCAGACTACTTACTGAGTATTCCTCCTTTTCTGAAGTGATCACAGGAAGGAAACCTACTATTTAGAATAAAATACACTGGCTAGGCAGATAACATATTCTGTGTATGAATTACCCACCTCATGTCTTACACCTTGTCATGTCAGTTTGACACCTCTGAGGTTTTTACTGGCAAAGTAGAAAAGGAGGTGACTGCAAATGCAGTTTAGGATGAATGTGTTCTATTTTAAGAGTCATGGTTTCGGAAATAAAGAAGGATGTTTGTCTGTTTCCAAGAAAATTCTTGTCCTTTGGAAAGTATTTAATCAGCATTCAGTTCAGGCAGATAATCATTTAAGGAGAAATAAAATACAGCAACTGGGTTGGGAGAGAGTAGGCAGCTTTTGGATTAGGGATGGTAAACTTTCTCTAACATCTCCACTGTGGCACCTCAGTTTTTACAAAACATCTCTTGCAGTCCATGAGTTTACACTGTAATTGGCTGACAGGGGTTGGGTTGCACAGTGACCAGACAGATCACAGGGTACGAGGAGTGGTTTACATGCCACAGCCTTTGTGTGAAGTAAATGGCCCCTTAAATTGTGGCATCTGTAGTTGTCTCTCATTAGAGGAGATAATACTGTTGTTGCTGGGCTCATTATATTTGCTGTGTTGCTTTAGTATAGGCATATGCTGCAACAATCTGCTGAGACATTGCTTTTGGGTAGGTAGGAGCCCAAGCAAAGCTTTTCCTGTGTTAAACAGAGTGGATGTGCTTATGCTGAGGGCTGAGGTGCTCAGGCACTGTGGCCATTAGAGGGGCCATGCTGTCCTCAGCTAAAGAGTAAATCAAGACACCTAATGGGCTGTGAGGTTTCCAATTCTTCTTTGCACTTGTAGCTTTCCTGTGGATGCTTCTGGTCAAAATCCAGAATAAATAGAGTTTATTTGTAATTGGGCTTGAAATTGCATCCTGAAAAATTAAGAGGATCAGCCTCACAAATGTTACGGATTGAGTTTGCTTCAGGTGGAGTGTTTCTGTGTTGGCATCTGTGTGAGCTGTGGAGGGGACTGAACCGGAGGCTGCGGTGGTGTTGTCTGCTCATACTGCACTGGGCTTTCACATGCCACCTTGGCTTATTCCCAGCTTAGTCCTTCCAAGCTTCTGACTGTGTTCCTTACAGCCATTGCAGTGGAGGAAGCGCTGCTAAGAACCTCAGCTTGGTTGCTGGTACTCTGCCATAAAGTGTTGTGTGAGCACTTAATTTCACTATTTTTTTTCTGCATACAAATTGGCCACAGCCAAAAAAAGCAAATAAATTCTCAGACAAACACTTTCTACGTTTGTGCAGCTTGTTCTGTTCTGATGAATGTGGTACAACACTTAGGCCTGTACTGGGCTTAGTAAAACTTGCTCAGTACCTCTGTTGATCATCTCTCTCTGAAGCTTCTGGAGAAGGAAGACTGGCATTTGTAATGGGCTGAGCTACATCAATCCCTGTTATCTCTTCAGGAACAGAGGGTGCTGGGCTTCTCCCTGGCTTGCCTCCTGTGGGAAGGGTTTAACTCACCAGCCCTTGCTCACCCACTGGCCTTTAGCAGGGGGAACGAGTCTTTATGGACTTCAGGGGCACCATTGCAAACAGCCAGTTTAGGTGAGATAAATTACCCTTCTTATATGGGGTACTTGAAGCATCCTAATCTGTACAGCTAAATGCAGGACTATTGCTGAATATATTCTACTGTTGCTGGATGTTTAATATGTCATTATGTTTAATGATTGCCATTATTTGTGTTAAAATGGTGCTGAGCTGCTCAAACTGGGCATCTGTACCTGTCTTAGTTTTGACATTTCCTATCTGTGGGATGCTTGGCTTTGTAAGCCTGATTTGCTGGGATAATTAGCATTATAGTTCATAAGGGAATACACAGAATAAAGGATTCAGTAGAAACAGCTAATCTTAATTAAAATAACAGTTTAACTAATATTTTTCCTGTTGCTTTGTTTTCATTAATAATACTGGTGGACAAGGTTGTTGGGGTATAATAGCAGTTTATGTGTTGAAATGGCTAATCGAACACAAATGAGTCAGATTCAGTTGACACTAATAAAATAACTAGCATTTGTTGAAGGGAAAAAAAGGACAAAAATCAATATGGAAGAAAAATACTTACACCATCCACGAGGGTTTGAAAAATTAAAGGAAAAAAAATCTTTAGAAAAATGTACTTTCAAGTGTCTTTGAGAAAGAGATCAGAAACAAAGTAAACAGCCATTGAATGTTCAGAAATTCAATGTCCTGAAAGTGAAAATCTTTAGGAATAATTAAGGTGGATAAAATCTCCTTGCATTGGTAACAGAAACAAAATCACAGGAGTTAAGCTTGATAAGACAAAGATACCAGTGACACGTCACAAATAAATCATTACCAGCCTGTGATCTTACTGTCACTACAAAGATCAAACTCTGAATTTTTTTAAGTGGGAAATTTGTTTGCATGGGGACTGCAAAACTCTGCTGGGTGGTTTCAGAGTGTTTTTACTCATGCAAAGTAAAGGACATCTAGAAGCCTGCTTGTAAAATGAAACTCGGTGTCGTAAATGAAACTATATCAGAGATACTTTAGTAGGAATTTATCTTCACCCCCACAATGACCATTTTGATAAATTTTGGTATGCTGAAGTCAGGAACAGTCTTAAAAAACTTAGTTGAAAATTGTGTGAGTTTGGGGTTGGATTTTTTTCACAGAATACATTGGGCAAAAAATATTTCATAGCAAATGTAATGCATACAGCTCAGGGAGTATGTTCCAAAGAAAATCTATTCAATCGAGAAGCATCAAAGCATTCAAGCAGGACCTTGAATGAGTTATTAAACAGTAAATAGTCTGGGAATGAAGGTAGAAAAATATATATGAAAGGGAAAGCAGTGGATGTGATGAGCTTTCTGTAGAAGCTGTTTTCTCCCTTGGCCTGTAATTTAGATATGAATTTATTCTGCCGTGAACAACGTATTTTTTATCTCTGCTCACCACCTCTTTATCTCATGCTTTTGGGTTTGGAGTGACTTTAATGGGAGCAAGGAACAAGACTTAGAATAAAATAAAGATGTCATCTTGAGAGAAAGGCCAGGATTTGCCCCCTGTGAGGGTCAAGTCCTGAAATATTAAGGGTCATAACAGCTGCTGATTGCCTGCTGGAATTTCCACTAAATTGTTGCCTTAAAATACTCCAAGTTTAAATGGAAAGTGTCATTTTCCCCCAAGTAAGCTATTTCTCTTTAGCCATTAATTGGAGAAAGAATACTGTGAGCCATCTGTTACTCTGCTCAATTTCTGCAGGTTACATAGCAAATTCAGGGATTTATTTTTTTTTAGTTACAGTGTTTTGGGGTGATTATTTCAGCTGCTAAAGATCCTTTAAAGGCTTGCTATAAATGTACACATGCACAAAAACATATTGATGAGTAGCATTTCATCCCTAGATTATCAATATAAATCCAGCCAAGTCTTATGATAACTTAAAGCTTTGAGATGGGCATTTATCAGCCTATCCAGTCTTGCTGAGGAGCTTTATTTCAAACAGTCTAGGAGGAGGGGTCAGACTTTGGTCTCTTGTCTACAGCATCCCTTTTTATCTTAGCTTTTTCTCTCTGTGAGTCTTGCAGCATTTCTTCTTGGTGGCCCATTTTCATCAGGACTTTGCAGGCTTTCGGACATTGCGATTCAGAATCATTGTTCTACAATTGATGTCTTCAAACTTCGGGACTGGGAAAATAAAAGGATGTTAGTTGAAAAGGCTTTTTAACTGGGAAAAGGAACTTTACCAGGGGAAGGAAAACAGGAAAAAAGAGAACCTTTTTCCAAGTGACATTTGCATTGCTACTGCATTTTTGCCTGATAAGTAGACACACTTATAGAGTGGAAGGTTTTCAGGCTTCAAGAACACACTATAATCAGCTAATGGAAACTCCCAGATAGCACAGACCGCATGTTTTTCTCAGATTAGTTTAGGTTGAAATATGACATATCTTTCAGAAGAAAATCCTGTGAAATGTTCAGTGCCTAGTGATGTGACATTTGTCAAAGAAGTGGAAAGATGTTCCAGTGGTAAATCATCCTTCCTATAGACAGTATACACCATATGTCTGAATGGTGAATGCTGCTGATTCAGTTTCTGGTACCTGGGTCGGTTTGCCAGACTGAGGAACTCTTTTAATCTATTTTGTGTTTGCCACTGTGTGTCTTGGGCTATAAACACAGACTTGTTGTTCCTAAATCTCTTGAACACCTTGAGCTTTTTCATATGAACCATGTTTGTCAACTCTCATAATTCTTTTGTTTTCTTCCTGAACTCTCTCTGACTACTCAACATCTGTTTTGAGCTGTGGGAATCAAACTTGGGCACACTGTTTGCCATCCCATTCAGTATTTCCACATTCAGGGACTACATTCATTCTGTTAGCAGGATGTCTTACTCAAGTGCATGTTCAGCTGAAAAACCCATGGTATCCCCCAGTCCTTGTTGGGTTGTTAACACTGTTAACAGCCTGGTCTCCAACTGCTGGAGTTCTTGCTGGTTGGTTGTGCTGGTTCCCAAAGCAATCCAATCTGCTCTGTACCACAGGCTCTACCTCCTCATTGTTCAGCCACTCCTCCAATTTTTGTCCAATCTGCCATCTTTATTAGTAATGATTTTATGTTTTCTTGCATATCAGTGATAAAATGTAAGGAGGAGCAGGACTATGAATGAATGGCTTTAGGATCCCACTGGAAACACATGTTCAAGAACAATTCCCTGAAGAACAAACAATCACTCAGAGTTTAATCCTTTTAATGTATGTCATGTTGATTTTTATGTTAATCAGAAGGTTTTTCAGGTTAATCAAAACATCCCATAGTAAGCACCATCTAAAGTAGCTTTTGGAAGTCTGTTATGCCATCATGGTTACTTTTCGCAACTTGAACCTCCGTGAAAAATCATACTGGTTTGGCAAAATCTGCTTGCTATGAGTCTGTGTTGATGGGCAGTAATTATGTTAGCCATCTTTATTTCCTTATTAATCAAGTCCCTCTCAGCCATTTCATTATTTTCTCTGCGATCTGCCAGGCTCACAAGCTTTAATTACCTGAGCTGCCCGTGTACTACCTGCTGAAAATACTGGGACAACCAGAGTTTTCTTCTGGTTGTCTGAAAGTTTATGTCCTCACATACAAATAACAGTGTCAGTGGCACAAGGACCTCTTAAAATTCTTGATGGCGCATGGAGCAGATTATTTTAAATGGTGAAAAGACTAAGAAGGACAATACTTAGCTTTGTTGCTTAGAGGACATTAGCAAGCAGGGCACATTGCAGGCAGGTAGGAAGATAGTATGTGGCTTATGTGCAAAACAATTTTCTGATTGCAGAGGAGTTTAACATTGCCTCATCCATTTGGAAATATAAGATACTTGATAAGTGGGAAAATGTTACTTGAAAGTAGCATTCATAAGTTACTACTTTTTGAGCATTTTTCCACTTATCTCTGGACCTGTCAATCAATATTTTTTTCTGTCAGTAATCAAAAATACAAAGAAATTAGAAAATTGCGAAAGTTTTCTGCCTGGGAATCTTTACTAGAAGTCCTTGCTTACATATTCAATTTTGCAAATATCAATGTCTTGCTCCAAATTAGAAACTCGTCTTGTTCTTCAATGTAAGTAAAAGATGCAGCTGTAGTTACATTAATTCATGTAGATACAGATTTACAAACACAGTATCCTCTAGGAGAGATCCCACTTTCTTTACTTCTCACTCTCTTGGGCACAGTGCCCTCGTCAGCTGGACAGTGTTCGCAGGGCTGTCTGACAGGGGCACCCCCAGAATCCTGTGGGCTTTGGAGCTCAGCATCCCTCAGTTTGGCCTGTGTTTGGGCTGGTTTTCTCTGGCAGGGGGACTGGAGACTGCCAGCCTGGATGGAAAACATGAACAAGGGCAAGACCTTTGGGAGTGTGTGCTGATCTTGCAGACCCACTGGAAGGGGTAAATTTTATAAAAATACAAAAAAGCTCTGGTCTTCCCCTGAAGTGTGTAGCCATTTACTGAGAAGTGCCCCCACCGGGCTGTCCTCACCTGGCCGTGCACTGCCCCAGTCAGGGGCAGGACTGCAGCCACCTTAGATCTGCAGACACAGCACGAAAGTGAGGCTGGAGCAGAGCCCACACAGGGAATTGTGGGGTTTTTTCAGAGTCTTTGGTGAAGTGTGTCCACCTGTCAGCTGGGGCCTGAATCTATGCAATGGGAAAGCAAACTCTGCGCTGCTGATGGGGAGGAGATGCAGAAGCAAACCCTGTGAGGGCATCCTCTTGGTTTACTCTCTATATCATGCACTCCTTTGGAGATAGAGGGGCTTATCTTGGTCTTGATTAGTTTCTGAGGGAAATTGAATATCAATAAAATCGCTACCCAATTCTATTTTAAATGCCCATGGGGGCAGCACTATTGGTGCTGCATCTGGAAGCCCCACTGCTGCCAGAGGGCATCTGCACAGGATGTGCAACCCAATGCTTCACTGGGGATGCCAAGCAGTCAGAAAGCAGGTGGTGGGAAGAAAATTGGTTTTCTAGAGTGCTCCACCTTTTACAATGCCCACTGCTGCAGTTAATGCATGTTTTCTTAATGCCTGAACTCTCATGCAGTTTTAGGATGTTTGAGCCAGAGGAAGGTGCTGCTGAGGAGGTGGCTGCCCTCATGTTGCATATTTAAAGGTTGTTTTCTTTAGCTGATAGCAGTTTTTCGTCTTGTTCAACAGTCTGCTAAGCCACATTGAACTTGGAGATTCATTGTGCCACCTCCTTCATGAGTTCACAAAGGTCTGCAGGTCTGACAGCAGAAAAAGTAAAACTATTCAGCCGAAGCATGGGAGCAGACTGGTGTTAATTAATAGATCGATTCTAATCTATGCAATAAAGTGTATCTCAAACCTGGCACTCACAGATGTGAAAATACTCATTATTGGATCCATACCAGCAATAAAAATTTTGAGCTTTTTTAAAAAAAAAAATCAAAAAATGAATGGTATTTTTAACTCACAGGTTCCTAAACCCATAGTTTTATAGTATCCTTACTAAAAAGATATAACTTTAAAATCCAATTCCTTGGTGTTGATCATAGAGTTGATGTAAGCAGGCTGCTGTACTCCCCTTGAACATCACCCTGCCTGTCTTTGCTGTTGTGTGAGCAGCAATGGGTCCAAATCAGAGGGGAAAGAGCTCTCTCAAAATCACATATTGAAAGTCTTATCTTTACATCAGGACATGGTGTTATCTTTCTGGTAGGGGGATCTTGCTGCTTCCTGGGCTGTATCACAGCCATTCACTTGCAGCAACTGTGACTTAACCATGACATTGAAGAATCCTTGCTTAGGAAAGAGGTTTTATCACGAGGATGCTGATTTACAGTGCATGATCATTGTGTTTTTCCTTGTACTAAATGTGGGATGTATGTATACTTTTAGATACTTTTATTTTAAAATGTTCATTCTGATATAAACCCAAGTTTTAATTCCTAATAATTTCTTAGTTTTTTTCATATTTCACCCATTATTTTTTATCTTATAAATAAAATGTGCTTAGAAACAGATGCTTACACAGATGGTACACCTTAATGGGCTTTGTTCCAGCCAGGTATTAGATACTGTTGCCCATAATAGTTAATTTTCAGTTTTGAAATTCAGAGGTAGTAGCATTTTACTATGGCTGGTCAGTTACTGTGACATTGGAGTCCTGTAAAGTTTTTTATTATACTCCTCTTTAAATTAGATTTAGTAGTTATGTCATTTGGGGTTTTAGGTTGCCTACTTGACATTTCTTTGTGCACAGCACTAAATGTGCAAATTTTTGTGTTCATGAAATAAATGTATGGAGAACTCCCAGACTCAGTATAGTTTTATCTGAACACAGCATTTTTTTTTGTATTTCAAATGAAGTGAGTATTTGTGCAAAATACTATGTTAAGGTGACCGTTCAACAGCTTTAGAAATCTGCTTTTGGTTTGGATGTCTTAGCACCATTCCCTGGATCCGCCATCTCTGGCTCACAGGCTGGCACAGCTGGAGGAGTCAGGTGTGCAGATCTATAGTTTGACCAGAGGAAGAGGCGAGTGATGCTGCTGTGTTCATATCCTGATTCCCCATTGGTGTCGAGAAAGTATTTCTTAACTCCATAAATATTCAAAAGCAGAGGGAAACTCCTTGCCTTTGAAATTGTTTGTCAAGCTATCAAAATTTACAGGAAGCATGAAGGATTTTTTAGAGAAAGTCTTCTGCATAATTCACCCATCTAATTTCTTACCAGATCTGTCCTACTTTCTGCTGACTCAGGCTGGTGTGATCTTGTAATCCTATCAAATGTTTCAAAACCTACAGTTTCAGTTTGTTGCAGGGAAATGTAAAGGGTATATTATGTTTTCTCTAGAGATAGATTACTGCTGTAAGAAAAGGAAATAAAATTCTGACTAATTTGTCTTCCTTGGCTATGAAAATGGTTTATTTAACTTGATCAAACTCTCTGGAACCAAATCCAGTCTATTTTATGGAGTTGTTACTGCAAATGACTCTGATAAGGTTACCTGTGTAAATGTTAGGACATGAAGGACTTGGCCATAGATACCAGGAAGATCCACCATAATTTGATAGCCCTGGGTGGTTTCCGTCTGCCCCTTTTCTTTTATTTCTTACAAACACCTGTGTGCTCATGTTTTGTGCTGATGAATGCATAAGAGATCTCTTCTTTGGCAGCGATGAATTGGCAGCATTTGCTGTGTTTGGGCATTGGGTGGCTCATGGAGAGCAGAATTCTGTAGGCAGCAAGTAGGATCTGACAGCAACCTCCAGGTCCACAATGCCAGGCACTGGGTTGTTGCGTTCGTTTATTTAAGAGGCTGCTGCCACAAACGAAGTCAGAGCGATGGCTCTGCGGTCCTCACATTGACGGCTGTGGAAACTGGGCTTGTAGCATTCTCCAAGTAGTTCTTTTTCAGGAGCCCACACTTCTTCACCAAGGTATCTAATAAAATTAACACATTGTGAGGTTAAGTGTTCAATAAATCGTTAATTTTGTTTTCTTATCATCTTCTGTGGGAATCAGTAAAATACTTTCTTTCGGGCCAGATCTTGAAAAGATCTCTTTGATATTATTAGGAGAGACTGTAGAGTTTAGAATTTCCAAATGGACATCTTTCTGTGATGTTTTGCTTGATTTTGGTGACTCAGAAAAGGCTACCAGAGGGAGCACAGTGCTGTTAGATCTATCAGAACCATGAACCAATACTGTGCAGATGAGGAGGAATGGTAAGATTGGGAAAAATATGTTCCACTTCTAAGGCTTCTTCAGAAAATAGATAAAATTAAAGAAAAGGAATACCAGCCTATTACCATAATGCAGAGTAGCACCACACAAGACTTTCATTCATGCCAGTTAATGATTTGGGGAAAACAGGCTTTCACAGGCTGAGATTAGTGTGGCTGGCATTTTCAGGTGCAGACTCCTCTCTTTCTGCCCACTGTCACTGCAGAGCAGGTGCTGAGTATAAAGCCCTGTAGCGCTGCTGTTGCCAACTCTGGGCAGGCTGCACCCCAACACCACGGGGACGAGGTTTGCAAGCAGAGACACGTGGCAGGTGCTGTTCCCTCCTGCATTCACAGTGCTACAGAGTGGATGACAGAGCAAATGCTGTGGGGTACTTCCAGTGGACAATAATAAAGAGAAATTATGGCAAAGTTCATCACCTACTATTGCTGCTTCCATCCCACCCCCTCACCCTGTGCTGGATGGCACTTCTCAGGCACAGCTCTGTCACTTGAATGATGACCCTGAGTGCTGCTGATGCACATGAATAGGCCAGGGGTCCTGCTGGGGCTGTGCAGCTGGATGAGGAGGTACATGGCTCTGCACAGGGGTTGTTTTGAGCTGCGACATCCCCATCCACAGCCCTGTTTGTGACCCCCTCGGAGTCTGCTGTTGAGGGCACTGGCCAGCCAGGGGGAGGCATCCAGCTTGACTTCAAGGGATGACAAAGCCAATTGCAGACAGGTTTCTGTGCTTTTTTCTCCTGTGTGATAGCTCATAGTTGTGTATACCCACCATTGGCTCAGTGAGATCTGGTTTTGTCTTGTTTTTCGTTTGTTGCTTTTGCCTTTATTCTTTCTCTCCTTGGATGTACCTTCCAGGATGCCCAGGAAGCAAATGTTATGGCTTGGTTTGTCGGCTTCATTCAGTGTTTATTTAATCAGTGATCACCTTGGCTTGTAAAGGTTTTTTTTCCTGCTCAGGGTCTAGAGCTTTCTTTAGTTTTATTGGTGAATTTCTGTTCATTCTGAATTTGATGCCTGCTTTTTATATAGGATGGGGGGAGTCAGTGCTTGTATTCTAAATATTTGAAGATAATATTGTCCAGAAAGTAAAATCCTGTTAATTCACCTGGTGAGGTTCAGGTGGATGAACTGCAGAAGGATGAAGAGCAGGATTTCCCTGTGAGCTCACATACTGTATAAAAACAACAAAAGCCCATCAGAGAAATCAGTCATGTTCCAGGAAATACCATTTAAAATTGAGGAACATCCTCGCCCAAATCATGTCCTATGGTCAGCCATCAAAGTGAATCACAGATACCTCCCAGCAGGATCACTCCTCTTTGCATACTTTTGTTGAGTTTAGTGCTTTTATGTTAGAGAGATATTTTTTTTAATGTCTCCAGCTACATCCAATGGCTAGGCTCAGAAAATCACAAACTCACTGTTGCAGCTGCAGCATCACCCTGTAGAAATGTCTGGCAAAGCAATAACACTTGAGTATTTTTTCTTTTCTTTGGTGAGAGCAGAGGGGCAGTGGTTCTCTCTCCTCTTTATGGGTGCTCCCACTGCCCCAAGGTCTTGGCATCCTTTGTGCCACCCACTTTGGTGGGCATGTGATCACAGCCACTTCCTACACCATCTATCTATTTTTGTTTTGATTTAGGACAGCAAGGAATCTATCATTCGGAAAACTATTGTCAATACCTTGTGCTTAGAAGGCCTTTCAGCAAAAAACTTTGTATTTTCAGCAAATAAAAACCTTTGTGCTCCGGTGATGGTAACCAAACTTCAGCTTCTCAGCAATCAAAGGGCACAAAAAATTATTTGGAAGCTCCCTTCACTTTTTGGTTGCTATTACAAGTCAGAGGTTGTGCATATTCTCCATGGGCTGCACTGGAGGGATTTGTGTGTTGGAGGAGAAAAGGATGAAGAGTTTAGCTTTGTGACCATAGTCCTCAGACGTCTTCAGGCAATCTGGTGGCACTGCACAGCAGCTTCACTTCTGATCAGAGCCACAAACAGGGAGCAGTGCACCTCAGCGTGGCAGTTTGTGTTGGTGGGAGCATGGCCCATGGGACTGGATCCTCCTTTTGTGTGTGCCTCCAAGTGTATCACAGGCTCTTGATATCTAAACACAGATGTTCCGCTTGTCCAACACACAAGGCCAAACAACAGTTAGTGTGATACATGTGTTGTTCAACACTCCAGCTGCAAGTCATTTGAGTGTGTTTACAATCCTCCTTGACAGTCTTCATTGTTTTGTTACACTTTGCTACTGCTCTTAGTATCAGCCATAGTTGCACCTAAGTTATATGTAAAAATAATGAAGGACTAAAGGCTGCTTTATTAACATTGTTTTATGGAAGAGGGGCATAGAAGTTGCAGTTTTGGAAAACACTGCATAAGCAATTACTATTTTTTTAACCTTTGGTTCACCTTCCTCTTTCTTAGTGTTTAAGTCTTGCTGCCAATAGGTCTAATTGAATAGAAACCTGTAATGGAAATTAAACATTCCGAACACATGCTGGTCACAGCAAAATAACCATTATCCTTAATGGAAACTGTGCGTGCATATTGAGTGAAGGGATTCACCACTTTGCTTTTAATTCCATGTCATTTAGAATTACTGAATGAATAGGAGTGTGTGTATCCGGGCTTGTTTTCATCCCCCTAATGTACAGAAGATCAAATCCTAATTAAGGAGAAATAATTATCAGTCTGTCCTCTCACAGTTCTCCTTCCTGTGTTCCACTGAAATTGTTCAGAGTATGTATAGGTGAAGTCAAAGCTTAGCAGTGGTTTGTGGCCAAATTCTGATTTTTAATCTTGCAGCAGGTCTGTCTTGTTCACTGGCAAACTGCTAGAACAGTAAATATAATGGCTCCATAATTAGCCTGGTTTGTAAACAAGTACTACTATTTAGTTGATTGTGCAAAATGCTCTTCCGCAGCATTAATCAAATAAGCACTTATTTGGGCATATAATTTGAAAAATGTGGATTATTTATCTAGTACACTAAGATTTCTCATCAGCATGAAGCTAATTTGCTGTTGTCTGGCTGGCTTGTGCCTTCAAATCGCTTCTGGCAGTGAGGGGAAAACGGGGTGCCGGAGGGACATCAGGTCATTGGAGGGTGCACCTACAAGTACCAAATTCTTGTTAGGACACCCCATTTGCACAGTGCAATGCTCCTGTGTATCCCAGAGTTTATCAGGCCTCCCTAACTGTACTACAGTCCTTCTATTTTCAGTCCTCTCACTTCTTGTCAGCATATGCCAATCTCAGCCTGAAGCAAAGCCAAGACATGTGGGTGTCTCTCCTTCCTTCAGGCACTCACCCACCTGTTGGGTACCAGGGACACAAGCATGGCATCTCGTTCTGTCCTGGTTTGTGTCCTGTGATTGCACTGCCATCAGCTGCCTATACCACAGCAAGTGCTGGAAGTAACCATGGTTTACAGCAATTGATCTGTCTCGCAGCTCTAGGAAGATCATGCCATAACAGGAGCTACGACACATGAGACGTCTCTTGTCTTGCAGCCACTGTACTGGAATGGTACAAATTGTTCTGAAAAACAGGTTTGAAATATTGGATCCCCACTGACAATTTTGTGTGCCAGTTTTAATGAATGTTTGTGAGTGAGCTGGAAGAATTTGGAAGGAGATCTGTGCAACGTGAACACCTTTAAAGCAGCATCAGCAGGAGTTTGGGTGTCCCCAGATGGAGTCAGGATGACCAGACTGACTTCTTCCAGCTCGGAGTATGACAGTGGCATTTTTTTTACGAGAGGCAATTCATTTATTGTTTTAAGGGAAGGTCCTAAGTCAGACTACCAGGAAGAAGGGAGGTGTCAGACCTATGGGACTTCTCTGAGAAACCTCCAAGAGAAGCACAGGGGTGGAAAACCCTTAAAATATGTAGGTGGCAGTTCATGGGAGAAACAGTTCAGCTTGATTCTCAAGTTGCAGTGAGCGTTAGCGAGGTGCAGGATTATGAAAGGAAGTTTGCTTTTGTACTTTGTGAAATGAGCATATTTAAAATGGAAAGAAAAACTCGAAAGGCCACAGACCATGAAATGAAAATTTCAAACACTATTTCAGGACAGAATTACACAATGGATACTGTGCAGCCTGAGGATCATGCTGCAGTCTTAGGTCTGACAGCTAGACACCTGCTCTGACCACAAACACTTTTGGCCTTCTTCAGCGAGCAAAGATGTTTTGGCTCGTGCCAGTGGATTAGTGACCAAGCCAAAGAAACCTACGAGTGTATCACCTGACAGCATGGGAGCATTACAAATATTTTACACTCAGAAAACTGGAAATGCAAGTGATGGTGGGAACAAAAAAACAGGGTCTGGAGTCAGCAGGTCAACATGAGGCTGTCCAATGTGTTGGCTCACATGGAGAGGTGAGCAGTGTGGGGCTCAGCAGGGTTTCAATCCTCATGCCTGCTGACAGCTGTCTCTGGCTGTGTGTACGGTGTGTTTTTGTGTTCAGTTAGCTAGCTGGTGCAAGGAGCATCTGACACCCCTGCACTTCAGCTGCCTTTAACTCATTTACTGCTGGCACGAAAGCAAATGAACAAGATCTTAATATAAAAAGACCATTGTCTGAAAGTTACTGTCTTCTTATGGGGTCCCTTCACTTTAAGCTATCTTGCGTGTCCTGATTAAAAGAGCCCTCTGGAAAAAAATAGAAAAAGGTGGGAACAAAATCTCTGCTGGAGAACTTTGAAGGCAAGAGCATTTCCTCTCAGTGAGAGTCATTCAAAGGGCAACCCCTAATGTCACAGAGCAGGGTACACATTTGCCACTGCACTAAAAAGTTTTGCTAAAAGATTTTATGTAGTTTCATTTCCATAGTATCTAAGTGCCTCACAATCCTTATTCATCTTCATGCCCACTTTGTGAAGAACAGGACAGAGAAGGTTCTGTGTAGGTATAGTCAGCAAGATGCAGAGGACTAGAAGAGTACCATAGGCTAAAGGTAGATTGCTGAAGACATTTAATCACATCACATCCTTTAGCCTAAGAGATCTCTCTAAGGTCATATAGGATGATCAGGCCATAGCAGGCAGCTGAATCCAGATTCACTGAGTCCTGGATTATCTGTCAAAGCAGAGCAGTTTAGAAATGCAGAGAAAAGTGGATGTCTGTTTGATTCTTATCCCAGTTTGATACAATAAATTTAGAAAAGATGGGATTTGGGTGCGACCTTTGGTTTCATTAATGTGATCAGCATATTTAGTCCTTCTGATGCATGCTGTTAACACAAGAATGGTATTTCAGAGTTGTGGAACAGCAAGCAAAATTTCTTATTTTCAAGCCGTGTTCTGTTCTTAATCAAAGCAAGGACAAATAGTCTATCAAAATTCCTTCTCTGCATCATCTGAGCAGAGAAACTGGAATGAATGATGTGCCGATGATGAATAGGCCTATTACCTTGTAAATTGTACTGTATAGTACCACTTGTAACAACACAAGATTCTGATGCATTTTTTGATTTGAAGATTTAATGCATATTATGTTGTTTTAGTTCTTGTTCTAGAGGCACTATGGACAGAAGACATGTATCTGATACTTATTGAAGTTAAAGTTGATGAAGAATTGGTTTTACATAACCATTTAAAAAAGAACCATGCTCTATGTTAATAATAACAAAAGTCTAGAAGGTACATTTTGATGGTACCAAGTTTGGAAAATTTTAAATAAAGCTAAAAATCTCTTTCACTGTGGGATCTTTCTTAGATGCAGGCAGTGGAGAATTTTCAGAGCTGTGAAGTTAGGATGGAAGTTGATGATCTAAACTATAGTTTTGCCATCCCTAAAATGTTTGGATACCCTCTGTTCTGGGATACCATTGTGTAATGGTTTGACCCATGGCTTCCTCAGTAACCAGGGTATCTAAGGAAGTTACAAGTATTCCACACGTGTTTTTCCACGTAGGAGGGGAGAAGTTGCTCTTCCTTTCCTTGGCCGGGAGCTGTGGGGAGAGCCTGGAGTCCGATCCCTCCTGTTGTTGTTTTTCTCCTGTCCAGGGTGAGATTGTTTCATGCTTGTCCCCCTTCCTTTGAGGTTTCTAATTGTGTTTGTCCGTTTCATTTGTTTTTTTAGTTTGGTTTTGTTTCCTCCTAATTTTCTGGTTAACCAGCCCCCTCTTCCCTTATCCCTTTTCCCCTGGGGGTGGGATCCCACATACCGTGTATATAGTGTGGTTGTGCATGTTAGAAAATATAATTCCTTTTTATTCAGTTCGGTTTCTTTTGAGTTTGTTTCTTTCCAGGTTTTTTTTTTCCCTTTTTTGCCGGGTGCTGGGAAGGCTTTGGGAGGGGGAAGGAGGGGGGCCAGTCCAGGGTTGGTAAGTAACTAAGCCAAACCTGTGACACATTGTTGCAACTAATTCCAGAAAGAAGGGCTAAATAATCCTTTCTATAGATAAATCAGTGATATTTGGTCTACTTAGGTCACCTGGTGTGAGGTAGAACCAGCTAATTCACTGCATTTGGTGTAGGGAAAAAATCATTACATTTGACAAAATGGCTAAATTCAATTAATTTCTTTCATCAGAAAACTTATTTTTATGGAACCATAATCATGGTTGCTGGCAGTCATCTCATGCAGCTTCTTCCTTCTATGTGAATAGTTGGCTTACTGTCCTCACTGCTCAGTTTGTATGTTGATTAGAAATGCCTTTCTTAATTTTAGCATAGATGCGTTAGCACTGCACCTATATCTGTTTGTTCCCTTAGTGTCCTTAGTGTCCCTAATAGTGCCCTGATAATAAAGATGCGAATTCTTACCCCTCTATTCTTGCTCCACTCTCAGATTGTCGTTTTTAAACATTTCAAGCATGCTGTGTTTTCATACACAAGACTGTGGGGGAAGTCTCACCTATTTCTTGTGCAATACCATTAATGCTTCCCTGTCTCTATGGAAGTACTTCGTATATGTTCTAGGAACACTCTTGTCGTGTCTGCCTCTTGGTTTGCTGTCATTCTGAGATTGCCAGTGCTTCTGGATCTCTAGAAGTGTCTGTCCAGACATCGAGGTGTCTGTTCCTTGGCATTTCCAGATGGTGAGATCTCTGCTTATGCCAGAAATGCTCATTACTAGTCCCTATCTGTACAGCCTTGCACTTTGCACAATTGATTTCCATCCATTTCTATTAATTCAGACCTCAAGGTCATCTGGTTATTACTGTGTGCAATCCCAGTTCTCTTCTGAATTGACAGAATTTCTACTAACTAGGTATCATCAGCAAATTATTGCCACCCTCTTGCTTTTGGTTACAGTCTTTAATGAGATTGATCCCCAGAATTAATCTTTGAGGAAGTCTTCTGGTAACCCAGAGGGTTGCCCTGAGGTTTCATTGCAAAGGCACAACTCACATCTGCTGGAATTCATCTGCATCTTTTCAGATATTGCTGTCTGGTTTGTAGTGGTGTCTGATGATGACTGGCTGTCCCTCCTTGACTCCTCTCTGCTGTGTTGGCAATCTGCAAAGCAATCTGGGTGGAGGTGATGGGGTGCTCCACCCCAGCCCATCCACCTCCAGCTGGGATTTGCAGGCACCTCCTTCCCTCTTCTGGTTTCCCCTGCAGACAATTTGTCCTTTACATATGTAAATACTTAGATTTTGTGGTAACTTTTTATTTTGCTGAAAAATATCAAGATTGACTTAAAGTCAACACATTTTGCCATAAATAGAGTGCATTTCATGGCAAGTATGTAATTAACTTTTTTCTAATTAATTGTTGGTTGCTTGCCAAATTAGTTCAGTCACAATATGTATTATTTAGAATTATTCCAAGTAAATTACTAGTGTGGCAGCCAGTTGAAAACACTCAAATGTCAAAACTTCAGCAGCCTACAGTTTCCATTCTGAGGCAGGTCAGAGTAGTGCTGCAGTAAATTAAAACAGATAGTTTTCTCCATAGTTGTGAGAGCAGCATTTTTTGCCTAGGACTGATGCCATCCTCAGAAGTTACGATCTAAGTCTGTAACTGGGTAAACCTGGATCCTGGAGTAACTGGTTTCAATGACATCAGCTCTCCCAGACTGACAGAGTGAGCTACCTGAGTATATGCAATAAGGACTGATATTAGAAGGTGGTGAATGATTGACTTCCAGGTAATAAAAAATACAAGTTAAATTGGTATGTCTTAATTTCATAATTTGAAAATAATACTTTGATTAGCCCTGGAACAAGACCCTTTCAGCCTGGTGCTGGGAAATACAGGGCTTTCCTTTACCTGCTTCACTCCCATACTTCAAACTCTGACCCTGGCATTCCTGGCTCACACTTCTGTTTCAGCAGGAAAGTGAGGGCACAGATGAGGCATCTCACTGCATGCTTTTAGTGACTGGTGACCTTCAGCTACTGGAGAGATCCTACCCTGCTGTGTTTTCCAGGTCATCTCATTGGCAGCAAGGCTTGAACGTGGAGTGATGCAGCATCCCTCTCCAGCAAGGTTCAGTGCTGCCTCATGTACTGCTCAGGCAGGGTGATGTGACCTTGGCTTGTTTCTCTCTCACCCCCTGGACACAGGGCCTGCTGTGCAGTACACGCCATAGATTTCACGTGTAAAGAGAACCTTTTAATGCTTAGGCCTTTCTGTGAGACTTGTCGCAATCACCGTCCTTCCATTTTCCCATCATTCTTGAGCATTTAGAAAAGGTAATGAAAGAGAACTAATGTAGGTGAGGTACTGTTGGTGTTGATGGGGCGGTTTTGGTGACTGGGTTTTTT
Organism: Sakesphorus luctuosus; assembly: GCA_013396695.1. Classification (NCBI taxonomy): domain Eukaryota; kingdom Metazoa; phylum Chordata; class Aves; order Passeriformes; family Thamnophilidae; genus Sakesphorus; species Sakesphorus luctuosus. Next base: position 210,390 of record VWZD01006851.1, read on the forward strand.
TTTACTTTTCCACATGTCAAATTAGAGGACAACATGGAAGAAATGCCACATATCAGTTATGGACTTGTATTTTCATAGAATCATTTAGATTGGAGAAGACTTTTAGGATCATTGAGTCCAACCGTTGACACACTGTCAAGTTCTCCACTAAGTCCTGTCTGTAACTGCTACATCTACACGATTTTTAAATACCTCCAGGCATGATGACTCCACCATTCACCTGGGCAACCTGTTCCAATGCTTGGCAATCTTTTCTAAGAAGAAATTTTTCCTAACATCCAATCTAAACCTCCCCTGGTGCAACTTGAAGCCATTTTCTCTTGCCCCTATTGCTTGTTACCTGGGAGAAGAGACCAACGCCCACTGGGATACAACCTCCTCTCAGGTAGTTGTAGAGAGTGATAAGTTCCCCCCGAGCCTCCTTTTCTCTAGGCTAAACCCCTCAAGCTCCCTCAGCCACCCCTCATCAGAAATGTGCTCCAGACCCTTCGCCAGCTCTGTTTCCCTTCTCTGGATGAGCTCCAGCACCTCAATGTCTTTCTTGTAGCGAGGGGTCCAAAACTGAACAGAGGATTCGAGGTGTGGCCTCACCAGTGCTGAGTACAGGCATTTGATCAGTGCCCTGGTCCTACTGGCCACACTTATTACTGATACAGGCCAGGATGCCTGGGTAAAGGTATGCTGAGTTTAATGCCAAACTTACAAACTCCCACCTTTAATTGCCATTTACTGTAAAAATAAGGAAGAATCTGAGCAAAGTCTGGCACCACAAGGTGTCTAGAGGAATCAGAAGTTATTCAGAAACAGTATCCTGAGCTACTGTGAGCTTGTTACTGACATGGGGGCTGCATCCCTGCAACGCAGGAGATGTCACTGCAGGAATGAGCTGTCTCTGGAGGAGAGGACCTGGTATGCACTGAGGCTTGAGTTTTTCCTTTACCAGAAGATATTTTCTTGTGACATATTGTCTAATTTTATATTTTAGCTGTAATTCCACATAGGGATTTTTTTTTGGTTGAGTTAATCTAAATCTGAATAAACAGACTAAACCACTGAGACCATTATTTGGCTGCAATAATCTCTACATGCAGCAGCTGCTCATCAGAGGTGCAGTGTTGAACCTGAAGGCTTTGTAAGTAGATCTATTGCAAAATTGAATCATTTAAAATCTTAGCAGTTTAGATGAAGGAAAGAACATCCTAAAGAGCTGCATTCTGGTCTCTGCTGCCTCAGTGTGTTCTCATCATCACGCACCATCCAAGTGTCTCTGAGCTCTGGTTTTCTCTCCAGAGTGAGCCCTTTGATTTCCACTGTCATACATGAGAGCTGTGTCTACACTTGAGGTGACTGCCCATGTGAGTGAGCCTGTGCTGGTGGGTGATGATGCTTCCCTCACCTTGCACACCTGGGCACAGTGGCTTTGCACCTCTGGAAAGACAGGAGGTCTGGCAGTTAAGGCTGGAAAAAGTAGGTGACTGTGTTTTCTACTGAAGATGGCTTTGTGCAAAGCAGAGATCAGATGAACTGCGTCCTCAAAGTGTGTTTTTCTCTACTGACTACGCAAATCCCTAGAGTGAATTGCATGGTTTAGTGGTGGCCTTGGTACTGCCATTGGTACAACCATTGGACTTGATGTTCGTAAAGGTCTTTTTCACCCTAAAGAATCCCATGATTCTATTGTTATATACTTTAATATGGAGTTGGATGAGGTGAAAATACCCTTGTTTTTTGTCAGCATTTGGGATATGATAGGAATATCACATCTGCCTTACATTTGTCTTTTCAAGTATAGACTATAAACTTTTCAGGGCAATGCCCATCTCTTAGAGGTCCACATACAGCACGTTGCACGGTCGGTGCCTGAGCTTATCTGAGGTCTCAAACAGTCGTTGTGGTCTTATCTCCAGCTATTTTATCACTTCTTTATGAAGACTAGTATTTTCATTATATGATCAGTACAAGAAGTGATACATTACACATTCATGTTCTGTTAATGAACATGTCAGTCTTTAGTAATAAAGAAGTTAGGTTTAAAATGCCTAGCAAATGTTTTTTAAGCTAATGTACTGCAGTGGTCCCTTTTAAGTTAACCAGTGTAGTATACATTCATGTCGAAGAGCTCCAGAGTGTACAACAGAGTATGTCAGCATTATGCAGCAGCTGAATGCTAGATGCATGTTAGATGCCCAGCAAAGGAAGAGAGATGCTATATTGTTGGGAATTCTTCCTGACTTTCAATCAAATAGCTGATCTGCAATGCCAAACACAAACTGCATTTCATTTAAAAATGCTGCTAGGTAGTCCTTGATTGAACACTCTGAACCTGATCAGAATCTAATTTGGGTTTGTATTACAACAGACACTTATATTAGCACCTCTAGGAGATCAATAACAGGTTTTAATGCATACTAATAGAAAAGATCCTACTTCCAAACAGCTTTAAGTTTCACAACAGCAACATAGTTCTTGCTAATCAAGTCTTTGTTGAACAAGAAGCAGTGAAATGGAGTACTGTTTTCACACAAACAGCTCAGAATTACACTTACAAATGCCACAAAATGAAACCACATTAATCTATTTTTCACAGTTGTGAGTGCAATTAAATAGCACATTTTAGGGGAAAATTCTTTTTCATGTGGGAATCCTAACTTCTTCCTGACGGTTTGTGTGGCTGCTTAGTGTGTGCTGCAGTAAAAAGTTTCCCTTTATGACAATAAAAACTGTCATCATCTGTAGAGTTAAGAAAATAGGGAAGGAATTATGTCCATACATGATTGCTCATACTAGCAAGTAGAGTATTGACTGGCAGAATGATTTTGCTCATAGGATTTTCCACGGTTATACAAACTCCATATTAGGCTAATTGATAATGAAGACAACCCTTCATCTCTCTTCTTTCGTACTCCAGCCAATGCTTCATTGGCAGACTGGAGCCCTAGGAGTGCTGCTGCAATAATAACTGTATGTCAATTCAGTAATAATATGTTCATTCAAAATTCTGTATATACAGATGCAATTTGATTGTCTAGTATTTATTCCTATTTTGTCTATTATTGTGTTAATTATTGTGTTATTATTGTGTTAATTTTGGTGAGCAAAACCTTAGCATGTGTCCCAGATTTCAACAGCTGATGCAGAACTCGAGGAATTGATCTTGGCGATTTTGTGTAGCACTGCAGGTGATGCACTGCGTGGGAAGTAGAGGAAGATTTTATTGATCCAGTAATGCCATTCCCCATACTTCTGTCCTCCCACTGAACTGACCATTTCATCTCCACTGCAATAATTAACATGCTAAAGAGCCACACTTTGCTTTGTGGTGCAACACCAGCCCCTCAAAGAAAGATGCTTGTGATCCCCCTTCACTTTACTGAACCACATCTACCCTCTGGGACTTGTATTCTGACTTCATGTTGTGGCTGGTTGATGTTTTTGGAGTTCTTTTGTGTGCATACATTTATACTCACTCAGAGTATCCGAGATGCTTTTTGCTGCGCCTGCAGGAAAAATGACACCTGTATAGTTTTTCATGGAAACCATCTGACATACAAGTCTGTATTTGTTTACCAACACAAACAAAACATCCTGAGTGCCTGGGGTTATATTCACAGTATGACAAGGAGGAGGCAGTCTGTGTGAATATAAATCAAAATTTATACATTGGAGCCCCTGCTTTTACAGTTTCGGCTTTTTCATTCTTCAGAAAAAGCCATAGTGATTTTCAATTAACAAGGCAACTGTAGTGGTTTTAGCTAGGCCTCAAATTAGCAGGCTCAGAGAATCTATGTGGATTGGTAGAGACAGCTGTCACCTGACTGGGTAACCAAGGAAGTATTTCATACCAGATAACACAAACCTAAGATATGGGGCAGCAGTGGGAGGTGTTAGTTCAGTTCCACCTTGGCCGAGGTACAAGCTGGACATGCTACAGCTTTTCTACTATCCTAGGCCTTGCTGCTGCTACTGCTTGCATTTTTGTTTGAGTTCAGGGAAGTAGAAATATTTTGTTGTTACTCTGTTTCTTGCTAAATGTCTTTTAGAGTACTTATAGATCTAGAGTAACAGGCTTTGTATTAATTTGGGAGTGGGAGGTCATTTCTTGTTATATGTAACTTGTGTAAGTGTGTGTGTTATATTGTAGTTTTCTCTTAATTTTCTCTTTTCTGTATAAATACATGTAGTTAGTTTCAGCATAAACCTAGTTTGGAGGGTTTTTTCCTCTCCCTCTTCTTCTCTTTTCACTCTGTCTTGGACAATTGGTGTTTTACCAGCTCAAACCAAGACAGCAACATTATTTCTGCAGTTATGTGGTTAAACCTCACAGCACAAGTCATGTTTCCATAGACAGGGGACATGGCAATGGAGGGCTTGTGTCTGAACTTCACCAGGGAACCAGGGAAGGACAGTCTGGAGTTGCTGGGAGACAACCTCCAGAGCTTCCATCTCAGCATGTGGAGGTTGCTGCTGTGAACCAGGAGATGGAGTATGTGATGGCTTAGGTTTAAAGTGCCCAACCTTTTCCTTTCAGAAGTAACAAAATGCCCTGCATCATACTGCACCTAGAAAAACAAGTGTCTAGCATCAGTGTTATCCTAGGTATCACCATGCCTTGCTACCAGGAATGGGCTTTGCACCAAAACGAGCACACAAGGTTTTCCAGGCAAGGAAATTCCTTACACATGAAAGAGAGAAAGAAACGGTGCCTGGAGAAGACTTTCATCAGGTCTACTTTAGTCTCTTTCCCCTCCACTCTTCTGTTCCTGGCAGGCTAAAGTTACAGTTTCTAAGTACATCTACAGTGACATATGGGCTGGTTTTTAATATGATGAGCAGACAGAGAACTGTGTGGATCTCTGTAACCACGGTCCATGGCAGTGCTGCACTACAGCCACCTCTGAAGTTTCCACTCAAAAGTTCTCTACCAGACTGTGTAGGGTATTTGCTACTGTGGGATTTGTTCTTTATACATGTAGTTTTTGTCATTTTACCTTAAAAGAGACAAAACCCCAATGGCAGTAAACATAATTAAACATGTGAAGTTTGTATATGCAATGGGATAGTCAGGATTTTACTTGAGATTAAAGGCTGCATAAATGGTTAGAAATCTGATAATGGAAGTGTCACTGATGGAGTGATATGTTACTAATTATCAAATTGGCATTGGTGTCAAAACTTCGGATTTCTCAACATTTCTCAAGACTATTTATTATTATTTGCCTGCAAATTTGTTGTTGTTTTCATTCAGGAATACAGTGTCCTTTTTGCATTCACAGTTCATGTGAATGAGGATTTCTCACTTAAACTCCTTTTTCCCTTACTGTTATTTGCTCTAGTAGAAACTGTTTGAGAAAAATAGATTTGTGTTATTGTTCATTCTGTAATAGCAAGGTTACTACTGCAAAAAGAAATCTAAATACAGTCCAGAAGTTTTTATTAACATTTTATTTGCTGATGTCTTAAATCTAGAAAGGTTATATCAAGTTTAAACTATATTAGCATTTGTATTGAGAACTAACTATTCCCTAATGACTTTAGAATTACAGTTTACTGCTGTGAATACTTAATCTTTCTTACAAGCTTCTAAATTAGAAGAATAAATGCTGCTAAAAAGAAAAAAATCACGTTATGTATATAGTAGAGTTTGCAAAACTATACTTTATGATTAAGTCTGCCATAGTATTTGAAGTTGATTTAGGTCTCAGAGGATACACAAATTTTTCATGGAGAACTATATATGGAACAAAAATAATTCTAAATACAGTTCAGCCAAATATAAATCAGTAAGACGGGGAGGAGAAGAGCCCTAAACTATACCTCATTGCTTTTTGGTGCCTTCTATATACAAAAAGAAGCACCAGATTCTTAGCTTTTATTATTTCAGGCATATGTGTTGTCCTAGGACCCTGAGACCAGCCTTGTCCATGTCCATCTGCAGCTTGGAGGCCTGAATTCAGGGAAGTCTTACAAATTTGTGATAATTTAGAGGGAATATTAAAGAATGTTCTTACTTCTAAGTGAGTTTTACTGAGGGACTACTGAGAAAACTGATGGGACTGCTTTGTTAGGGAGGGAGAAGTCCTAAAACCTGGAACATTTTGAAACTTTAATTGCAATTCTTCTTGCAGTGCTTATCAGGTGAATTGTATGTATTATATAATGTGAAACACTGTGCTAATCATAGCAGTGATTATTATGCAAAGTCTTTTTCCAAGGTAGGTCTTGAAATGCCCTAAGGACACAGCAGGGAAGTGCTGGGGAATTCAGGATGCATTTTCACACTTTTATTCTATTTTATTCCCTCACATCTCACCCCACCTCATGCCAATCATTTTTAAATGAAGTATAGGGACTTTCCTTGTTGTCATTTGTCCTGAAATTGTACTGTACCTCTGAGACACACACTGAAGGAAGAACTCACCATTCAGATGCTGCTCTGCTTTCACTCAACCTTTGTAGATCAGATACAAAAAGAATGTGACCCTGAAATGCAATGACCTTCTTGGTGCTGCAATCTCAAATCAACAAACATAGAAGACAATAATTAGGAAATCCATTTCAATATCGCAAGGCTGTAGAATTCAGTTTGCATTTTTTTCCAGTGAAAACTTTGAAAATTAGGATACAATGATGCTCACTTCGGAAAAGTAAGAATAAGAGGGAGCAGGATAATAATACCATTGCTTTCTGGCATCTAGGTTTCACATAAATTTGGTGATTGCACAGCATCATCACTCTAAATAGGCTGTTACCTATACCAGGAGTGGAAGCCTCCATGACATTGGGGCACAGTAAAACCCAGCACAATGCAGGTTCTGTTTCCTTCTGCCTCCGGGTACCCAGGAGGACCCCAGTCTTTCCCCACCACTTGCAGTTTAATTTTACTGTCTGCAACAGTTCCCCAATTTATACTTTGAATTCTTCCATGCCAGATGATTGTACACTAACACAGTTTATTCACTTGCCCAGTGATGACAGTGACATAGCAGTGGAGTTGGTTCTTTGGCCAGTTATTTATAGGAGTGAATAGTTAGGTATATAAATAATGGACTGTCAACCATTAACCATTTCCTAGGGCACATAGTTGGCCAAAGTTGAAAATATGTGACTTTTGTTCATACTGGGGATTTTTAAAAAGATTATCTCTACTTGTAGGATTGTCTTCCTCTTTTATTTAGTTGCTCCATTGTTGAAATGAGAGTATTCAATTCTACAGTCTGTTTTCAGATCACAGCTGTCATGGCTTTGTTAGTGATATCATTGCCTGAAGGTGAAAAGTAAATGTTCATCTAAGCATGCACTGGCTTATGAGGGAGAGTTTGAGAGGAGGTCCAGTCTGCCTGTGGGGTGGTCAGACTGATGCTGGTTGTTGGTCATGCTTAGGTCCCAAGAAGGCACTAAGCTGTATAAACCACAGGACTCACTGTGGGGGACAACTGGAGATGCAGGCACCTCTCAGGGTTGGGCCTGATGGTGAATATTGCCTCCACAGACTGAGACACAGAACCCCAACAAAAATCAGCTGTAGCTACCAATTCCTTTTGTTACTGTGGGCCCAATCCATAGCAGAGCTTGAGCTTTCAACTGTCATTGTCCCCTGATGTCCCACTAACCCCTGTGAGTCAGGCAGGCTGCCCAGGCTGCTCTTAGGAACCCCAATACTGCTGTGGTTCATGGCTCTAGGGAATCAGCATCCTACTGGAGGAAAGCAGCAGTTGTCCTCCCCTTCCCAGGCATGCACTGACACTGGCTGATTTCTGGAGCATGAGAATGTTTTATCCATCTTCCCTGTTCTAGATAGGACTAAAATTTACTCCAACATTTAAAGCATAAGTGAGGAAATTTATCAGTGAGACTGTGGCAACATCCCTATTCCTTTGTCATGGTGGAAAATAAGTCTTAGATTCCTCGACTTAAACTTCATATGTTTGAGTAGGTTGGAACTCTCCTTTTGTTTTTAACATGGACATTTATTTTTGTGCTATTTCTTTCAGCCATGCATGCAGGGATGCTGTGGGATAGTAACCATAGTAACGGCAGAACGTGGCAAACGTAATTTCAGCCCCAAAATGCATATTACTGGGTTTGTGTTTGCTGGATGTGAATTGTCTCATTCCCTAAACAACAGAAGGAAGTGAAAAGTTACTTGTTTCACAGCAATTAAAGGAGAAATTGAGAGTTAGCAGACAGTGGAAGAAATATGCATTAAGTGCTGTTCTGGTATGTCCAATATAGACATATAAGACCCCAAAGAAATCTAAGTTCTGGTTTTATATATATTATATATATATAACATATTTCATAACAATATTTTATATATGTAATAACAATGAAATAGTTTGGTCTGAGGCTTTCTTATCCACACTGGGCATTTCATCATCTCTGTGAGCACTGTCAGATGATGTCAGGGCTCTTCTGCAGGGGCTTTATTGACATGATGCCAAAGCTGTGGTTCTGTGTTACAGGCAGTGTGTAACTTGCCCTTTACTCCAAATCAGGTGGACCAAATACAGCACTAATACAGTGAGGGGCTCAGTCCCTTAGCTTTGATGTTGAGTTTTGAATGTTTACCTACAGAAGGGAAGTGGGGATCTCCCAGGGTTTGCTCTCAGGTGATGGAGCTCAGCACTTCAGGAAATCATCCTGAAATTTGAGGCCCCACAAAGAAGAAAGGGAAGATTGGGAGTTAAAACTGCAATTTGTTTCATGTGTTTTAAAACTGTTTGACAGGAAACGAGTATGAAATAATACTGGAAAAGACCCAAAGTGATTGTGCTGTGTTGATATCTCCAGCCTGATAGAATTGGCCTGTTATGTGTCAGGTCAGATACGATGATCTGTGCATGACCAAAACCTTTTTACTTACTTGGCGGAGGTCCCCATCTGACCCAGGATGATTAGGATATTGCTGCAGAATGCTTCTTGCAAGAAATCTAGTGCTTTCTCTCCCACTCCCTTTCTCCATCTAAACAATCCTATTTCCCCTGTGCACAAGCGTCCCAGAAGAGGCAGCACTATGGCTGCAGTGGGTTCTGTTTCCAGCTTGTTAACAGGCTTGGGTATTTTAGAGACCAAACAAAAATCATGACAGCATGTAGTAATTTGAGGTGTTCTCCTCTGTTTTCCCCTTGATAGCACATAGGCAGCTGCATTTATTGTTGGATAAAATCACTTTATTTAGAAGCACCTCTGCACTAAATAGTTCTAGGGATTTATTTTTATGTGTATTTGAAACATTAGTGCCTTGATTAATCACACACCAATAAATAGTTTCTTTTCCTAGAAATGCCTTTATTCAGGAGACTGCTAAGCCTAACCCTGAGGAACTTAAAAAAATCCTACACTGCTAATGAGATTACCTTAATGATATCAAATTTGTAATAACTTAATAAATTACCCTTTACTTGTGAAGTGATATTTATTTCTCCTTGCTCTCAAAGAGAAAAAAATACAATTTAAAAAGAGAGAAACTGAGGTTTTCAGAATAATAAGACTCCATAAGTCAGATATTAATGGAAAACAATAATGATGAGAACTGTTGACTTAATAAGAAAAGTGAGGCAGCTTTAGCTGGTCTAATACTGACATTGGATACACTTCTTTATTTTTTTAGGAACCTTCTCCCATTATAACTTTCCACAGACTTGATTTTAGTATTAGTATTTTCATCGTATAGAAAGATTTGTTTTCCTCCATTACACTCAAAAAATGTTACCTGGGGACAAAGAACCATTTTTGCAACAGTGGGGAAGAACAAGCAAAGCGACAGATGTGTAAGAACAGGCACCTTTCATGGCCACACTTCCCTGCACTTCCACATGGATTAACAAGGGCACGTCCAACTCCCCAGCGAGTGTTCCAGGGGTTTATTTACATGCTGCACTTCTTCCCTACTTTGATCTCTGGAACATATTTCTCATTAAAATGTTGGTGTTTCCCCAGGTTCTGCTCATGGGCCTGAAAACAATTAACTAATTGTCTCTTGTCCAGCAGAGAAAGTGGGAGGATATTGCAACAACTTCTACAAATTCAATAACAACAGTAACAACAGCAATAATGTGAATGGTTATTCCCTTCATAGAACAATTACAATGAAACTGCTAAAATTATTTTTTTGCCTTAAAGAAAAAAAAAATCGTTTAGAAGACTTCCAACGTACAGTGAAGAATAAACAATACAACAAAAATGTTTAAGAAATATAATAATCGATTAGTAAATTGATTGTGAGAAAAACATGCTTTAAAGATTCATGGAAAAATGCAGCTAACTGAATCACTCACCATCACAATTAGCAAAACATGTCTGTGTGAAAAATATGTTGTCAAATAAATGTTTTGTAAGTGAAATCAGTAAAGGAGGCTGGCTCTTGTACAAAAAGGAAAGAAGATTAATTGGCATTTTTAACTGAATTGAAGAATATACTTTATTCTCGGTAAGACTTTGATTTCTTACCTCAAGCTGCATATTTTCTCCCTTTCAAAAGGTTGTGAAAATATTTTTTCAGCTTTCAAAGGATGTCTTGCCATGACCCTTCCTCCCAGCAGAAAAATAACAAAAACATCTAAAGTTCAGATATTTAGAAAAATATTGCCCTGAGATCTGAAGCCAAATACAAGAAATTCCCTGCTGAAAGCATTTATTCTCCCTGCAAGGCAGAGGCAGTGACAGGTGTATTTATTTTAAAGGGAAGGTGCCCCAGCCTGTCTGCACCACAGCCTGGAGGAAAACACTAATAACTCCAACTTCAGTGGCTGTGGAGAAGGAGACTGGCCAGTTAAAGTGGTTCCTGTGTAAGGACTGATATCACAGGAGCAACGTCACCGACACCCACTGCAGGTGGATGAGCAGGAGCACAGCAGGTTGGATGTCAGATCTACTGCCAGGTTATTTGTTCCTCTTTCTCAGAGCCTGGGAGTGAACAAGCAGGACAAATCCTAGCTTTGAAATCTCTGAGAAAGCTCCTAAATAGTCTGCTGACCCTTCTGATGGAGGCATTAATTTCTGTGGCTTTGTCTCTTCCTAGATGACATTGACCCATCATGACCAGAATGGGAGCTGGTAGCTCTGTTGTGTTTGTGTTGATTGCCCTGGGTGCCTACCATATGCACCTGTTGAGCATGAGCTAAACCATGGATGAGCAAAGATGTTCTTAACATGCCATTTCTCATAGTAATTAAGAATATCCCCAAAGCTTCTTGATTTTGTGAGCTCTCCAAGCTTGCCTTCCCTTCTGGTTTAAGACTTCATGTTCAATTTAGTTTGGTTTGCAGTGTATCATTTGTGCTGACATGGGTTGACTTGGTTTTGACATTGTATTATTGTCTTCCCAGCCTTGCTCTGCTGGCTGTATGACTGTCTGATGATACTCAGTGGCATGCAAATAAATAGACAATTACAGTTGGTACAAACATCCATTGTATTTCACAATGTGCAGGCTCTGTACTTGATTTCCAAACCTAAGCATGTGTAAGTGGTTTCAATAAGCTGTTTTTTGAAAATACCCATTACTGTCAATCCCATGGAAAATATCCATTTTAGATGTCTTTATTCTGCAGTTAGTGCTTGATTGACCCAAAGATCTGTGAAGAGTCCTGCTTACCTGCTGGAGTGCTGCATTGCTCCTTCTGCATTTCTCCCTCATTTGGGTGCTCGCCCACAGGCCCAGAACCAATCCCAGCAGATGGAAATCTCCAACAGCTTCCCATGTTGTGCTTCATTTACACTTAAAAACTTAAAATATTTTGCAGTCTCAGCACAAGCTGGATGTAAATGAAGGGAACTGTGAAAGTACAGTGCAGTAGTGTTAGAATGAAGGACAGTCGTGTACAAGCACCTTGTGGTCTTGCAAACATGCTTTCGTGTTTCTTTCCTGTTGACCTAAGTTGCAAACTAGAGAAGTAAGATGCACCTCTCCTGGCTATTGGGTGTGTTCATCACCACAGGTTGCCAGAGGATGCTGTGTAGAGCAGTCATGTCCCAGGATAAGAAACATCATGATATAATGGTGCTTTTTTCCAGCAGATCCCATGACCTTTTCCCTGGCAAAAACTCTAAAGAGGAATCTGACTTTTCTGCACGGAGGGACAAGTTGTTTTAAAGAGCAGTGCTAGAGAGTTGTAGTGTTTGGTGATGAGATTCAGGGAGCAGAGTGTATGAAATTTCTGTGCTATCCACCAGAGCTACAGGGTACAGCCCAAATCTACTAATAAAACTTAATGGATCAAATTATCTATTCCACATTCAAAAGTTGTATGTGCTCAGAGAGACAGAAACAGAGCAGCTAAAGAAAGGCAGTCTATTGAAGTGTAAAGTCAAGTGACTGAAGAGCTTTATAAACACTCAAGTTTCACATTTCTGGAACACATCATGAGAAAGCTCATACAGGTTTTCTGGCCTACAAATCCTGCTGCACACCCTGTTCCCCCTCTCTTCTACTATGGGTATCTTTTTCATCTGTTCTTAGCAGGATCTGGGTCCATGAAGCTCACCTTATTGACCACTTTCCTCCCTAGCTATCTATCCAGCTCTGTCTGCCTGAAAGCAGGAGCTGATCTGCTGACCCAGTGGTCAGTTTGAAGCAGCAATGAGACAGCTGGCTGAGACAAATGGCACTGATTGACTATCACTTGTCTATCACTCAGTAAGCCAAGGTGGAGAGTGTATGGAGATGGGGTACAAATTTAACCTGAAGGCAAAATTCACCTTGAGGAAGCTGTGAAAGAAAACTAAAGAACATTTAGGGTGATCAGTCAGAGAGAAAGTACTTGGCTCAAAGAAAAACAGTCACAAGGGAAAATAAACCTGGCATGGGATAACTGAAAAAAAATGATGGAATTCAAGCTTTGAATCTAAAGATAGGAATGGGAAAAAAAAAAAGAAACACCAAAACACAAAAGATGGAAGAGAGAATTGGGAAAAAGTACAGTAGAAAACTACATCCTAATTTAAAGCCTAAGCTGCACCTAATTAATGTCCTAAATTGCTTCACATGTAAAACTGCTGGGAACAGAGTAACATACCCTTACTGGGAGATTTGCCTCAGTTTGAGTAAGCTCATTTAAACATACCTCTAGGTAAACTGTCTGAACAGTTTGAGCATAGAAGAGTCCCAAGAGAGAGGAAAGCAGCAGCTAAAGTTGCCCTGAAACCTTCCTCCTAGCTCTGGACATGATACTGAATCCACTTGTGCTGTCCAAAAGTGAAGTGGGACTGACAGTTTTTAATGTGAAGGCAATCTTTCAAAAACCACTTAGCTTCCTATTTTGAAACAAATGCTGGGGGAGTGGGTTGGCTCAGTAGGTCAGAGCACAGTGCTAATAATGCCAAGGTTCAGTCCCCATATGGGCCATTCACTTAAGAGCTGGATTCAGTGACCTTTGGGGGTCCCTTCCAATTCAGAATATTCTGTGAATATCTATTTCTGTAAATATGTTAAAGTTTCTGATGTGCTTCATGTTAAATTCCCATCTGCATGACAGAGTAGCAGTAAATGGGAAACACTTCAGCAGAAGTCTCCAAGACTTCAATTCAAACACATAATTTCCATTCTCCTGCACTCCATTCCCTCCCCTTTCAGGTTTTCCAACCCTTAACAGAAAATTTCAACAGTAATAATTGTTCCTATATCAGTCATTAACCACATCAAAGAAATACAGTTCATTACTAAATAGGTGTTAGTTATAGAGAGGCTGACCGTGGATGATGAAATCCCAAGCACAGCGGCAGAACCGCTAATCTTTGTTTTGCAAATACTCCCCAGGGCCTTTTTCCATAAAGCAGCTAAATGCTCTTCTGCAAACATCAGGTCTTCTTTAATTTCTGCCTTCATTTTCGCTTCTGTTTTTACAGCCACCATCTATTTTTAATTTCCTAACTGTGTGCTTAACTTAGTGGTATTGGTTGAACTCTTTATAATGGGCTTGCAGGGTTAAATTCAGCAATTACAGACCCTGCGGTCCCAGTAACGCTGGCTTTGGATCTGTGAATGTACATTTATGTTTGTTCATGCTGAAAAGGTTGTTTTTTGAAGAAGGAAAATCACTGTTGGACTGCCCAGCAGCTCACTGTTTCACTGAGAAATACAAAAAAACATTTGATTTCTTCTTACATGGCTGCAGCTCCGCTCCTACTTCCTGGGGAAGTGTTCAGCAGGGATCATGGATAGGGCAGGATAATATCCCCCCTTTCCTTTCCCCCACATAAAGAGTAGTGTTGGCTTCACAAAGGTGTAGTTTTTGCAAAGAAGTATAGCTGTGTAATACTGCTGTGTGTTCTACAAAATCCACAATGGCCTCTGGGATCAAGTCGATCTGTGTTGCCTAAAATTTGGGACAGTATCCAAGATTTAAAATACTTTTCTTCAAATGCGTGTTCATAGTCAGAAACAATATCAAAAGTGTAACATGGATTCGTATCCTCTGTTGATGGCTCATTTTGAAATACTGTAATCTAGAAAAGTGGGCATAAAGGTTTGGCTATTTCAATTAGTATTCATATTAATCATGATCATATTGATCATGAAGTCACAATCCAAGCTTATGCATGGTTGTTTTTTGGGATACTGATCCATGGCCATGCAGGAAGCCTGGAAAAGCTTCTATTAAATTATTGCAGCTTTCAAGAGTGACTGAGCAAAGGATTAATATAGAAGACTGTTAATCAAATTAAGTGTTTCCTAAAATTCTGTAATAAGTTTTATGCACAAAAGAAACTTTGGTAAGAACTCGTTATTACAACAGAAATTATTTATTCTATTGTATTTCATAATACCAAATGGAAATTTATTCTCTTCTTCCATGAAATCTGGTGTTCAAACATTATAGCATGAAACCTGGAAAAAAGCTGGTGGGCATAATGATTTGCAGCAGGAGAAGAGTAAGTGCAGTGTGAAGGAAAAGGTGAAATGGAGGTTCATCTCTTGTTCAGTCACTCATACGTCATTTGGCACCATCACGACTATCTCTTGTTGACAGCACAGTCACAGTCACCCCTGAGATATGAGTCTCCAAAGTTGCCCTCTGGCAGTCTGACACCCTTACAAGTGCTTGAGAGCATTCTGGATCACCTGGATCCCAATGGGATCTTCCAATTCTGCTTCTCAAGTCTTGCAAACTGTTAATGGACTGTTGCTGACAGTTATGTCTGGATTAACAGAGCTAGTAATGTTCCTCTGGTCTGGTGGGTGGATTAATTAAGACCTGTAAAGAAAAAATCAAAATTGAAAATACTCTTCAAGTTCTAAATAGCAATATTTATGTTACCCAAATCGTAGGAGGAGTATAATGTGGCAGTGTGTCTGTGTGGGCAGACTGTCTGCATGGGCCAAACGGGTAACTCAGATACATCACCACTTCTGAATTCACTGGCAGTTCTGGATGTTTCCTGCATACATGGGTGAACTTTTCATGTGTGACTTGACTTATCGCAGCAGGTTCATCCATTTTTTTTCCTTCGCTCCTTATTTACAGCATTTACTCCAAGCCCTGTCTTGATCACTGATTTTTCCAGACTCTGCAAAAATACACTGGATTTGAAGAAAAAAAAATCAGATATATGTAATCAATATGCTCTTTGCATATAGGAAACCACTTATTTATTTTAAAGGCAGCCATTTGATATATGAATAATTCATAATATACATGGAGTTTATGTAATTTAACAATTACATATATCTGGGTCTGTGCTTGACAAGCCTGACTTATTGGGGCTGATGAATTACAGGCTGCATTAAGTAATTGGAATGATTTAAGACTATTCTGCAGAAGTGCAGATGAGGGACATTACAGTAGGTCTTTTTATTTTTAAAGTGCATATTTTAAGCGCTTAAATTGCTACCATAAATGCTGTTTTAAACTTTAACCATACAAGTAGGCCCATTTTCAAAGATGGCCATTTATTCATCTCGTGATAAACAATAATTTATGATACGCAGTGTTGGTTTTCATTGACTCTCCAGCTCTTTGGCAGTGACATAATGCTGTTGAGTTGCTTTTGTAAAAGACTACATCATTATCATTTGTGTTATTATGTGAGACCAAAATACTTCCTGTGTTTAAGATACAATGGTTTAAAGGTTGGAGGGAGGCCTGGGATTTATTTTCATTTGAAAGTTCCTGTCCATGGCTGAAGTCTTTTGGATGACTTTACTGTGGTTATGTGGAGGACTGGGGGACAAGTTTTTCTGCTCCTGCAGCATCTCTGGAGAGATTGGATGAAATCTCAGGTCTTGGAGCAGGTCTTCTCACAGTCCCACACAGAGAGCATGCAGGGGATGGTGTATGTCTGGATATGGTTTCTGAGTGCTGTTTCAATGTCTGAGTTGCTAAGCATGGGATTTTTTTCTGTGACATGTAAAACCACGTAATAAATTGCATCTTTAATGTATGCAGTATTTCTTAAGGTCAAGTTATGCCACTTTGTAATAAAATACAATCAGTAACCATTGAAAGAAGCTGTAGGGTAGTGTATCATTTATCTTGAAACCTTCTGCTCTGAATAAGAATTCTGAATCCACTTTTCACTATAAATCGTGATCTCTCCCAGCTTCTGCCTGGGATACCATAAAGTATGTTGTTACATTAATCAAAGTCCCAGCATCCTGGCATCCAGACTATGAATTATTACTGTAGTACAAACGTTCCAAAAGAGTACCACATCTTATCCTAGCCTTGCTGAGAAGCCTAACATTTACCATGTGATAGCAGAGAGGACAGGAGACTTCATAGAAATGCTCATTAAACCCTGTCTTTGGAGATTAGATTGATTTGGTAAATACTCCTTAACACTTATTTACCTCTTTATGACGTGCCTGTGAACCATCTATGACCCTTTTTAATGCTCTATAAATAAATTAATGGATTTATTAAATGTTTCTTACTTGCGTTCCAAATAGACTCATGAAACTCTTGAAGTTCACCAAAAAGATTTACAGACCTTGCCGCATAGTACAGCACTTGATGTTGTTATTTAAATTTTTTTCACCACTTGAATAAATGTTCAAAGGAGTTCAGGGTCAAAATCAGAGTTGTAATTTTTGGAGTCAAACTCCCCTCAACCTTTGGAAAAGACTGCTTCAGGATTTTCTGTGAGTGACTGGCCTCACAAATTAAATCTCAGCTTTTTACTTCGTTTACAGGGAATTATCTTATTTAATTTGTGCAGAGAGCAGCTATGTTAAGCATTTACGTAGGCTCAGAAAGGATCAGAAAAACACAATAATGTGTCTCTGCGTAAATATTTTTATGAACTGTGAGTAGACTGCATTAAAGATTAGGTAGGAAATATTTGGCTAATTCATTTATATATTTATGAAGTTCTTTCATGTGTTTGAAATGGATTACAGAAGGATAATAAAGTATCAGTAAAAAGCCAACATCAATTTGTCTAGAGCAAATCATGTCAAAACAAAATAATTCCTTCCTAGGACAAAGGCAGGAGACTTTGTGGACAGATGGAGAGCCAGGGACATCACATAAGGCTTTCATTGCCATCTTCCATGGAAATCTTAAAGCAAACTGGAGAGGGAAATCTCATTTAGGGAAAATTGTGGTAGGCCGAGTAAGCATCAACTTCAATAGCCGTGATCACCAAATGAAAACCATGGTTTGATTTCCAGCAAGGAGCTCCACAAGGTGGTCCTGAGCGTAGAATTGCACAGTGCTTACATTGATGATATGAATGGGGAGCTAGTGAGGATGCTTATAAAATCTTCATGTGACAAAGAAGCTGGAGTACAAGTTTAGACTTCAGACTGATCTTCTCGATTGGGGCAACATTCTGAAACATGTAACATACAGCTTGTCAAGTTTGTATAACTTCTTCTCCCAGCATCCCTCTCCCATCAGCCATCAGCTGCACATCACGCTGCTCCCCTTCCAGGCACCTGTGCCCTTTCCAGGTCCTCTTGCTAATTCAGTTCTTCCATGTAGATGGCCTATCTGCTCACAAAAAAAAAAATAAAAACCCAAACCTGACTTGGCACTCAACCCATCACTTGGATTTCTTCATCCAGGCAGTGTGGCAAGTGTGGAGCTTGACTCTCTGCAGGAGACTGACCAGAGCATGCTGAGCCAAAATGTTCAGCAGTCTGAAATAAAACCACCCCCAACCACAAATTCCTTTCCTAATGAGTTCTAATGAGCTCCACATACGTTGTGTCATGCATTTCTCTCATGTATTTTAAACCAGATATCTTTGTTATCCATATTCAGTGCATACAATCTCTGCCAGTAGCCACACTGTCTGTTTGGCTTGTCCAGCTCGACTTCATGTTTGAACATTCCCCAGGTATATGTCTCTCCATACAGTGATATGTGTGTCTGTGTTAAACCTCTGTCAGGCTTTTCATAAGCTACAGACATCCAGCTTGTCAGGACATGATCCAGTGGCACAGCTGCAGTATTGAGCCTGCATCTTTTTAAAGCTCCATAGCACTGCTGTGCAGCCATGATGTATAAAAAAGACATTAAATAAGTAATGAAAGAAATGTGCCACTGAGAGCTAGTGAAAACTTTGGCGGAGTAGTATCTCCAGGTTTGCACTATGCACTTCCAGAAACAAGTGGTTTACACTGCAGAGCAGCAAAGGCAAACAATAAGGCTAATAAGAGATTCAGAAAATACAGTATGATGGGAAAACTTGATAGAAAATTTTATTTTAGTCCAGTGAAGAGATGGCCCGTGGAAGCAACGTGTCACTTCACACCCAAAAATCTCCCATCCTCTTTTCTGCTGCCTCTCCCAGGAGCAAGGTGCTCTGTATCCCCTGTAAGCTGGATAAGGAACAATTTGGTAAAACAGAAAGGCATGGAAAAGGTTTTATTTTAAAATACTGAAGCTCTGGAGGAGTATGTTGAGAAAGATTGCAGTGTCTCCATCACTGGACGATCCTGATAAAAAGTCAAAGATATCAGTGTGTCGGGAGTAGTTTTAAGTAGCGTTGAACCTAATTGATTCAATGGATCTGGCAGAGATCAGCCCATCTCTCAAAGACATTTTCTTCTCTGTACAGGGAAATGGTCTTTATCCTGAGCAAAATACTGGCTGTGTTACCAGCACTTAAGTTGCTGTTGTATTTATCCTGAGGCTTCTTTTCTTGGAGGGGCAGGTCATCCCAAAGCAAACTTTTAGTTTTAAAAAAATGAAGTTTTAGTAATTTTTATTTTCAAGGTGAAGCTTAAAAAATGAAGCTAGAAAGTACAATTATCAATAGACTATTAGGTTGTTAAAGGAATCTTTAAAATGTCATCGTTTTCAAGCTGACATTTTTCATGGGACTTACTCATGTTTTTGAAGTGTTTGGAGTTGGCAGACTGCTAATCTGATACTGCATAATCACACAAAAAATCCACAGTTTCAGTGAAAATTAGAGGCAATATCACTGAGTAAGAACTGCTTCTGTGACTTGGGTGTTTGCAGAATTAAATCCTTCTTCACAAATTCCTAAGAACTGTCATCCATGAACCCCAAAGCAATTTAGAAACATTATTTAATGTTAAAAATCAGCTTGGCTCAGGCCATAACTGAGTTCAAGCAGCTTTGTGGAGCTGGCTGCTTTTCAGTGGAGAAAAATAATCCCTTTGGAAAGCAATTGGGATGAGTGTTTGTAGTATTTAGAGTGCTAAAACAAATTTAGGGCAGATATTCTTAGATCCACGCTGGCAACCGTCTAAGTCAATGCACTGATTCAGTGAACCCTGTGTAACTCTGTCAGGGTTTATTCCCCATGGTGGGATGACCCTGGCTGGATGCCAGGTGCCCACCAAAGCTGCTCTATCACTCCCCTCCTCAGCTGAACAGGGGAGAGAAAATATAATGGAAGGTTCCTGGGTTGAGATAAGGACAGGCAGCGATCAGTCACCAGTTACTATCACAGGCAAAACAGACTTGACTTGGGGGAAAAAAATTAATTTAATGTATTGCCAATAAAGTCAGAGTAAGATAATAAGAAATAAACTCAATCTGAAAACACCTTCACCTCACCCCTCCTTACTTTCCTGGGCTTGGCTTCACTCCTGAATTCCCCACCTCCTCCCCACCAGCAGTGCAGGGTATGGGGAGTGGGGGTTGTGGTCACTTCACCTCACATTATCTCTTCCGTGCCTTCCTCCTCATGGAGAGAACTCCACACTCTTCCCCTGCTCCAGTGTGGGTTCCTCCAACATGAATCCTTCCCAGAGACTGCAGTTCTTCACAAATTGCTCCAGTGTGGGTCCCTTCCATGGGGCGCAGTCATTCAGGAACAGACTAATCCTGCATGAGTCTCCTGAGTGGTCACATCCTGCCAGCATGAGCTCCTCTCTCCATGGGTACACATGTCCTGCCAGGAGCCTGCAGGATCCACGGAGTCATGGCCTCCTTCAGGTATTTCCCTGCTCCAGTGTGGGGTTCTGCAGGGACTGCAGGTGGATCTTTGTACCCCCATGGCCATCCATGGGCTGCGGGGGCACGGCTGCTTCACCATGGGCTGCACCATGGGCTGCACCATGGGCTGCACCATGGGCTGCAGAGGAATCTCAGCTCCTGCACCTAGAGCACCTCCTCTCTATCCTTCTCCAGTGACCTGGATGTCTACAGGGTAGTCTCTCTCACATACACTCAGTCCTCTCTGCAATTACTTTTGCACAGTTTTCTCCCTTGTTTCTTAAACATGTTATTCCAGAGGTGCCAATACCATCATTGATGGGCTTGGCCTTGGCCAGCAGCCAGTCCATTCAGCATGGGTTTCATTAGACACAGGGGAAGCTTCCAGTATCTTCTCACAGAAGCCACCCCTGCCAGACCCCTGCTACCAAAATGTTGCCTTGCAAACCCAATACATTGCCATTATGAGAAGGGAAGGCTGGGGACAAACAAACCAACTGGTGTAAGCTTTTGGCTCACTGCTCCTGTGCTGTGTCCTGTGTTTCTATGCATAGGAAGCACTCAACAATCCTGACAAAGTAGTCCCTGATGTGCTTTCCCATGTAGCCACCTTCCTTCTCCATCCAGACCACCTGTGTTTGAATCTTTCCTGTCACATAATAAGGATTTATATCTTCAGATGCAGAGGTATTACTGTCAGTAGCAAATCATTAAAGAGGATGGATCATAGGAACAGTCCTCTTGTACAACCAAACAGGATCACCTGTGGGATCCGAGGAGGTTGCTCAGGGATTTATGTGGTCATGTCTTGAAAATCTCCCACAGACTCTGCGACCACCCTGGATATCCTGACCCACTGCTTGATGTCCTCTTGGGGAAAAATTTTCCCTAATCTCTAATGTTTCAGCATATGCCCATTGTCTCTTGTCCTCCTGCCATGCCCCACAGCCCAGAGCCTGCCTCTGTCTCCATAACAACCTCCTTACAGGCACTAAGGGGCCATCAGGTCCCCTGATGTTCTCTTCCTCAAACTAAGCAGGCCACAGGTCCAGTCGCCACCACCTTGGTGGCCCCTGCTGAACTCCAGTTTGCCTGTTCTGTTCTTGGTTAGGGAAACCTCAAACTGGACATTGTATTCCAGATGTGGCCTTTCAAGGTTTGAGAAGAGGGATCTGATCTTTTGTTTTTTGGCTGGGCTCCTGCCAGTTCAGCCCAAGATGCTTTGACCTTCTCTGCTGCCACTGGCTCATAGGTGGCTTGCTGTCTGCCCAGACCCCAGGGCCTTTCCCACAGAGCTGCTGCTCAGCTAGTCAGTATGCAGCTTGTATCAGTGCAGGGTTTTCTTACTTCCCAAATAAAGGACTTTGTATTGCCAGGATTAATTTGGTAAGATACCTCCTAGCCCATTCCTCCAGCCTGTTTGGGTCCCTCTGAATGGCAGTCCTTCTTTTGAGCACTTGAACTGAACTGCTACTTCAGTATCTTCTGCAAATTGGACCAAAGAGCACTCTGTTACCTCCTTCAGATCATTGGCAAAGGTGTTAAACAGGTTTTGTTCCAGGATTACCCCACTTGCCATAGTTGTCCAGGTAGAGTGCAAATCATTAACTATGACCCTCTGAATCTCACCACCCAACAAGTTAGTTTCCTGTACAGTTGTCTATCTGTGTTGCGTCAAGAGTATTGTGGTTGATAGTCTTGAAAGCTTTGCTGAAGTCAGGATAAATGGCATTCCTTGCCCTCTTCTGGTCCACAAGCCCATTTTTTTAAAAAATAGATGGCCATCAGGTTGATCAGGTATGATTTACCCTGGATAAATGCATGCTGGCTGTTCCCAGTCACCACTACCTTCATCTGCACAGAAATGTGTTCCCAGAGGTCTTGCTTCATGATTTTCCAGAGTTGATGTAACTGGCCTGTAGTTGTCCACAAGGACCTTTACGTTCATTGAAAGTGAATTTGTGGGGAACCTCTGCAGATCTACACAGCCTTCCAAAGATTATGGACAGCAGCTCTGCAAAGGTCAGCTGTCGGCTGCCTTGGGTGCAGCCCGTAAGGTCCCAAAGTACTTGTAAGGGTCAAGTTTTGTGACGTAATCCTGGTCTCAACCCTCACCCACAGCTGGTAGCAGCTCTCCTACTGAAACCCTTTCACTACACGGAGACCTGGGAGACATTATTGGTGAAGACTGAGGCAAAAAAGAGGCTGGCTGCCTCAGCCTTACCTCTGCTGACTGTCTGCGTATCACCAGAATCTGCAGAATAAATAATTTCCCTCCATCAATCTTTTCATCTAGGAAGCAAAGATGCTTCTGGGTATGGGTGGATTGCTGAAATTAATTACCTTCTTTCAGGTAACTGTGGCTATTAGAGGTATTAGGAGCAAGCTTGACCTAGACCAGGAGTATTCAGAAAATTCACAGCTTGCTGCTGGCTGCTCCGAAGATTTAGATGCTTTGAATCAAAATTTAAGAGGCTTGATGTGAATTATGTAAGAAATTTCAGAAATTTATCCTTCACTGCTGCTATGAGTTTTTATCATTTAAAGGCTGTTGGGAAGGAGGAGTCTTTGGTTGGTTGATCTTTTAATGCAGAATAATATAATGAGACTGCAGTTCACACATTTTGCTTCACTCCTCTGTGAGAGGAGAGGCTGTCTCAATCTTAGCCATAGGGAAATGGAGATAATTCCAGCTTAGCAAGGAAAAATCTGTGGTTTTTATTAGAACAACCAGGTAAAGTGAGCATGTCACAAGTGTGCCCTTGGAGTCTATGTTTAGTATGCTGTGTAGTCCATACTCCTTAAACAGAGCCAGAAGCTACAGTAGTTTTGTTTATACATGGGTGAAAAAATAACAGGTAGGAAAAATTATAAGAGTTGGACTTGATGATCTCAGAGGTCTTTGCCAATCCAGATGATTCTATGATTCTATGAACTAGGTGTTAACCCAAAAAAGGCCGATATCATCTGGCACTTACTGTCATGGAACAAATTGAATAGTACAATGGTGTAAGCAGATCCTGGAAAATGAATGAAAATCTGAAAGTGACTTCCACCAAAACCAAGAAAGGCATCAAACCCTTGTGAACTGAGGAGAGCATTAGTGGGAAAAAAAAAGAAACATGGGAAGAAATCTGTAATTCTTTCGTATGAAGAATTTACAAAGGAAAACATGGTCAAGGTGTTAACAGAGGGAAAGAGAAGCTGCACATACAGGTGCAGCTACTAACAAAGTACTCTGGAAAGGGCTATGTGTGAGCACTGAGATCCCACCAGAGCACCTGAGAACCAGGAGAATAGGTACAGCTTGCCTTCTGGCACTGTTCTTCAGATTACTTAACAGGAAAATGATCCAGGAATATACACAAACTCAGCCTGGAGTCCTAGAAAATTACTAATAGAAAAATGTCCCTAAATCAAAACAGATAAAAAATACCTTTGAAAATGCATTTATAGCATTCTGGGAGATAAAAGTAGCCTGGAAGATGTGCTGAATGAAATGGCAAAAGTGTGCATATGTGGATTTCTGTACTATATCCATCAGTGCTACATGGTATCAGAAAAACAGACAAGTCATCAGGGCTTCATGACAGAATATATTTGAAATAAAATTATAGTGGTGCTTTTATAACCCCTTCTGAATCTTGTGAAGCATTTTGGGACATAATTCTCGGTGTGCTCTTTTTGTTCCAGATCTTAATTGCCAGAAAGGCAGCACACCTGGCCAAGAATGTCATGCAGGTATTGGTGCAGGTATAATAAACTCAGCTTGGTACATCATCATCACACTGGGACCTCTCTGTAGGTTGCAGCTCAATTCTTCCTAGAAAAAAGACAGCTGCTTGCACTGATAGCTATTAATCCATTATTTCACCCTCCAGTCTTCCCAAATTGAGTGTCTGCCACACTGAATTTTCACCTGAAACATCCATCCTCAGCTGCCTTTTTAAAGACCTCTTTAGCTATTATGAATGTTCACTGCCTTCCATGACATTTCTTCTGGCATTGAATTAGTGTGAACTGTGATTCCCAGCATGCAGAAGTTGGAGAACTTTTTCTGACCATTCAAAGACACATTTCTGCTTTAAGATCAGAAAAAACTCCATGAAACAGACCTGTCATGGTTAGACCTGTTGTGTTCTAACTCTCCAGGGTCCAGGACTAAGCTCACCAAAAACCTGACATACTCTTCCCTTTGTTCTTCTTCCTCACTGGCTTTAGCCTTCTGGTATCTTTGTCAAATATTGCCTCAGTTCTAGTAAAAGTCAACGAACATTTCATGCTGTATTGAAATAGCAAATTTTATTTGTTTGTCATTTATCAGCAAAGAAACACTGCAGGGAGTAACCCTACCAAGGATTACAGAATATTTTGACTAGTAGTAAGCACTCAAATTCAGCAAAAGTCTGCTCCTTTCCAGGCTCCTCAATAATCCTGGTTTGGACCAGCAGAGCAATTAAGATATTGCAGGAAAACAGAGTCCTCAAAAGGAAAGATACAGATGAATTTGTAAACTTCAAGAGCAAGTGCACTATGAGAGGTAGCAGAAAGTAAAGAGTAGTGTAAATCTTGAAGAAATACTGTTTGGGGGAGATATTTTAAATTATTTGTTCTGAAAGAATTGAGAAATCCTAAACTTTTTTATTAGAGCAACTACTCCTCCTTCACCCCAGCACTAAAATTTTGGGTGTTCTGTGCAATAGCTATTTAAGAAGAAAATGCCATTAATTCTCTACAAAATGCATGTTATATGAAGGCTGGATGAAGAAACAGGTACCAGCAAAATAACTCTGAGACAAAGTTAGTTTGCCATTATGTAGAAATTTACCAAAAGGAAACATGCATTTGAAGCTCATTATCCCCAAGTTCTGGTTATGGTATTCAACCATTCTTGACACATTCTGTAGCCATTATTGCCAAGTGAAGAGATTTGATGTCTCGTTCAGCAATAGACTGTTTACAGTGTAATTACCAGTCTTACAAAAATTTGATTGGACAGGGTTGTTGCTTGTGAAGGTGAAATTATCTCTACCATCTGGACACATTACTCTCATTCCTCTTCTTCCTGCCATTTCCTATTCTTCAAAGAACGAATGTAGTGCATCATTATTGCTGTTGGGAATAAAAATCACAAAAAGTGGTGAAAGTATTTCTAGAAATGTTTTTCTTTCATTCCAAACTTTAAGAATACTAACAAACAAACAGAAAACAAGAGATAACACTTAGAGGCTACCAATAGATTCCACTGGCTTTTACTTGAGGAAAGATGTTTCCTGACTTTTTTCATTACTGCCTACTGATAGTTTTTTGCTAACACAATGGCAATAGTGACTGGTGGTCACTAATATGGAGAGAAACAACCAGCTAACTAGTACCAGGGTTGGCTCTCCTACAGAGAATCACATTCTTTTTCCAAAGAGCATGTACATAGGACTCTTACTGTTCCAATTAATTTAGCCCAAAATCATAGATGTGCCCCCTTCCTAGTGAAGCCAAGTATGCTGCAGGTTCAGTAGATGATCTGTGCTTCTGGAGGACAAATCCTCTGAAAGAGATGGTGGTTCACCTGGCCAGACCATTGGGTGGTCACTGCATGGCTCAAGAGTAAGTTACTCCAGAAGAAGTTGTCTTTGACAACCTTTGGGAGATCTGCTTGTAAAAGACATTAAGGAAGATCTTGTATGAAGGCACTAAAAACGTTGTATATTTAAGAGTAGGCATCCCATTAAAAAGGCATAAAATAGGAATAATACAGAGGAGTTGAAATCACAAGTAGGAGGGAAAAGTCAATAAAGCAATGAACCTGAAAGAAAAAGATTAAAAAGAGACACTAGAA
The DNA here is from genome assembly GCA_013396695.1 of Sakesphorus luctuosus. Classification (NCBI taxonomy): domain Eukaryota; kingdom Metazoa; phylum Chordata; class Aves; order Passeriformes; family Thamnophilidae; genus Sakesphorus; species Sakesphorus luctuosus. The sequence continues at coordinate 236,583 of VWZD01006851.1, forward strand.
AATATATTATTGCATTATGGAAAATGAGCATTTACATTTCTGTGCCATTAAAAATTGTTCAAGCCAAGAGTTTAGCAAGATCCAAAACCAGACTGTACGTTTATAGGGATGAAACTTGGAACAGCAGAAGTTTGGAATTTAAGGCTAACAACAAACGGTTGGGAAACTATAAATCATCAAGTTTTGGGACTTGTTTTCATTGCCAAGAGAAAGTTTCCAAGGAGAAAGATCATCTCATAACTCCTCAACACCAGGCCTTCTTGTAGGTAATCCCTAAACATCTGGTATTTAGCATTACTGTCAACAAGAGTTCAATGAAGTGGGTAACAGTGTGAAGTTATGGGGTAATATGCATGGGGGGAAGTAGTTTCAAAAAGTGTTTGGTCTTAGGCATTCAGTTGCAGTTTCAGTTTCAAATTGCCCATCTGACTTGGTTTGGCCAAAGCGGTAGGCAAAAAACCCCCAACAGTACATTGGTAGAGGTAAGCCAGAGATTTTAATCACTCTAACTTGATTCTTTAAATGTATTTTGCAGCAGTATAGCCGTATCAACTTTACAAGCCAGACTGTTCACAGATAGCAGAAGGAAGCTGTAGTGGAAACAATGTTTTGCAGACAAATTCAGAACTACAGGAGAGGCAGAGCACACATTTCTAGGGAAAATTACTTTGATCTTTGCATTATAATATTTCGTATCTTTGGCAAATGTGGCAGTGTGGAATATTTGGAGTGCTGGTTGCTGTAAAAGCCTCAGTCACCAGGGACTTTTTTAGTTCACATTCTGAATAAACATGTACCTCCTGTTTTCTAGTTCGTGTATGTTCAGATAAAACTTCCTTCATATCTGCTCCCACCATTTCCTTAATGCATCCTTTTAGCTTAGGCTGGCAGTGTATTCAGGCCCCACTTGTACAGCTTGTAGCTTTTTCAGGTCAGTTGAGTCTCATACACACATCACCTCCAGCTAGTTGCTTATCCTCTCCCCTTGTCCTTCGTGTCCTTTGCTCTTTCTCTGTCTGACAGAAACTTCTTTTCTCTCATTTTGTGTGTGTCTGAAAATAACAAGCTTTGCTTCATGTAGATCCACAGTCACGTAGGACACAGAGGCAGGTTAGGAAATTTAGGCAGACACTGAGTTCCTGGGTCCCAGAGTGTGAATCTCCTTGTGTGGTCTCATCTTTTTGTATGGGTCTCTCTGTTGACACCTGAGTTTTTAATTCCCTGGAGCAAGGAATGTGTCCAGAATGGCTTCAGCCTTGGTAGTGTTGAGCACCTTGGTGCCCATCTCCTGTGTAAGATGGGAGATACACAAAATCTGTGTTGATTGAAGTGGTTATAGGACTCTACCACACCTTCATGCATACATCTGCTTCTATTGTTTCACACAGGTTCCATTTGTTTCAGCTTTTTTTCTTCTGAAATGGGAGATAATGCTGCCATCCTTGAATCCAAACACCCAAATGCTCAAGAACTTCCCAGAATCTATAGTGTAGATGACTGAGTCCAAGATTTCTTATCTTCAGGAGGACAGGAGAGAACCACCAAGTGCCATCACCATTGCAGCTATGTTGCTTTGCAGCAGTGAAAGGAGAATTATTTGACCCAAGGGAGCTCCACTGCAGCCCAAAGAAAGGGATGCCTTCCATGCTCTCCACAAGCTGCTGCCATGAGGCAGTCCCTGGATAAAAGGCAGAATTCTGATGAGCTCTATCACCAGGGTCACGTTGCTGGCTGAGAGTTGCTCGTGGTTTCTACTTTCAAAGGAGTGTTTAAAAGCCTCCACCTCCCTGCTACTCTGCATGAGGAGTGTGAAGGGCAAGTCACCTGGGCCTTTGAAACGGCATCAGGACTGAACTGTGAGCAGGACTAATGCGTATTTTACAACCTGTTTTTATTTTAAGCTTTTAATTGGGTATTTTTGACAGAGTGAAGATATATTGTTTACCGGACTGATAAGAGAAAATTGAGTCTCTCACCTTTCACACATGAGCATGATTCATCTCTGAAATTGTGTCTTGCAACACAGGAAAAAGGACACAGCATTAGAGTCATGCATGTCACTGCTCTTTAAAGGCTGAACTTTGGCAAGAGGTAAATTCTAACTTTGGAAGAAACTTTTCTAGTACTGAAACTGTGCTGAAGGATTTGAATCAGATCCAAGAAAGGAGGCACCTATCAGTTAAGTGCTACAGTGCTTACCTTTTAGGGTGTGTGATCCAGGGAACTTGGTCCAAACCCCAGAGTCCTGTATCTCCAGTTCCTCTGCAATGCCTTGAAAAAAGACAGGAGGCATGAGGAGATACATGCTTAACACTATACAGACTCAAACTGTTCCCAAGGTTCCACTTCTTTCTGTGGAAACTGTCTTTGCTCTAAAGAGAAGAGGATCAGAGGACTGTAATGTGCAACAGAGAGCAGTTTCTCCATAAGAGGTTGAAATCAGGCAAGATGATGTTACTTTCCGTCTTGTTCAGCACCACGTTTATGAAGAAAGCAATTTTTCATCCATTATATCAGATACTGCCGTCAAATTTCCATGTATTGTCCTTGTCCTTTGCCAAGTTCTTTGCAGGGACTTTATTATATTAAGTCTCTATACAAAGAATCACCCTGAATTCAGATAATTCAGATCCAATTTAACAAGCAAAGGCAACTCTGTGCAAGACGATGAGGGAATTCTCCTGGCAGGTATAGTCTGTGCTCACAGGACAGAGGATCATAGCTGGTACCAACTTCATCATTTCTTGAAAAAAATTTTCACTTTTCTGCAGTTTTCCACAGATCTCAAGCAATACAGGATTTATCCCATCAAAACCAGTCTGAAATGCCTATTTCTTCAAATTTAGTAGAAACTGCAGCTCCAGTGGAATTGCAAGGATAGGTCAGGAGGAAAATGAAAGGGTGAAAAAGAGGACATAGCAGAAAATGAAAAATTTAGGGGGGAAAAGGGGTAACTGAGTAAATTGAAGGAGGACTTTGCAAAGGGGAAGAAATAAAGTCAGTTTTGTAGGCACACTTAAGTTCTACACCATCAAACTCACGGTCTCTGAAACTGCTAGTTCTGTGTCACATGATGAGTTCCTCACCTGACCTAAGTGTCTGCCCTTATATCATGCCATGTAATGGCTGCAATTGTCCTCTGATCTTATTTGACTTAGTTTTCAGCAATATTCACAGCACCAGGAGAAGTTGTCCTGCCTACTGCCATGGTCACTGTATGTTCTCCTTGATCAAATATTGGGGCTTTTCCTATTTCCTTTAAAACAGACTCTGCAACTTAAGATATTTTACAATTTTATTTTTTCCCCCAGTATAGGTTGCAAAGATGTTGATTTCATCTTAGGAAGAAATTGTTTGCTTTACTGGGAGTATAGAAGCTGTGGCTGCCCCATCCCTGGAAGTGTTTAAGACTATCTTGGATGGGGCCCAGAGCACCTTGGTCCAGTGGAAGATGTCCCTGCCCATGGCAGGGGGGTTGGAACTGGATACTCTTTTCGGTCCCTTCCAACCCAAGCCATTTTGTGATTCTGTGATCACTGAATTATGACAAGACTTAGATGAAACTTTCCCCTTGATTTCCATCTCACTTAATGCCTGTGATGAAATGGTATTCAGGCTTCAGGGAGACCGTTTGGGCCTTGCAGGGAGTTTCTGGCTGTTTTCCTGTTGTCACTCAATCAGCCACAGCATTACTGCCTGGAAACAGCCTGGGCTGCTTTCCCAGGAAAAATATGAAACCCCTGTAACTTTGTGGTTAACTTTTCTGTGTAGAGAGAGCAGCCTGATAGCTGAAGCAAAACTGTAGAGATGTGTTGCTTTTTATCTTTGACACCTGTGGCACTGCACTGCAGCAGTATTTAAGCCACCCAGCTGGGTTGTACCGTATTGCACAGACCTGCTGGGCACTTGCTGCCATGAGGAGACAAGGAATTGAGGTTTAACACTAGAGTCAGGAGCTGGGGAAGAGTGAGCTGTCAGGGAGCGTGGGGAAAGAAACCCAGGCAAGGTGGTTCTCCTCAAATAGTGACGGTATTGACGCTGGAGTGTGCAGTTGGTGTTAAGGACAGGTGGAGGATGCCTGTGCCTTAGAATTGCTCTTGAATCTTGTTTCTTAAGGCTTGCTTGGTATTTCTGCAGGATGAGAAGTTCTTTGGAATCTGTATGTATGTGTTTGCTACAGGAGTGCGACAAAAAGACACTGAAATTGGCAGCCCAGCAGGGTCAGAAATGTTCCAGAGCAAATCCAACACCTGAACAACCCCACTGCAATGAACTGATTTGTGCAGGATGAAAATGGAAGAAAAACATTGTCCTTTTCAAGGTTTTTGGTAGGCCTTTTTTCCCGTCTGTACACTCATTCCCATGACTTACATTCATAGGTTAAGATATTTTCTCTGCCCAGAAGCCTGTTTTTCACTTTTCCCTGGGTTTCATTTCACTCTTGACTTTATATTCTGCTGTGATCAAACTTTACTTCCTGACCATAGACTTAAATGTCGAAGCATTTTTCCAGGAATAAAGTGCTTTGCAGGCCTGTTCCAAGACTCACATATTGTTCAGCTTTCTGGTAACATCCAGCTTACTAACTGCTACTGAATTAGTACAGAAAAAAGACTGGTACATTCTGAGAAGTAAAAGATGAAGTTTTCTCTGTCTAAAAAATGAATAATACAGATATGGCCAACTGAAAAATTCTGCACTAACCAAAAGTAGACTTGAAAGAGTACATAATTTCTCTTTAATACAAATGAATATGGGATACTTCATGAGATTTTAGCTCCTGGTTGACTTTAGAAGTGTAAAGATCAGTTGCCTAACTTCGGAGATGCATTTAAGCCCAAAGGATGACAATTATATTACAGTGTCTTAAATCACAAGAAAAGCTCTAGGCTGGCCTGGGACTCCTAAGTGCACAGACAGAAATTAAAGCTATAAAGTTAAGCATCAAAATCCTTTGCTCTCCAGAGGTCTGCTTTGCTCTGCAGGAGGGCTCCCAGCAACAGGAATGACGGAGAGAGCCCCACGGACCTAATTCAACAGCAGCATCTGGCCCTTTGAACCCAGCAAGGTAATAGCAAGGGTGAATGTGCCTCTTGCTGTCATGTCCACTGGAGTTTTTGAAAGGTGGTTTTAAGGCCTCTGAGCTGCCTGCAGAGAATTAATAATGCTGTACTTCTGGGAGAGGCAGAAGACAGCAAAAGGGAGGTTTATACTTAAAATAGGTTCACCCACAGCCTGCAGAGAGCTCAGCTCTATAACATACCTGAAGAGATGATCCCAGTGACCAGTAATTTCTGCCCTGCTAAAACAATATGTTTCTGACACAGCCTGTTATTATTTATTGGCTTTGTTGTTCAGAGGAGCCCTAATCACACAGCAGGACTGGGTAGTGCACAAACATGGGGCATAAAGGCATCCTGGTATAACACAAGATAACACAATGGATGACCGTGTTCAGAGGAGTACAAAAAGCAGTGAGATAATGTAGTTCATCAACTTACTGCTGTCATGTTGGATTTTTTAAGGCATCCCCGTAAAAGGAAAAAATTGTCTTGCCTGGCTTAGGCTGAACTGGATGTAATTGTCTAAATCACCTGCTCCCTGTAATCCATGGAGAGAAGTGAACCAAAGAATGGTAACTGTCCCTCCCTGGCCAGTGTCTGAGCTGCTTAGGACGTATCTTGGCCAGGGTGAATCCTTGCCAAGGACTCTGTCTGGGGATCAGAGACATCTGAAGACAATTTCAGTTCCTCTGAAGTTTCCTTTTCCAAGAGATTCAAGAAGATACGGTGATAAACTTCCAACTGATGCAGCAAAAACTACTCTAGCTCATTTTTTAATGAAACATGTGGCAAAGGCATCCTTGTGAAGAGAAGAGGGAATAATTAGCTCAGAGCTGAAAGCAAGGAAATATTACAACACTATTCTTCTGAACACAAGAATTCCATATAGAAAATACGATGGGTTTTGGCTTTTATCCCTCAAAGAGGGTTGAAAAGCCACAAGCTTCTCATGTTATCACTTCTTCAGCTTTGTGTCAGGGTATGTAATTTTGTGTCCCCATGGACTGTCTGGCATCATTTGCTGGCTGGCTGCACCTGGCACCAGGGAGCAGAGCTGGGCGTACCTCCTTGTGCAAGGGATATGTGATCGTGGGTGCAACAGCCTCACACTACAGTGAGGTCCACCACCCATCCAAGCTGTCTTATATCTGACACAGTAAGAAACCAAAGGTCACCATATCCATGGGGACAATTGCGGTTAACTTCTCCCTTAAAATGAAAACTTACTCTCTGCAGCTGTCTGACCTCGCATCTCAGCGCTTGCTCAGTCAGGGTGTGTCAAGCTTGCTGGAGGGATCTATCCAGCTTTTTCTGTTTCTATCCATCTGAATATAGAAACCTGTTCCTTTACTATTATGAAACAATGGGTAAAACAATTTCCTGACCTCTCCTGAGCTAGTATGAGGCTCTCCTCAGCCCTGCACCACTTTCTCGTGATGCTTTTCCCTGGGAGCAGGGCAAGTTGTTTTTAAAGGCCTTCAATGCTTAAGGGCCACCTACGCTGCTTTAGCATATTAGTGAAAGCTGTTTGGGACACCAGCCAGGAAGAAAATTCAGATTACAGTGAATCTTTTTGAACAGGTAATAGAGTATAAAGAATTATTTAAACCCCATCAAAATACTTTTCCCAGTGAAGATTGCATACAGGATATACAGTCTTGAAAGTGTTGTCTCCTCAGCATTTTATTTTTACATTAAAAGATAAGGTCTACCCTTAATGCACTGCAGACAGAGGTGGTTCCCACTATGCTGAGGAGGCAGCTGAAGCTGTGGAGAACAACAGAAGCAGGAAGGCATTGGCCCTCAGGCGTGACACTGGTGCCCTCCTTCAGGAGGTTTTCTATGTGTTTTCTGAGGATGGCTTGCATAGAGGAAGAGGACAGGATTTAATAAGCTGGTGAGCCAGCCGGGCATTGCTGCTGGCCTGTGTTGTGGGTACTGTCTGCACTATGCAATTCCCTGCCTGCTTTCCAACTGCTGGCACCAAAGCTATCCAGGCACCGCCAGGTCAGGGTTCAAGGGATGGAATGTCCCAGAGCCAAGGTGATGTTCCTGGCCTGTGTTGTTGAGCTGTCATGAGCTGAGTGTCTGGGGCAGGTCGGTTTCAGCATGGCTTTTGTGCCTTTCCCTGTCCCTGGGTCAAAATGGAAACTATGTGCAAGTCGACCAGGCTGCAATCCCCCTCCAGCCACATCAAGCATCCGTGGAGACGCATCCAGTGCCTCTGCACTGGGCTTGAATGTGCATGGACAGCAGAAGAGACATAGATGTCTCTTTAGAGATGTCTAGACATAGACAGAGGTGCTCTTAGGCCTGGCAGTTGCCCAAGGCAGATTTTTTAGGGCTGTTGAAAGCCGTTTTGCAGTGTGGCTTCTCTTGCAGTGCAAAGTGCTTTTTCTGTGTTGTCTCACGTAACTGAGCTGCTGATGGTCCGCTATGAGTGACTGAGATGTCTGTATCAGTAACCCTACAGTTTGTGGGATGAGATTGCTGCAGGAGTAGTTTCCCAGCAAGGCCAGCTATGCTGTTCATCAGCATGCACAACTAACCAGCTGCAGTGAATGGCTCTCTCACAGAAAATTGCTGAATATCCAGGCTGTTTTCTGTGGTTTCCAACTCCGATTATTCTTGTGAAGCTGTGGTTATTACTTCTTTCCTGCTCTGTATCTTTTCACTCTGACATCTCAAGTGTGAAAATACAAACATAAGAAATGCCATGCTAGGCAGCAAAAGGGTTTGTGTCATCCCATCCTCTGCACTCTGTGATGGCAAAAGGGTTTGGGGAGAGTGCATGAGTCTGGCCACTTTCTCCCAGCCATTGCCTTGAGCTTCTCCAGCACCTCTACCTACTCTCCTTCCCATCCATTAATAGGTAATCCCTTTTGAAAGCTTTCTGGTGCATCCTGCTCTCACAGCATCCTCTGCACAAAGAGGGATTGCTCTCACCTCTTGTTGCCTAAATTCCTGTGAAAATAGACTCTCAGAAACAATATTAATGGAGAAAGATAGATGATATACCTTTATTGAAAGCTTTCAAGGTGCACACACCCCCACATGCACATGCACACACGTGACCAGGGATGTTACAGTTTTATAACCTCTCTAGCCATTAGTATATACGTTATCTCTGACCTACCATGGTTCTCATTTCCCCTGGTGCTCCACCCGTAGAGGTCTTCAGAACTGCCCCTTGGGGAAGCTCAGGACCTCTAGGCCTTCTTGTGTTTTGTCTCCAAGCAATCTTGCAGGTGGCTTCTTCAAAACAGCGTGTCATTGAGAGGGCTTAAGAGTGTATGAGAGAACATTTTAGTAACTTCTGATACTACCTAATATGTGAGCAACCCAGAAAAATCCATGTAACCTATGTAATTCTAAAAATCTACAAAATCTACACTAAAATCCTTAGGCATCACTCCCAGTGCCTGTACTGAATGTCTTCCCCTGCTGTGGTGGGCCTTGGCAAACAACAGCTCTGCTTTGACCTTCCCCACTGCTGTCCCGATGCCACATCACCAGCACAGGCACAAGAGCATAGCCCAACAACTTACAGCCTATTCTCCTTTGGTCCTTGTCCTGAGCTTCATCAACACCAACCTTTTTGCAGCTGTCTTAATGGCAGCTGAGAGCACCTTTAATGGGAGACCTCCCCAAGGACTTCCCAGATTTGCCTCATTTTCAGAACATGATGTAATAAATTCCTTTAGCTAATGTTGTGCCTAAATATCTAAGATATCTGAAACTGCTGCCTGTGTCAGTCTCTTTATTTTTACAAAATTTTGATCCTACAACAGGAATATTCAGTGGCAAACACAAATGGCTAGATATGTTGGAAGTTTTAGCTGGAGTGCAAAACCCAGCTGTTTTCCCATTTGATATTCAAAATGGACATATGTAAAAGTCTGCTTCTTTTGCAAAATCACCACTACAACAAAAATATCATGAATTTTAACACAAGCTGCTCAGGTTCTGTGTCTGATCCAAGGTATCCATCTGACCTTTGTCAAACTTTGCCAGACAAGAAAACATTGGTGAGCAATCCAAAATAATTTGTGGAGCAGCTCACCTGTGCAAGGTTTACATCAAAAAATGAAAGGAGATAAATCCTATAAATTAATCAGGAAGCCTTTTTAAATTATTAAAATATTCTGTGCTTTCAATTAGCTTTTTTTAAATGATTTAAAAGCTGCAGAACATTTAAATTAGGAATGCATTTAAATTAAGGCATAATTTTTCTATTTATGCATTCATTTACAAGCTCTCTGATACTGAAGCTTACAATATTTTCTAGGTTCTTGAATGGCTTTTCAGGGCTGTAAATATTTTATTGTGTTAGTAATAAATACTTGTTTATATACTGGGAATTCACCTGTGTATTTAAATGCTGTCGTAAAGATACAACTAATAAAAATACAACTTCTGTGCTTTCCTGTATTGTCAGGAGACTCAGCAAGCTGTTGTGCTTTTTTTAGTGCTGAATACTGATTTCCATTCTGGCAAAGACTTTGTTAAGGAAAATAAGTTTGGTGTCAGTGCATTGAAAAAGCCAGCAAAATGCTGACAAAGTGAAATGCTTTTATCTTTGAGAAGCTACGTATTTTTAGATAATGCCATTATCCTCGGAGGCCCAAAGAGCTGGAATCAGGGAACTTTGCTATCCTGCTTCTGAGTGTGAAGAGACAACAGTTATTAAATTTAGCCATTGTATTAAGAAATATCAATACCTTACTTGTGACCACAACAGAAGGTGACGCAATGCAGAACGAAACAAAGACAGACCTTTTTCAATTTCTAAAAAAAAAAAAAGATTGCTCTCAAGTAAGGAACTGCCCTATTTTATGAAGCATGATGTCATTCAAAGGAATTTACTATGAAGAGATAGGTGTGACAAGGTGTAACACCTACATGCCTACCCATCACATGTCTTCTCCATCATCTTCACTCCCTCTTTTTCTGCTAGCTGGGTTATGTTTGGAACAAACGTTCTCAATAGTCATTGTATTTTTGTCATTTCCCCTGTATTTTTGCCAGTTTATGTGTGTATCTGATGTTCAGGAAAGGCAGGTTAAGCTTAACAGCATTCTTCCCTATCGTATAGATTAAGAGCCTTTAGTAGTTGTTGGAGCACTTTCTGGCCCATCAAAATCTGCCTTTGTAGTTAGGATGAAAATCTTATGAGCATTCAAGTGAAACAGAGAGAATCAGTCATCCCAGCAGAGGTAAATGGAGCCACTTATGTTTTACTTTAGATGATGTCTAAATAAAGGCATCCCTTAATGCACCCAAATCCTTACCTGAGGGAGCTTGCTGCATGTATTTCCACAGGGTTTGTGTATGAGTTTGGTCAAGAATAAAAAGATTTTGGGGTCTAGTCAGTTCCAGTGACTCCCTTGATAAGGTCTCTCTTATGAAGATGACTTGGAGCTCTTGTTTCTGAATGGCTAATGCTAAAGTTATTTGTTATTCATACCTTACTTTCACGGATTCTGGTAGTGAAGTGCAACAAATATCTTCTTGCCTTTTACAGTACAAGAGCTTTAAAAACCAACAGGTTGAAAAATAGGTCTCAACAAACAGCATATTCTGAATATTTCAGTTATTTGTAAACAATCTATCAAATTTTAAAGTGTTGGTCATGGATGAAGATGTTTTGCTAATGAATGACCTGTGCTTGTTTTGCAGCACAGTGCAGCTGCTGCATAAATACTGTGTTACCAACATTTTGCTCATTTTCCTGCTTCTGGCTCTCTCAGCATTTATATGCATTTGCCTTGTATCCAATCCCACTTAAAAACTCTAGATGAGATTGCTTCCACTTTTAAGGGAGATTAGGGAGACTATTGTACCTAGGAACATGGCTTATTTTCCTCACCCATCTGGACACAAATTTTTGAAAAGGATTTTTGGTGTCAGTTTTGCATCCCTTATATATGTGCTAGCTTGTATTTTGATGTTGTCTGCAAAGCAGATATATATCACAAAATAAATCAAAAAATATTATGGGTTGTGTGACACTACCGTTGCCCAGTCCTTCCTCTACATATATTCGACAATAATATTAAAATTACATCTCACTCATTTGTCTTCCATTACAACAAGCCATCTGTTGTGAATCCTAAATTTAAATGGTTTAAAGTTGAATGAATAGAGTATGGCAAATCCATGACTCACAGTATAACATTAAAAAATAATAATGATGCTCAAAGAGCTTGTAAGGGAAGGATTTGTTGCCAGCCAGCTGATGCTGAGGCAGTGGAGAGAATTATAAACTGCTTTTTCTAACCCTTGCTGATGGTGACCAGGGGAAGCTGGTCATGGGTAATTTATGTGATGTACTGTGAGGTAGCCTAGGCAGTAGTAAGGGCTTTAAAATGTGGGAAGTAGTAACAGGTGAATTGAAAACTCTCTGTTGTGATTTACTGGAAAGGAAGGAGGTGAAGAGGTGGATATAAGAATGGAGGCATATTCTGTGAGTGGGACCAGCCACAGGACAGGTTCTCCAGAGTCACTCTGGTCTCACCAGCCCTGTGACACCAGGACAGCCACTGCTGCAGCATCTGCTGCAGGCAGCCTTTCTCCTTTGTCCTCCCCTGTCTCACTCCAGCCCACCCTTAATACAGACACTTAGGAAATGTCTATTGAAACCAGCATTTTCTTATATTTTCTTTCCTTCTGTGTTCAAGGGAAATCTTTGTTGTAGTGTAATTTGAATGCCACTACAGCTGGAACTTGCAAAAAGAAGTATATATTTGTGTATGTAGTTGAAGTGAAAAAGGAGACTGATTAGCACTGGAAATAAGGGCTTATTGTTTCCACTTGTGAATATATTTATTGATAAATCAGATCTTATGAATATCATCCTCCAGAGGTTTTCAGGAGAACTCAAGAGCATCATATTTTTGTATAAGTTGGGTATCCTGTAAGCATGCTGCATTGCTCTCTCAGTGTGTGTATTATAAAAAATTCAGAATGTCAAACAACATTGAAGTTGAATTAAGACAATGATTTCTATTTGTGCAAATTTGCTGTAGATATTTTTGTCTGTAAATGTCTGACACATTACTATTTCCAAGACTTGATTGATACAGGGAGATGTTACAGAATAATAGAAATGCAGGCCTAGAATAGACTTAGGTGCAATTCACTGCACTGACACAGAAAATTAGTGACCTAAGCCGTATTAATTAAAAATACATTTTATCAAACAAAGCAGTGTTATTTATCCAAAAATTTGTCTCTGAAGTTTTTTGTACTTTATCTATAAATTCATTATTTAAACTGGTCCAGTCAGGAAGCAGAAATAATACCATGTAGCTTAGCCAGTGAGGTGGACCCGATAAATGAAGTACAATTATGCATTTTGATAGGCTGCTTTATGACAGCTGGTCTGTCTGTATATTTAAGTGCATATCAAACAGAGTTTGAAGCAGACAGACTGTTTTGGGAATAGGGAAGAACAAATGCATGCTGCCTTCTCCTGAGCTGAGAACAAAGCCAGGCTGACTCGTGAGAAATACTGGCCTATTTCTGTAGATCAGTTTCTCTCATTGATCTAACAATAGGACTCATTAGGAGATGTTTAATTGGCTCTACAACTTGTAGAGATAGCGACTACAAGAGCAGTTTGAATACAGGCAGAGGGTAACTAAGGGTGGAGTTGAAGCTCTTCCTGTGGGCAGGTAGCAAGTGCTTCAAAACCTCTGGGTCTTTCTGAACTTGCACCATCTAAGCATTAAGTGTGGGTCCATTTGCTTGAGTGGGACCTTCATTTTGCAGACCCACAAGTCAAGCATCCCAGCATTTAACCAGCCCTGCTACCTTGTGCTGTTCCAGGTGATGGGCACTCTCTAGCACAGGACTTCGTCCTAGACAAACCACAGTGTGTATGCAAATGTGGGAGTTCTGGAGGAAGAAATGATACTTATTATCTCAAAAAGCTGATGTTGTTCCCATGGATCCCTGGTATTACTGAGCCCTTGTTCAACATGACAACCAGACTTTGGCCTGACTTAGCCCACTCACCACAGTTCTATAGCAAAAAAAAAAAAAAAAAGGGAGGGGGGGCAAGAATAGAATCGAATCGAATTGAATCAGTTGGAATGTACTTACAACAATTGTCTAGTCTAAATGCCTGGTATATGGGTATAAATTTTTCCTCTGTAAATTGATTTGTCTAGTCTATTTTCTAATCTGTATATTTATTTTTTACAGAATTCTGCAGTATTGCATTCTCAATTCAATTACTAGTTTTTTAGGGGAAAAAGAATATTTCCTTTTATGTGCTATAAATCTGCTTGATGAGTTCACTGTATTTCACGTCATAGTTGTTGTGTTACTAGAAACAGAAAAAAAAAACATTCCCTGTGCACCTTTTCCATGCCTTTCATGACCACATTGTCATCAGTCTTGGCAGCACAGGAGCTTTCACACTGTGGTACCCAGCCTACCTGTGAGGTGAGGCACAGGCTCTCAAGCAGCACAGATCAGAGGCCAAGCTGGGCTCCTCTGCTTCCATGCAGCTCCTGAGCAAAGTGGAGGGACCTGTGCTAAGGCTTCCCACAGCTTTCTTTGACCTACAGTCTGTTTAACCTTGCCTGAGCCCAAGCAACCAAACCCCAGGGGAGAGAGGGATGCCTTCAGATGCCTGATGCAAGGAGAGACAAAGACCAGCCCCCAGCTCCAGCCCTCTGAAAAGTCAATGTCTTGTGTGTAATAGTATCACAGTGCTTGATAATGTCATGATCCTTTCTTTGCTACCTGTGCCATGAAAGACTGAAATACGTTCTTAATTACTAGACCTCAAACAAACCACTTAATTTATTCAACTCTTTTGTTTTCCTCATGATTTCTCTGCAGCCTTGTTGGGTTCTTCAGCGTGTAGTTCAAATGCAATTACAGATGTGGCATTCAGAGCTGAACAGTAGTTCTTTCCTAGAACTTTAATTCTGTGAAGGATACCGCCATTTACTGATAAACCCACAAATTCTGCCAGACCCAAGAAGAAAGTTCTGGGAATAAGGAAAGCAGTAATGTTCTTCCATAGAAAGACCAATTAAAAAATCATTCATTTGTGATACCTGACGGCAAAATCCTGAGGCCTAGACTGGGAAGATTTTTCTGAAGTCATCATCCCTTCCGGCGTGATCACCTTTTTCCTTTTATTGCATCCTCCAGTTACTGAATGTGTCTTGGAAACTAAAATGGTCCAAGGGGCAACTCTGTGCCCATGTGGCCAACTGTCTGGACATGACTTACAGCTAATCTGCCAGACCACATCCAACAGGATGAAAACCAGATCTCAACAAACAGCATATTCAGAGTATTTCAGTAAAACAGAGAGTCATGCCAAAACTGTGCCAGGAATTGAACAGTGAAAAGTGGTGAATGAAAAATGGTGCATGTGCCTGAGCCCCAGCAGTTTAGTTTACTTGTACTGAGGTAGCTTTAAGTATTGCTTCCTTGACCCACATTAATGAGATGTTTCAGTTTAAAACATCATTAGAGGTCATTGCAGTTAGTAGCCAGAGACTTCATATGAAATTACAACAGCACAATCCTCAGAGTGTCTTCCAGGCTGCTGGCATGTGCCTGACATACCAAAGAGTGTATTTGCACCTGCAAGATCTAGGGCATAAAAACCCAAACTGAAATTCTGAAGGATTCTGTAAATATTAAAACATACATTGCCTCTGTAACCAGCTGCATGCTGAAATAGATCTACTGCTCTTTAACAGCCTGCTCTCTGCTACCCTGCTTGAAGATAGGGTGATGGCAGAGGGATGGGAGCATGGCATGGGAGCACCTTCCAGCCCTTTCAGAAATTCTTCAGAGATTTTTCTGGAAGCTGATCGGACACTTCTGCCCTGTGGCAGCCACTGCCACTGCCCAGCAGCAGCTTGCCCTGTTTGTACATCTCCTCATTAGCATTTGTCACAGTAGAGAATGGGGGTTTGTCTCCTGTACAGTGGAAATTGGGATGAATTTTCTCCTCCTTGTTCAGCAGCTGTCCCTTAGTCTCATCCTTTCTCACTGGGTTAGCAATTTGTCTTTGTAGCGGATGTGATTTGGCATGGGTCAGAAGGACGGTTCTACAGGTTCTACCTCTTCGTTAATGCCTTTTCCTTGGGGCATTTCTATTTTCACTGCCCTTCAATATATGCCATTCAAGGAAGCATGTAGCCCTAATTCCCTTCTCTAATCTGTAATTTGAACCTTTATTAACATTTATGAAATTTTAATGACTATTGCTTTCTGCTACCCTTGAAGTAGCACACACGGAAAAGAGCTGGTTGCTAGTACAGCTGTCGGACATGTCTGTGGAGGAGAAGGGGAAGTCTCTGCTAGGGAATTGCTCTCTGCAGTTGTTTACACTGGGTCATTAATGCAATACATTGCTGCTCAGTAATGCTGTGCACCATATTTTACACCCTTACTGTCCTGCAGCACTTTTATTTAGACACAGTGGCATCAGCTCTATGTGACACCAGACATTGAAGCTGCATTAGCATTCGTCTTTGCTCTCCAAGAAGTTTTGAAGTTAGGTGAAGTCTTTACGTGTTGACTATTTTGGCAGGCTATATTGTTCTACAATTTATCAGTTGATAACTTTCACTGCCTCACAGACATTGTGTTTTCCCAAGTGAAGAACCTTTGGCTGAGCTCTGGAAATATATGCGTTTCACAGAAATGAAAAGTTATTAAATCAGTACTGTGGGGGAATGCAGGGGAATGATCTGTTTGTAATTCTGGGAAAAACAATTTGGAACACTGTTTTTAAAGCTTAACGAAATTACTTAAAATCTCTCACAAAAACAACCAACCTTTTTCATCTGGTCTCCAAGGATTTTGTTTATCTTTCAGATCTAGTTGCTGCAAAATACTGATAATGCAGAAATTCCATGAGGCGTTAAATCTCCATCTACCAGTGGCTTGCAGAATTAATCAAATTACCTTTTAAAGTTAATGCAGTCGGTGAGAAGAGTTTAATGATATTCAAAACCTTCGTGGTAATAATTACAGATGAAGAGGGTCAGTCAGTTGAGAATTAATGCAAAAAGTGCACAGAATGATAATCTGAATTAATTTATCAGACCATGCAGAAAGCATAAAGAGAGTGAGCCATGAAAATAAAATTCATTTGATTCCATTCAGAAGAGTGAAATAAACTCACAGGTGTGAGGATTTGAAGTAAAGGATGAATTTGAAGTTTAAGCTATGCTAGAGATGAGGTGGTGGGTTGAGAGAGGTGAAGGAAAGGAAAAAAAGGAGAAGAGAGGATGAATGGGGATTAATCTGGATTATCTCACAAAATTTGAAGCTGTCAGTCTTTCTACCACAACTCAAAGGCAGAAGCTTTTCCACAAATTTCTCACACCCTGAGGCTCTTCACCTTTTTGATTTTCTGTATTCTGCATGCCTATTTTTTCCACCTTTTTAGAAATGATCAAATATATCATGAGGGCAGGGTTTGAACTGTCCTTTCCCATGCAGTGCATATTTCTTTTGCTAACAAAAAAAGGAACAGTTCCAAAAGGACATTCTTTAAAATAATTCAATATGCTCCCACTCAAATTGAGTCTGGGTAATCTCAGACTGTGCTCAGGTCTCTCAGAAATGGCAGAGGAGCAGTTTGTGTCACAGCAGATGTGGAGCTGAGCATCCATGTGACCTGAGACAATTGCCTCCAACACTTTGTGCTTTTGGTGACTATCATCAAAACCCACTGTCACTGAGGATGTCACAGTTCCTGGGTACGTGGTTTGAGATGCCACACCATGATGTTGCTATCAGAGAAGGCCTGCTCAGCACATTCAGAAAAACAGGCCTCTTATAACTTGACTGTGTCAAATATCTTCAAAATTATAGTCAATTCTGAAAAATCTTGAGCATCTTGATCATTTATTTCCCACTTACCATTTTTGTCAAATGTATGTGACTTAAATACACCTGTTTGTTCTGTTCCTCTGGGAGACATTGTCAGTTGCTGTCTTTTCTGTACTATTAGATCAGCTCAGGCGTAGTGTTATAAATGTTCCTAAAAACTGAGTCAGTGTTGCTTTTATGGTTAATTGCATATTGAACTTTCTGTGTGCTGTTTTCACATTTCAAGCTTCACTGCATGTCAGCCTTCAGATCCTTATTTTGCACGTGAAATGGGACTATTGAGTGTGCCTGTCGAGTCCCCTGTGGAGAACCTCTTTATGTAGCACTGCCATTATGCAATTGGACTGTAAGGGTGCAAATGATGTTCCTGCATAACTACATCCTGCACTCTTCAGAGCAGCAGTGCTCAACTTGCAGCAGACAGAAAGTTGCACTGACAACTGTTATTTCCAGAGGCCCAAGTTGATCACAGGTGGATTCTTCATTGCAATCACAGAATCACTTATGTTGGAGAAGACCTTTAAGACCATCGAGTCCAACCGTTAACCCTGCATTGCCAAGTCCACCATTAAACTGTGTCCTTAAGCACCACAACTACACATCTTTTAAGCACTCAACTACTACCATGGACAGAGTCTTCCAATGCTTGACAACCCCTTATGTGAAACTTTTTTTCCTAATATCCAAACTAAACTTCCCCTGGTACAACTTGAGAGCATTTTCTCTTTTTCTGTCACTTGTTACCTCGGAAAAGAGCCTGACCCCACCTGGCTACAGCCTCCTTTCAGGTAATTGTAGATAGTGATAAGGTCTTCACTGATCCTACTTTTGTCTAGGATAAACACCCGCAGCTCCCTCAGCCACTCCTCATAAGACTTGTGCTCCAGACTCCTCACCAGCTTCATTGTCCTCCTCTGGACATGCTTCAGCACCTCAATGTCTTTTCTGTAGTGAGAGGCCCAGAACTGAACAGAGGATTTGAGGTGCCGAGTATATAAATATCTAAAGGGGGAGTGCCAAGAAGATGGAGCCAGGCTCTTCTCAGCATTGCCAACAAAAGAAAAAGAGGCAATGGGCAGAAACTAATGCATGGGAAGTTCCACCTGAATATGAGGAAGAACTTCTTTACTGTGAGGGTGACGATGCACCAGAACAGATTGCTCAGAAAGGCTGGGAAGTCTCCCTCACTGCAGATATTGAGGAACTGTCTGGATACAATCCTGTGCCATATGCTGTAGGATGACCCTGCTTAAGCAGAGAGGTTGGACCAGGTGACCCACTGCGGTCACTTCCGGCCTGACTGATTCTGTGATTCTGAGTACACTGCCCTGCTCCTGCTGGCCACACTGTTACTGATAGAAGCCAGGATACCTTTGGCCTCCTTGGCCACCCAGGCACAGGCTGGCTCATGTTCAGCTGGCTGTCAACCAGCACCCCCTGGTCCTTTTCACCAGGCGGCTTTTCAGCCATTCTGTCCCAAGCCTGTAGTGAATCCTGAAGCCGTATTGACTGTGATGATGTGCCATCATTGCAACTCTGGTTCATCTCTGGAGGCTGCTTTATTGTCCATGTGCTTCTGTAGGGTACCACTCTTTACCTATTGCTGCTTTTGTCCTCCAAGAATATTCCCAAGAGAAAGCTTAGGAGTTTCTCCAACCTCTTCCACAAATATCATGGTGTGGCTGTTCCTTCCTGGGGCTGTTGTTGCTGCTTTATGAAGCAACGGAAGGACACACTGAGCACATTGTACTCTGGCTTTGTGCTTCAGTAGTCCCAAGTAGTGACATAAGGGCATACATAACTGCAAAATTAGAGGCTGAATATGGTTCAGCTTCATTTGAGGGAGCTGACCTTGCAATAACACCTGACGTATTGTCCCACTGAGAGTTTTAATCAAAGCACTTAAAAATACTGCAACCCCTGTTTTTCTGTTGCATTACAAAGAAATTCGGCACTTTCCTTCCTTTGCTGCAAATATTTTTGTTTGCATGTTCGTCATTTGAGAATTGCAGATAATTGGTTTGGCTGTGTTTGATCTCACAATCTGGCAAAAAAAAATTAAAGGAAAATTCCCCAGGCATAAGCAGTTCTTTATGAACTGCTGAGAAGCAAAAATGATTATGAAATGTTACAGTTAATCCCTTAGTGATCTTGACATTTACAAAAGGAGTAAGTGCGCAAATACTCTTTAAAGTCCTGTGATTAAGGATCATATTCAGGCATAGGCAGACATTTGTTTTAAAAATAATTGTTGGTGTTTTGTGTGACACATAGTTATATGGGCAAATGCTCACTCCCTCTTCTGTACTGATTTTGTCTGAAAGATACAATAAGATTTTCCAAACAAAAATTTCTTATTGCAGTTATCAAATGTAAAGATGTCCCTTGAAGGACTTTCTCAACTATTTTCTAGTGGTTTTTTACCTAGGCTCAGACTCTAGGGAGAGCTGGCTGTAGACAACATAAAGTTTCCTTTAAAAAACTGAGCATAGAAATATTTTTAGCCAAATAGAAAATGAAGCCCAGATTTGTGATGCTTCAGCCCTATATATGTATCAAACCAGAAATACCTCCTTCCCTGTTCCCCACTCCCATCACTTCCTTTCGAGCACTGTTTTGCAGCAGTTATGACATAGAGGACACTGTGCTGCTGTGGAGTGCAGGTTGGTTTGGTGTTCTGGTCCAGATGTTATCACAGGATGTGAGGTGACAAATACAAGCATCTCCTTCTGTGACATTGCAATAAAGAATTGATCTACAAGAAATTAGGTCTTGGCAGATCATGTCCATCTTCACTGCGTCCCAGACACTGCTTTTCCTGAAGCAAGGCATCTGGGTGGCAGTAGAGAAGTCACTTGCACAGGGAAGTCACAGCAGCTGTCATGCAGCCAATAGTCTTCCCCTATTTCATAAATGTGTCATAGAACCAAAGATCAGATTTAACAGCTTTAAAGCAAGTTTTGGAGTTCAGTGCTCTTTAATAAACTTCCTCACCAGTTGTGATAGGAATACATTAAAGTCAGCCTTAGACTTTTGTCAAGGATGTTCACCAGCGGCCCCAGAAATTCTTCTCAACAGCCCTTTGTTCTGAGCACGGGAAAGAAGAAAACTTCAAGCAATTTGCTTCTGCCTTGTTAAAAAATATCCTGCCTTCTGAGATCACTATACAGCTTTAACTGCTGACATTGCATGAGTTTTTTGGAAAAGGCCAAAGGTAATGGTGCTTTTGGCCATCTGTTTCTCACTCATGCACTTTCCATCTCTCATTGGAAAGTTGCTCTGCATCCAGGCATGTTCCAGAGTGGCAGTCCTGGCAGTCCAGGCAGGTCTGTGCAGGCAGTACATCCCAGGGATCACAAGTCCCTGTGGGCCCTCGGCTAATTCCACCTGTGAGCTGCGACAGGAAAAGGACAGTTAGCACCTGTCCTGAGAAAATGCATCCAACTCCAGCTTTAACATAGTTTAATGGTTAGCTAGGAGTTTTCTAGCTGGGTAGAAAGTCACTGACACATCTGGTAGCCTCTGCTCAGCAGAACATCACAGGGTTATTAAAGTTCAGGTGTGCTGGTAAGGGCCTGAAGGGGAGTTTGTCTGTGCCGACATGGAGCAGATACACTCAAATTTATTAGTTGCTCAGTTTCATTTCTGACTTGTGCATGGTCATGACACCATGTACACTTCGTATAACGTAATGCGAGTTCTTTTAACACTTAGCAGTGCATGTCAGTCTTGCCCAGGGCTGTAGCTGTAACAGAAGCAAAACCCGTAAGCTTTCTACCCTCGCATTTCTCATTTTCAGCATATGTTTCATCCCACCTCTGTGCTTCCCCAGTGCCACCTGCCGTCTGTGAACAACTGCTTTTGGTACCTTTGCTGAACCCAGAAAGTCTGTTTTCTTGGCATATCATGCATATGCCTTCTGGCATCAATCATAGAATCAGATTCACAGAACAGTTTGGATTGGAAGAGACCTTTACATGTCATCTAGTCCAACCCACATGCAATGAGCAGAGACATCTTCATCTGGACCAAGATGCTCAGAGCCCTGTTTAATCTGACCTTCAATGTTTCCAGGAAAGGTGCATCTCTGCCTCTCTGGGCAACCTGTTCCAGTGTTTCACTGGCCTCAAAGAAGAAAGTCTTCCTTATATCTAGTCTGAATCTACCCTCTTTTAGTTTAAAACTGTTACGACTTGTCCTATTGCAACAGGCAAAATCTGTCCCCATCTTTCTTATAAGCCCCCTTCAAGTACTGAAAGGCCACAATAAGGTCTCCCCAGAGCCTTCTCTTCTAGTTGAACAGCCTCAACTCTCTCAGTCTTCATGGGAGAGGTGCTCCAGCCCTCTGATCATCTTCGTGGCCCTTCTCTCGAGTCTTTCCTGCTGGGAGCTCCAGGGGTGGGCACAGCACTCCAGGTGGAGTCTCACAAGAATGAGTGGCAGCATCACCCCCCTTGACCTACTGACCATGATGTTTTTGATGCAGCCCAGGAGATAATTGACTTTCTGGGTTGGAAGTGCACACTGTTTGCTCATGTCCAGTTTTTCAGCCACCAGTACACCCAAATCAGGGCTGCTCTTAGCTCCTTCATCCCCCCGCCTGTGTTGACACTGGGAGTTGCCCCAACCCAGTACAGCACCCTGCACTTGGCCTTGTCGAACATCATGAGATTCCCATGGGCCTACTTTTCAAGCCTGTCCAGGTCCCTCTGGATGCCACCCCATCCCTCAGGCATGTCAATAAAACCACTCAGCTTGGTGTCATTGCAAATTTGCTAAGGGTGCACTTGATCCCACTGTCAGTGTCGCTGATGAAAATATTAAACACTGGTGGTCCCAATACGGACCCCTGAGGGACCCTACTTGCCACTGATGTCCACTTGGACATTGAGCTGTTAACCACTACTCTCTAGATGTGACTGCAGTCAATTCCGCCAAATAGTCCACTCGTCAAATCCCTGTCTCTCCAGTTTAGAAGGATGTTGGTGTATCATGTCAAAGGCATTACAGCAGTCCAGAAAGATGAGATCTATAGCTCTTCTCTTGTGCACTGATGTAGTCACTCCATTATAGAAGGTCACTAGTTTGGTCAGACAGGACTTGCCTGGCTGTCCCGAATCACATCCCTGTTCTCCATGTTCCTTAGCATGGCTTCTAGGTGAATCTGTTGCATCATCTTCCCACAGAGGCACAAAGGTGAGACTGGCATGTCAGTAGTTCCTAGAGTCCTCCTTTCTACCCTTTTTAAGATGGGAATAATGTTTCCCTTTTCCCAGTCACCTGGAACTTCACCTGACTGATACGACTTTTCAAATATCACAGAGAATGGCTTGGTAACTACATCAGCCAATTCCCTTAGGACTCAGGGATGAATCTCATCAGGTCTCATGGATTTAGGTATGTTCAGGTTCCTTAGGCAGTCATAAATATGACCTGTACTTAGAGTGGGAAGCAGAGATGGCTATTGAAGACAGGCAAAAATGTTGCTGAGTACCTCAGCCTTCTCCTTGTCCCTTGTTACCAGTTTGCCAGCCTTGTTTATCAGGGGGTATGCTTTCTTTGACCTTCCTTTTCTGATTAACATACCTGTATAAAACTACTATTCTTCTTTACATTGCTTGTCAAGTTCAGCTCCAGCTGCATCTTGGCTTTTCTAATCCCACCCCTACACAGTTGGGCAGCATCACTATGCGCTTCCCAGGATACCTGTCCTTGCTTCATTGTCTATGCATATGCTTCTTGCCTTTTAGTTTGATCATCCCTGGAGGTGTTCAAGAAATGAGTGGACATGGCACTTATTGCCAAGGTCTAGTCAACAAGGTGGTGATTGGTCAAAGGTTGGACTCAACAGTCTTGGAAGTCTTTTCCAACTTAAGTGATTCTGTAATTTTATGTCTAGCTTTGGTGTTTGAGACTTAAGCTTCAAGGAATTGTAAATAAAATAGTTGTCTGTGGAAAGTAATATAAAAAACCACTCATACACAATATTAACTGAAAAATAGCTTTGAAGGGGAAAATTAAGTAGTTTTTAGATGGTAGTTAATGAACAAATTGTCCATGCCTGCTGAAGAAATGATCTGTGGGTAGGAGGATAATTAATTTATAGGAGTTTAAAAATTCCTCCTGAGATATCAGCTGGCATGCTGCATTACAGCATGAAATATTCAAACTGTACAGTTCCAAGAACAATCCTAGAAAGTCACAAAGAGTCCAAAGGATGAGATAGCTGCTCACTGGACTACGCTGTGTTTCACTTCATGTCTAGTTTCTGCAGCAAGAAGATCATGTTTCTGTGAAGGTTGGCAGCTACAGAACCTACCAGGCCANCATCCCTGGAGGTGTTCAAGAAATGAGTGGACATGGCACTTATTGCCAAGGTCTAGTCAACAAGGTGGTGATTGGTCAAAGGTTGGACTCAACAGTCTTGGAAGTCTTTTCCAACTTAAGTGATTCTGTAATTTTATGTCTAGCTTTGGTGTTTGAGACTTAAGCTTCAAGGAATTGTAAATAAAATAGTTGTCTGTGGAAAGTAATATAAAAAACCACTCATACACAATATTAACTGAAAAATAGCTTTGAAGGGGAAAATTAAGTAGTTTTTAGATGGTAGTTAATGAACAAATTGTCCAAGCCTGCTGAAGAAATGATCTGTGGGGAGGAGGATAATTAATTTATAGGAGTTTAAAAATTCCTCCTGAGATATCAGCTGGCATGCTGCATTACAGCATGAAATATTCAAACTGTACAGTTCCAAGAACAATCCTAGAAAGTCACAAAGAGTCCAAAGGATGAGATAGCTGCTCACTGGACTACGCTGTGTTTCACTTCACGTCTAGTTTCTGCAGCAAGAAGATCATGTTTCTGTGAAGGTTGGCAGCTACAGAACCTACCAGGCCAGGCTTGGAGACTTGAGCATGGGAACACTTGCCAGGGGCACAAATGTTTTGGGATTGATCTGAGCTCTGATGATATCCTGGGTCTTCCACCGCTGCCCTTCTGCCACCAGGGACATCTTTGGGGAGGGGGTGGGGGTAGCGGGCAGTGTGTGGTAGTGGGCTTTGCCCAAAGGTTTTTGCATTTTCAAGAAGCCATCAGAGATCCAGGCAGGTTTTTTGGGAGGCAGATTGGACAGCCTGGAGCAAAACACAGTAACAGGGTTGAAAGCCTGAATGTCTTAGGTTCCTCAGCCATAAAAGGAGGAGAGTATCTCTATCACATGGACAGTTTAGAAAGAATAAAACTGTAACCTACTATAGAAATTCCTAGAATAGACAGTGCTATGGAATTGTGCAAAGTATAGCTTTCCATGTCTTAATGTCCTTGAAACATGCCTTTCTTGACATTAATGGGAAGTCTGTGTTGCCTGCCCATGTCTCAGCTAGCACCTGCTCAGCAGGCACTTCACAGGCTTCAGGCCTTCAGAAAAAGCTTGGGTTTTGTTTTCATTCTTATTCTAAATGTATCACCTCTTTCATCCTTCATGCAGAGCCAGTGCCACCCTTAGAACAATTACATCAGCTCTGTGCTTGGGACATCCCCACCTTATCTATGCTGGCTGATGGCCCTCCACTTCAGAGCTGCTTTGCCTGAGCTCTAGAGGTGAAACTAAAAGCATGTATTGCTTTATCTTTAAAATGAGGCAACATCGCCACACTCTTCAACATGTAAATTCCCAAATCTCTATATCCCTTTACAAGAATAGCAGTATTGATGGGTTTTTTTAAGCAGTAGCCTTGCCTGTATGAGACTGAAAAGGAGTTGCTCTTTATGATGTTGCAGCTAGTGGACTGCAAATCCCAAGAGAAGCTGTGGTTTTACAGGTGATGATATTGCAAAGCTCCTTTTGGGCTCGAGTCCTTCCACCCATCCCTAGGGGAGGAGGTCATGGCACTCCACCACACTTGTGCCAGCAGATCATGAGGATGCATGCTGCTGCCCTGGGCATGGGGCTGCAATGAGAGGGCCCTCTGAACCACAGCTTTGCCTGAAACGACCGAGCGTGTACTCTGAGGTCACCATTTTTTTTTAGCTAATTACTTGTAAAGAAAAGGCAAGTTAGATACTGGAACCTGTTCAAGGTCCCTGAAGACCTGGTGTTTTTCCTTATAACTGGTGAGCCTATTACATGGTTGGGCTGTTGCACTTCCTAGGAGTGCAGGGTAGGGTTTAATTAGTTCACTGTACCAAAAACTGAGAATCTACAATACTCTGGACGTGATACTTGGTACTGATAGTTATAGAAAACAGTTATTTTAATAAGAAAACTTTAAAATCAAGTCAAGAGTATGAGCTTCAATTTTTATATTTTTTGCTTAAACAAAGAATAAATTAACTCTTTGGTAGGTTGGATGTGTTACAAAAATGAGCAGAATGAAAATGTATGCTTCTATAACACTGAGCTCTTACCCTCATCTCAGCATATTGAAATTATGGATTCATTAATTCTCCATAGTCTGTTTTTAATTTATTTTTGTGAACAATTTACTGCTCTGAAAACAAACTCCTTTTGTAAAACAGAGAGTTGGCAGGGATTAGCAGTGACTCTGTGGATTTCCCCAAAATACATTGTCAGTCAATTTTAGCTCCAGTATTTTAGATTAATAGGTTATTTAGCATTTGTGCTCTTTTGACCTTTGGCTCTTCACTGAGATTGTCAACACGGCTGCAGAAAAAGGTCACTTACAGTAGTGTTATCAGGGGACCATTGTATTCATAGTAAAACCCACCTGGTGTGATTGCTAAAACAACGTATAGACTATTTAAGAGTGAAAAATAAAAACATTAATTCCAGTTCCTGAAAAGAAACAACTGGAATTAGGCTTTGTTCATGGGACAAGCTTTGTGTTTGAGAGAGATGTACACAGAAAAAAGGAATATAGTAGAAATGCTTCAGTCCCTCCCTGAGCCCCTTCTTACTGACTGAAGCCAAAGTGCCACCATCCTGGTAACTTAAATAGCAGTAGCTAGAATATGGTGAGGTTAAATGGTATGGGCAAATATAAAACAGAGAATTTAATTGACACTATGGCAGTTCCCCTTGAGTTCTGTTGACCTTTTTCACCCATGCACCCTGCACCTTGGGTAATCAGCATGCCCTTGAAGAATTTCCACCTTCAGGATTGACAAGAAGGAGGAAGCTGTAGGGGAGCAGGAAAAAAGTAAGGGAGGTACTGTTGGGAAAGAGTGCCCATGGTAAACCTTCCCTTGTGAAACTACATACGTGACACCTTTCTTTCTGTGGAACTGTAGAGAATCAGTTTTCTCTGCAGATTACTTGTGGTTTGTATGCATGAAAATGCAATATTTCTGCTGCAGTGAAGAGCTTTCCCATGTAGTTTTACAAATTACTTTGTTGTATTCCTGTCTTTTTTATCACTTCATTCTCTTCTCACAAAGAGAAATAAGGCAAGTATGACTCCTTATAAGCTACCCACAAATCACAACCCGAAAACCACAGGATTATCTCCTTTTGGGTTCATCATGAATCTCAGTAACTGTGGGCTCACAAAGCAGTTCATCTTCTGTACACAACCCAGTGATAAAAATGTCATGGGATAGTCTACCCCATCCATGGATCCTGTGTTCCTGGGATCCTGGGATAGTCCTCTCCATTAAAAATGCATGAGTTATTTCTAGTTCTGTTTTCACCAAATATTCATTTACAGGAATTGAAACAAAACCCCCTAGAAAGAATATGGCTCAGAAAAAGAAATGGATGTGTGGTAGTTTTGGCTTTAGTTTTAGCTAGACCTCAGTTTAGGAGGCCCAGAATGTCTGCATAGATTAGCGGGGACAAATATCACCTGACTTAAGCAACCAAAGAGAGATTTCATATCATTTTGATGTCAAATCAAGTATAAAAAAAGCTGTAGGAGGTGCCTAGCCCTCTTTCCCCTTCATGGCCAGGTGCTGAGCAGACCTGCTATCACTGTTGCTGGGGGTGTTGGGCCTGGTCACCATTTCACAGATGTTTGGTTTGCGAAATACCTTTTTTTTATTTTGCTGTTGATTGTCTCCTCTCTTGCCAGGTATCCTCTGGGGGGAGCTTGTTGGAGTGTTTTTGTGGGCTGAGGTGGTGGAGGTCTGTGTTGTTTGNTTTTGCTGTTGATTGTCTCCCCTCTTGCCAGGTATCCTCTGGGGGGAGCTTGTTGGAGTGTTTTTGTGGGCTGAGGTGGTGGAGGTCTGTGTTGTTTGAGTGGGCAACTCGGTGGTTGTTGCTGTTGGGGGTTTTTTTCCACATTTGTATATATATGTGTTATATCATATTCTGTTTTTAATTGTGTCTCTTTTGTATAAATACGAGAAGCTTGCCATTTTGGGCTTTGGGGAGTTGGGGTTTTTCCCCTCCTCTCTCCCTTTCCCTAGGGGCGAACTCTGACAGACTTTTGGGCAGTTGGTATTTTGCCAAGCTAAACCAAAACAACAGGACAGAAAACTCCCAATTGTGTACATGTCTGGTAGCATCGATTAGAAAACTCTTGTGGCCCAGGAGACCAACAGGAACAATTTATGTGCCCATTTGCTCCTCCCTGGAGGAATGTGATCATGTACAGTGTGAAGAACAGTCCTCCACTGGTGTCTCCTCACAGACGTGTTTTCTGTGGCTTGTCAGCTCCCAGTGGCAGACATCCAACTTTCGGGGCAGAATCTGCATTCTGCAGCAAATGTGTAAATAATGTGCAAGTCCTGAAAACATTGCCTTTCCTGCCTTTGTTATATGTACTTAAATTCATGTTTACTGGAATCTGCAGTCAGTGTTTTATCCAAAAACTCTGACATCTCAGAACATGCATTGAAATGCACGAACCCTGATGTTGTTTGATTTGACCGACTAATTAATTGCTCATAAGCTAACTGACAGCCAGCCCCCCACCCTGGTGGATTCAAGGAAACATATTATTTAGTATGATCAAACCTTTCTTTTTCACAAAAACAGATCAAATAATTTCATACTGTCTCTGCTCGAACAGCCCAGTCTCTCTTTGGCCTGGAGAAGGTTGAGTCATTCTTTGCTGTTAAATGAGGTATTGATTTCCTATTTCTGCTGGCTGACATCCTGTCATATGAAAGACTTTAATCAATAGATCATATGTCAGCTGTAGTTATTTCACATATCGTATTATTATTAACATCATCATCATTTTTATTAGTTTGCATTTCTGCCTGGGCTGCTCTGGAGTACTAGCATGTCTTTCCCCTTGCTCCTTCCTTCTAGTTCCTTTTCAGCACAGGAGACCTTGCAACACAAACTGCCAGAGAAGAAACTTAGGCCACCTCATGCCAAAAAGAGGTAGTAAAATGAGGGATTAAGGAGACAACTGCCCTTCCCAAAAAGCCTACTGCTGCCATATGCTTTCTGTATCATTCTGAGGGAGCTGTTTCATCTTTCCTTGCCTGGTTTTTGCTGTACCAGATAAAACACGAGCTTCTCTCCTTCACATTTGTGGTCGCAGAACTTCTCCTGGCAGGGTGAGAGCACTGGCCCTGTCCTGTGTGGGAAACAGTTTGGATTCCCTGCTCCCATCAGTGGCAGGTGCCTTGTTTCCCTTTTCCCATCTTTGCTGTCCCAGGGCTGCTGAAGGCCCAGACCTCAACCCTTCTCAGCACTGTATGGTATTGCTGCCACACCAGCACGTATTGTCCGTATATCCTACCAAGTGCAGTAATTAACCAAAGGACATCTCCCTCTTTATTCTGATCTCATTCATGCTAGTTTTTAAAGCAACTATTGGCCTCACTAAGACTCTACTGTTACATGAAAATTGCTGAGAGCTGGATCAAGTCTTCGTTTCAGGAGAGAGACATTCTGCTACCTGTATTGTCAGTCCACACGCCTCATTTTTCACAGGATCCACAGGGACTCCAGGCTGCTCAGAATTAGCCTGTGTAATTTGTCATATCTCTTTTTCCCTGGCTTTTCTGTAATGCTGCCTTTCTGTTGTGTCTAATGCATTTCTGTCAACTTTGAGGTCCATTATTGGCAAAAGGCACAACTGGAATCTTCAACAGAGGAATAGCACACAAAGATCCCTATCCACAGTTGCATTCTTTTTTAGCTGTGGTGTCCCTTTCCACATCTAGCACGTGATTACTGGCAAGCTAGTCTCTTAGAAGTTAGATTAGAAGTCAGAAAGGCTGGTTTTGAGCATTTTCAGAGGATATGGATATTCAGTGCAATTTTTCACCTTGTTTATGATTTTTTTTTTCAATGTGCAGATATGTAAGCTTTATTTTTGTCATGGAAAAAGCAAAGCCTTATTTTAAAGAATTTGTATACTTGTATAATTAAGAACATCTTACAAAAAGTTCTACTTTAAAAATTATTTGTGGCTTACATTCAAAATAAATTAGCTGCACGATTTTAGGACATCTACTAATGAGTTAAGTATTTTTTTCTATAGAAATGTCCATAAACATTTTGGCTTCTGATTGATAGCAATTCTCCCTTTTCACACTTTCCAAAGGGCAAAGCATAGTCTGAAGTACAGAGAACTACTGTACCACATCTGGCTGTCAGGTCTTGAGAGACACAGTTATTCAAAACATAAAGCTTTGCACTAGAACCCACAGCAAGTCTTGTGATGCAGAAGGAAATCCTTTCATTCTGCTGTCTACAGCTGATAGTCTAATAATGACATATTTTAGTTTCAGGCTGTTTAAAATTCCCATTTAAGTGGCAGAGAATGTAAGCTAGCAAGGTAAGGTGTATCCTAAGAAACTTTAAATGTGTTTGTGCATAATATAGATTTTGCTTTGTCTGTTAAACAATACATTATATACTCATCCTACATTTTCAGTTTGCTTTCACCTTATCATAATAAATTTCTATTTCAATGGAATCATGAAAAATTTCTGTATCTGTAATTTGACGTAATTGGGCTGTGATGGGAGCTAATGGACAGATAAAATACCTTTTGACAGCTTTGCAGAATTTGTGGGGAAGGGGAAATACCGATGCAATTCATGTGAATTCATCTATGACATAACAGTTTTGATTATGATACTTGTAACTGGGAGAAACACTACCATGCACTAGGATTACTCCTAATGAGTCTACCCAAGGAATTAATATCCTGTCTGAAAACGGAGTTATGACATTTTAGCTTTCCACTTTCATTTGGCATTCAAAATCGTACCATCATGATTTTTCCTTATGACTTTGCAATGATTCTTTTCTAATTTCCCTGAAATTCTTCCTTTCTCTCCACAGTTTATTTGTGAACATGAAACCTTTAATTTCTCACTTTTCAGAAGACATCAGTAGTCAGACAGTGATCAACAGCAAAATGATTGAGTATTGGTATGAAGCAAATAAAAATGTTGACTTTCTGAAGTTAGTAGGAATTTTGCCTTCATTGCTAGTATAGGATTTTTCCCTAAATGAGTTATGTACTTTCACAGGGAAGAAATCCTTTCATATGAATCCAAGGCCAATGACAAGTAATGCAAGTTGTATATTTCTTTGTAAAGTCAGGTCTAAACCTTATTTGTTAATTAAGCCCAACCTGAGTAAATCTCTCTCTTTTTTTTTTAACTATTTGAGCAGTGACTTTTTTAGGTTATAATCCAAGATTTTTACCTAGTTTAGCAAAACTCCTAAGCACACATTTAAGAACATGCTCATTGGTTTTGATAAATCAAATTTAGGGCTAAAGTGCCCTGCACAGTTGCAGAGTTACTACTAATGTTTTCACTGACCATTACCACACTTCATAGATGAAACCCCTGTTTGAGCCAGTATAGCAAGAAAAGCCAGCAAGGTTACCCTGATTAAAGAGTTTCGTCCTCACTGCACCATGAGGAGGAACAGGCAGTGCTGACGTGATCACTTCATCCTGTGCACTTAGAGTTACTGTTTCTGGTCTGTAGATTCAGGCAGACAGTAAATGTTCACATGGAGATTATTAACAACATGTAGAGAACGTGTAGAAAATTTAATTAGATAACAAACAGCTTTGCAAGCACCTGTTCTTTCAAAACCTAGTTATCTACAGATTTATGTCTCTTGCTTGATTGGCTTTGTGACTGAATTATAGTGAGATTTTCTTTTGTCCCTGCATATATGTGCAGTCTCCTCCTGCAGAGTAATTTGACAGCAACATGCAGGCAGCCATTTGACTGCACATCTTAGTCAAGACTCACAAGTGGCTGAGGTAAGCTAGTGGGGATTTGAACCATAGCATCTCTTCTGTGTAGCCTGTAGCTTTCTGTGGAATCTGTACGATCTTGATTCTCTCAGAGACCTTTTCTTTTTTGCCCAATATGCTTGAAACTGGACAATAGATTACTGGCAGCGGAGGGAAGATGAGGGCTCATGTAAATATGCTTTTCAGTGCCATCCAGAGTGATCTGAGAATAACCAGGAGCTGGTCACCAAAAGAAGTATTTCCCATGTCTGTTGGAAGTTGGAAATAAATAAATAGGATAGTCAGGATTACTCAAGATGTAGATGCAAGTGGCACATTTTACTGGGCCTCCCAGGGTAGAGCTGTGTAGCTCCAGCTGAGCCCAGTAGGTTTCCTCCTCCAGAGGTTGCAGCTGCTGACCTGGAGGATGGTGCTCTGGGGCTGGCAGAGACCCATCTGGCTTATCTGAGCGATCTGCAGACAAACCCTTTGGAGTATGTACCTCCAGATACATTTTTAGCACAGAGATGAGTGACAGGAGGCAGTGCGTCACTCAAGCTTGCCTGTCCTTCATCTCTCTAAACGTTTTCTATCCCATCACCATTTTCCAGGCTGAGGACTTTGAAGGTGTTTCTCTTTCCCATGAATCTATTGTTTTATTGTACAATTCGCACCTCACTTCACCTGCTAGTTGTGTTTGCAGTCCTGCTTTCATTCCTCAATGTCAGGCAAGAGTAGACTGCAGCTGATGAGTTTTGCTTTAAGATCAGTCCTCCTTGCTGCTTGGTGGTTTCTTTTCTTAGTCTGAGCCTGGCTGCCCCAGCAGTCAACACAGATCCTAAGAGAGGAGGTACATCTTTGTTTTTCTGAAGGTTTCTCCTCCCTAATGTGGTCAAAGTCTTTCTTCATCTGTATCACATGGGAGGCCCAATGTAAGAGTCAATTCAATTTACAAAATCAGGCTGGATGTCTTAAAACATTACTTAGAGCATACTCAGTGTAAGCTTTGGATTTCCTTCAAGAGTTTGCTTGCAGTAAACCAAGAAGCAGTTTAGATTTTAATTTATTTCTCTCCCCGGGATATCAGTCACTTTGCGGGTTTCACAGTCAGACTGGGTTTCAGAATTATGTCTGCCATTATTTCAGTGTTGTCTGCGACACTGAAGCATGTGGCCTGTGCAGGATTGTAACTGAACTATGTGTTGCTTTTTAAGGTTCTCTTTATGACTACTTCACCAGACTTGCTGCAAAGAGGCAAAAATCTTTACCATTTAAGGTTATAAGGATCTTTTAATTATCATGACAAATCTACCTAAACACATATTAAAATTAAATTTAATTGTAAATTTTTCTCTGAGTCTCAGAAGCTGTGGAGGAATGTCAGGGGCACTCAACAGCAGTTTTCAACATTTACAATCCCCAGCACATACCTGAGTTTTCCACCTTTGGAAAAAACATCATGAACCTTTGTCTTTCTCTGTTACTATTAATAGCTGGAGAAGAGGCAACAGAAATCTTACCTCAAAGCTAGCTACTTCTAATAACTGTGGTTTGTTGTGTTAGCTCAGACTGGAGCCTTTTACTATTTTAGACTGAGATTCTTGGGCTAATTTCAGTTAGGTTCTCCCATAGGAATGCCCCTATACCTCCTGATTGATGGAAATCTATTTCCTATGCAAAGAAGCTTGTAAGAATTGCAGATTTCTTGGTGTATGTCTCTGGAATTTCAATAGTTTCTGGAAGATTGCAGAGTTCCTCACTCCCTGGCAGTCCTGCATAGCTCATAAAGGCTGCAAGAGCAGAGACCTTCTGCTCCAGGTGGCATATAATGCTCATAAATTTTACAGCAGAAGGGAGCAGTGCAGAAGGCAGAAGTGTTTCCAATACTCCAGTTTTTTACACGCCACAAGTGTCATTAACCTGTTGGGTGTTCTTGATCCTAGCCAAAATAAGGTCAAAAAGGGATACCTTCTGATACTTAAATATGAATATATTTTACTCTCTTCTGGTTTTCTCAGATGAGATTTGTAAAATGTTGCCTGCATTGGAAAAAAAAAAAGTTCTGTCTTTCTAATTGTCTACACAAAGAAAAGAGATTTCTTGTGAAATCAAAGTAACCCATGAAGAAAACAGCCATTTGGAGAAAATGTTTGTGTCCTATGTGTGAATATGGATTTGTGTTTTCACAAAGCTGCTAAGCAAAGTGGTATGTTTCTAGCTTAAGAAGAAGAGACAAAAATCATTACATTACACAAGATAGTCCCACAAATTGTCAGACTTGTGCAATGCATTTCATGCATTGTAGCTCAGAAGTTCTTCTAGAACATCCTGTTTTTCTCAGGTTCATTGATGTCATTATACCAGCTGCAGATGGGCCCCATTGGGACACACCTGAGCTCAATCCAGCCTACCAGGGATATCCAGGGCAGGGTAGGTGGCAGATCACAAAGGCTGGTGCAGGCTTGAGTATTTTCATAAAATCACAGAACCATTAATGCTGGAAAAAGACCTCTATGATTATCAAGTCCATCCATTAACCCAGAACTGCCATGTTCACCGTGTCCATGAAGTGCCGCATCTACACAGTTTTTCGAGCAAGTTTTGTTCAAATCTGAATTGAATATTCATGTCAGACAATAAAGCTGCCTTGGGTTTGTCTACAGTTGGGCAGGTGGACCCCTCCACACAGGGTGCACTTCAGTTTGATGCAAGTTCATATATGCACAGCAGGCACCTGTGCCTTGAGCAATCAGAGCATCAGGAACCAGGGCAGGGAAATGCCTGAGGTGGAGACTAGCTTCTTAATTTTCCATACACCAATTTCTCAAGCAATAATCAACTAAAACAGATGCACATTTGACAAAATCCATTCAAATGGAGGATACACATTTTGTGGAGTTGAAAGCATTTCATTAGTACTGTTTAAAAAGCAGAATACTATGCTCTATAATTTATCAATTTGAAAGGAAGTTGTGCTCTCTGCAGCACTCCCAGGAAAATTTGTTGGCTTCAATAAGGCTGTTAAGAGGAAGCAAACAGGTTTTGGGTAAACCAATTATTACAATTTTTGGTGAGATGGATCACAAAAAATATAAAAAATGTTCCTGGAGATTGACTGACATTTGTTACATATGGTGCTATCACTGTCATCTTTCAGAGCTCACTGTTGACTTTTTTATCTCCTCGGGACCGTAGTACTTCCTTACTAGTCACACCTTATATTCACTTCCTCTCATTGCTACATTTCTCTGCTCTGTTTTACCTGTCCACTTTCAAGCTTTTAGGTACAATTTCAGGTCTCTGTTACTGTAGTGTAGCTGCTGGAACCCCTGAAAGATACTGGTATTCTGTAAATTTCAGTTAGAAGTTCATAACCACTGTTGAGCCCCACACTAGTCTCATGCCCACATATCCTGTTCTACCAAATGAAGAGAACGCTCCATGCAGTAACAGTCCCAGGACACAGAGTTGCTTTGGTCTTGGGGCTGGCTATGTTTAAGTACTGTGTTTTCTGTAGGAGGGGATTTTCCCATGAGTTTTGCTCCCCTGCTGTGCCTGCAACACGTGGAACCAGGCAAAGCCAAAAGAAGGGCTCTTGCTTTACCCACATATATGATTTGGCCTTCTGAAGGCCTCAAAGGAGCATTTTGTGTTTCCCCTTTAATCAACCCATACTTCTGGAAACTGCTCCTCTCCTGTGTCCATAGCACAACAGATACCAAGTGCATCCATGCCTTGGACCTGTGCGTGGAAAATGGTGTGATTCTGTCATTTGCCATGTCTGAGAACATCACCATCACTGCGGGAGTGGCCAGAGACCCTCAGACCACCTGTATTTCACACTCCAGCTGACTGGTGGGATCCAGTGCAGGAGAAGGTAGCTGGGGGCAATGGGTTCTTGAACCACACTCTCTTGAGCTTTTGGGGCATAACTAGTGTGAGTGAGGGAAGACAAAGCTGCTTTTCAAGGCTGAGAGTTGGGAGCTACTTAAAATATTTCTGAAGCAAATACTTTGAAAACAGGAGCACAGAGACAAACTAAGAGGGGAAGTTAATGGATAAAATCAGAACTGATTTCCAGGATGAGCTTCACAAAGAATGTGGGGAATGATCCCCTGCACACAGCGAACCAGAACAAGGGAGTGCAATGAGGAGCAAAGCCCAAAGGCTCCTCTGGGTCCTTCAAAGCCACATAGTCAGAATAAACAGGGAGGATGTCCCACCGTGTAAGGATCAAATAATAAAATATATCCTTTAAGGTACAGCATGAAGTGCTGTGGAATTATGTTTTAAAGACCTGCCCTAGAAACCCCTGGCAGTCTTTGCAATCAGAGGGTTTCACAATGGTTCCCCAGGATGTCTCTCGCTTGCTCTCTCCAGCAACTCTGAGGAGACCAAAGGGTAACAAACCAGCTGAGCTCTGCGGGAGGCTTAATGTCTGCCTCCAGTCTCTAGTAGCCAGCTAAAGGTTATCCCAGTAGTTATACAGGTACACAAGAGCAGACTCCTGCAGGTAAACATCCAGAAGTTAAGAGGGTCAGTGCCTTACCCTGGAAAAAAATTATCTGCTACACAAGTAGATAAACATCACTGCAGCTCTCTGCTATGAGCAGGAATTAAGCCAAACAGCATCAGCCCCATAACAGCAATGAGTCAAATCAAACAGAGTCATAGAATTGTGTGGGTTGGAAAGGACATTAAAGATCATCTAGTTCCAACCCTGCTGTCATGGGCAGGGAGACTTTCCACTACACCAGGTTTCTCAAAGCCCCATCCAACCTGGCCTTGAACACTTCCAGGGATGGGGCATCTGCAGCTTCTCTGGGCAACCCGTTCCAGTGCAACACCACTCTCACAGTGAAGAATTTGCTCCTAGTGAATCTTAAATAATAAATTAATAATTAAATAATAACTAAATAATTATGTGTCACATCCTCCATGTGCTTTCACAGGCAACACTACCAGATCCCGCTTGGGTTAGAAATGTCACAGCTGAGGGACATCTGTCAGGAAGAGAGAGAGAAACACAGGCGTTTTTGGCAGATACTTGATGGGTGGGATTACTTGGTCAGGTATATCAGGGATGCATTAAAACAGTGACAGTAAACTTAAAGAAAATGAGAGCAACAAGCCAAAAAGAAAAGCAGTCTGTCCTTCTGGCTCCTGTGTGACTCTGTGGTATGAGCAACTGAAAATGCTGCTTTCTAGCTGCTGGCTCTAACTGGTAGAGGCGAGGTGAGGCAGGAGGTCTTCGAGAAACTTAGAGCCATGCTCTGGTAGGGGCCACCTCCTTCTGCTACAAGATGACTCCACAGATTTGTTTTAGAAGAGAAATCCATATCTGATGTACAAAAATTGCAAGCAGGGTTTCTGGTTACAGGAAGATCAGACAGCATATGAATATGATCCCATACTGTTTCCTTCAGACCAAAGTAATGTGACCTGTTCCTTGTCACTCTGGACTCAAGATCAAATGGATCAAGCCTTCACCTGAAACCTCTAACAGGTTCCCTAATGGGTATCACCAGCAGACAGAATTCAATAAAAAAGGGTTCTTCATTAAACTGCAATGCAGACGTGAACCCTTCCAGGATTTTTCAAGCCAAGAGGGAAAGGTTCTTTATTCCTGTGTTCTCCACAGGTCCAAAAAAGGGATGGTTTGAACTTCAACATTTGACATTATCTCATGCACTGGCAAAATAATCTAACTTCAGGAGGGAGAGGCCACGTTGAGGTGTGGGTTGGTTTTGAACCATGCTACTGAGCTTTTCCTTTGCCAGGCATGTACTGGAGCACAGCCATGGCACCATGATCAGCATGGCTCCTTCAGTGCAGGTACCTACCAAGAGAGGAAAATCAGCTGCAGGCATATGATCACTGAGGTAAAGGGCTAAAAATATCAGCAGAGTCCTTGCTGTTTCTGCCTGGGTCCAGGTGGCAGAGCTGGTTGGTCCCCAGCTGAGCACCAGGTCATGGCTCTCCCTGGCACAGGGGCTCTCCAGCCCCAGTTCTGACCTTCTTTGACCCGCATAAAGCAGACTCCTTGTGCTGCAAGTGCTTTTGATCCCTCTCCAGCCATCGACAGAGCTCTCTGGGGTTCTTCTCAAATCCGCCTTGTTATGAGGTTGCAAACGTAGCCCTGCTCAGTTTTCCTCCCCAAAGTCCTTCAGTCTTTTTCAAGCTTCTTTGAACGAAGGACTTTGCTTTGCACAGACGGGTTTCTGGGTCACCTCTATCAAATAATCCTGGCACATTTTATACCAGTAAGATAACGTGTATCAGTTTCACAAATGAAACAAGTTTAATGCAAAGGACATTTTTTGGTATAGTTATTTCTGAACTTACTTAATTGTGGGAATACTTGTCTTTTGCACTACTAATTGCTTCATAGCAATAATCATTTGATTCTAAGTGAGGTAAATAGTCTTTCTGTGCCTTTTTATTTTTTTTAATGGGAAGGGGCTGCCCTTTTGATATTTACCAGCAAATACCACCTACATATGAAAAAGAAATGCTTCAGAACATGTGTTTCCCAAAACAAGGCTTGGTTATCACAGTATAATCATATGATTTGATCATTATGATCTTTATCATTTTCCACAACCACAGCTTTTAAATACACTTGTTTTCTCTGTATGTTTTTGAGAAAGGGTGGGGATTTTTTTGTTTCTGTGCCCACTCTTTAGACTGGAGAGCATAGCATGAGGTAGCCGTGGCATCATAGAAACCTGAGAACTTGGAGTTGGTTAAAGGCCAAAAGAGTCTGTGGGACACTGAGAAGTTGCTGTCGCTGAAGTCCCAAGGATAAAGCCTCTGAGGTACCTCCCAGAAGATTTAATTAATTTCTCCAGACCCTTATATTTAGCAAACCCTCTGTTTAGCAGCTGCACGCCCCATCAATATGCTTGCAGTGTTTGTGTGCCTACAGTGCGCCATAAAAGAGATGGGAACCTTCTTCACTCCAAGGTAGCATCTTCAGATGGCTCCAATGATTGCGTAAAAGTGGGAATTTACATCCTTTCCCCATCTGACAGGAAATAGTACCTGGAGAACCAGTCTACAGGCATAGCTTTTAGACAGGAAAATCTAAAAAGATTTACTTTAAAAAGTAAGGGGGTAACAGTCATCTGGATGCAGTTGCCCCAGAAATTCAGGCTTGGTTTCTGAGTCACGTATATTCTTCAAAATACGTGTTCCCTCCAAATGAAGCCATATCTCCAGCTTAATACATTTTTTTGTGGTGAACTTAACCATCCATCTCAAAAGTTGAATACTTTAATTCAGAGCATTCAAGATTTACTAATGTAGCTCTCAAATTGTAATGCAGATAACAGTGCCTCTCTGTGAAAGCATTCAATTTAGAGATAAAATAGAAAAGGGTTCTATTCTGCATTTCAGTATTGATATAATTTAAATGCCACAACAGTGCAATTCATTCTTGCATGCCTTTGGCTAACTGCCATCACAAAAATGGTGTGTGGAGAGAGGGAGAAAGAGAGAAGACATTATAGAACTAGTATAGTGGGAAAATGGTGATTTTTATGGTAGGCACTATACCTGTACTATTATTTTTGTTGCACAGCTCCAGTAAAACTGACCATAAATTGTCCATGGGCTAGCTTGACCCATAAAATACATCATTTTTCAAGGTCTGCCACCTATTTTTTTTATTATCAGTTCTAGTAATTATTGGATTTGCAAAGAACAAAACAGAGAACTGAGAATTGAAGAGGAAGACTCTCAGAGATTCCTAGTTTTAAACATTCAAACAGAGTTACCTTCAGTAGGTGGTTTTACTCCACTGAGCAGGCTTTCACCTATGTGTGATGCAGGGCTGGGAGTATGGGTGGACCAGCTTTTTGAATTGGAGAAGCTGGGTATTTTGCTCTCAGATTTCCCTTGTTTTAGAATTATTTGCTCACATTAGAATTAGTGAGAATAAATTAGTTTTAACTAACTTTAAGTACTGTGACTTGTGCAATGAAAAGAGATGTGTACTTGAACTTTAGCAAACCTGGGGCAGTCTCATAAATATTAGAGAGTGGTAGACTTGATGCAATGTCCTTTAAGCAAGACTGCCCATTTCCATAGGGCAACCATGTCTCAAGTCTATTTAAATGAAAATTTGTGATCACGTTTCTTTTAAAATAAAAGATGGATTAAAAGTTTCCATAAGAGCTCATTCCCAATATAATTCACCCATTCTCAAGCCAACACTTCGGTCCAAAACAAAAGTTGAGGTCATCCACAAGGTATTTCTGTCAAAACAATTAAACAGCCATCAGTCTTCACCATCTGGTTTTTTACAGTAATTCTTCTTTTGACTTGAATTCCCTTCTAACAAGTCTTATAGATTGTCCAGAGGCAAGCTGGTTTCTGCAGTCTGCAAATGCTGCGTTGGTCACACAGAGGAAAGCCCAAGTGTGATAATTTAAAGTTAGTGTATTTTAAGAACACAGAATTAAATTGCAAAATATTCCAGCTATATTACAGTGAGGATTGCAGCAGTCACAAGTGTTGTTTATTTTGATTTGGAACATGAACCATAAGGGGAAAAAATAGTAGCAAAGACCTAGGAAGTTGGACTTGTTCTGATTGTGTCCTCAGTAGACTCTGACTGCTCTCTGTGTCCTGCAGGAGGATTACTATTGACATAGTGTTGATTTCTATTTGGAAACACAAGAAGCATCATATGAAATGAGGCTACTCCTTATTTCCTTATAACCCAGTCCATCAGGTACCCCTCAACGTGTGTGCCTGCCGTGAGAGTGAGTGTGGAGATGGTGGTGGGGCAGTGCTTGGTGGCCTTCAGTGCTGGCAGCCACATTCAGTGTGGCTGTGTGAAGGCAGCATTAGCACTGTCATTTAGGCAAAGCACTGCTCTGATATGGCTGGGCTGCACCTACACCAAAGCCAGTGAAACCAGGGAGTGCTGCACTGTGCAGCAGAAGCACAGGCCTCTGCCTGTTCAGACAAGTTTCCATCATACACCCCTTAGTGATGTATATTCCCAGCAGCCCCTGAAACTGTAAAATCTTACAGTGGTCAAGCTAATGACTAGCTGAGAAAGATGGATAGAAGTTTATACCTCTGTTTCATTTTTATCTCATGCCAGTTTGCTCTATAGTTGTTTGATGCTCTTGTTCGCTCTGTAAGGCTCTTCATTACTTGATACCTTGAAATAAGGATATCTGTGGGTTATTTAGCCTTTTTGTTTTCTAATTAAAAATAAGATATTTATTCAGATGTAGATGTGTTCTAAATACTTGAAATGTTCCTTTGCTTTTGATTTATGGGAGGGCAGAGAACAATATTCTTCAGTATATCTGCTTTTGTTCACTTACTTTCTAAACAGTAGAAGGCTTTTAATTTTGTCTCTGAGGCAAGAATTATTTTCTGCCTTTATTTTGTTATGTCCATTACTATTTGCACTATCCCTTTCTGAGCTCTTTCTATTTAAACTCTATTCTTTTGAGATATGAAGCTCAGAATAGATATACTGTTGATGGCAAGGGTGAGCATTTTATTTACTTTGGGATATTATGAGGTAAGATTTTTTTGTCCTGTTCCTTGTGCATCCCAACATTTTGACTGTTTCTGTAAGCAGAAGTTAATACTGAGTATGAACTCAAGGCTTTTTCCTTTGTGGCTGCATTGCATTTCCAAACTAGGAGTGGTTCAGACCATTTCCCTCACACTTGTCTGTGTCCCAGCTGTCACATCGTTTCAGCAGGACTCTCATGAGGAATTCCTCTTGTTTTTTTCTAGTTTTGCTTATTGTAAAGATATTTTTTCCTGTGTGTCTATTCTCAGTTTCTCTCAGGTCATAAATAATTGTAATTAGCACTTTTAGTTTCAGTCAGGGACTTCAGCATGTTCAAGTGTAACCTTCCATCATGTAGAGAAGCAACCTTTTATTGATGCATCTGTTACTACAGTGTTTGTAGGCCACATCACTGCTTATCTTTCACACCATGATTCACTTATCTTCTCAAACAGATCTCTGCCGGTGGCTTTTGGAAAGTGCTACTGAACCCTGTCAGCTGCTTGTTTCCATTCGCTATCTTGTAGGGTGGTGAAAAATGAAACAATCCCATGGAGTCCCCTCTCTGAGCAGCAGTTTAGGGAGTGAAAGAATTACAGTTATGACCTATCCCTTTGGCTTTTGTTTCTCTTACTCTGGAAAAGGACAGTTGAAAAAGCTTCCATGCTACAACATTTGACTTATGCCTTTCTTATTGACTGATTGCTCCTATTACGCTCTTGCCTTTGTCTATCTTAAATCAAATCAGCATTAGATACCATTGAAGCCAGACATCCTTTGAAACTTCATGCTGATAGGCAGAGGCGGATATCAGCAATGCAGAAGGATCAGCTTAAGGAAAGAAAGATATAGCTACTTTATAAATGCACTTTTTTTCCCTTCATTCTTCCTTGTGCTACTAAAAGGAAAGTAACAGTGCTCTTTGATCTCAGAAGACTGCAACACATTGATGAGTGGAACAAAACTGTTTCTTTGCTTGTTATAAGGGACAAAAATGTTTCATTCTTTCCCATAATTTTCGTGTTAGATTGCTATGAAAATTGCAGAACAAAGCAGCTGGTACTAAAAAGAAAGAATTCATCTCAGCTTGTTACAAGATTCAAAAAGGGACTGGCGAAATACATTGCGTGAAAAATCCATTTTAGCCATTAAACACTGTCTCTGACTCAAGAAGTCCCTGACCTGTAAAACACTGCAGAGTGGGAAAATACCCCTATGTATTCCTTTCTTTCTATGATATCTGCTCTTGGCAGCTGTTGAAGGAAAGGTACTGGGCAGAATAGAGACCTCTGTGAGGTCCCTCTCTCTGGGGACATGTGGGAAGGACAGTTGTTGAATGGTGGTGTCTGTCTGGAGATGCATGGACAGCCAGGTTTATCCTGGAGAAGCAAAGGTAAGCCAATACGCTTCACTGTGAGGCACTCAGGACCTCTCTCTTCCCTTACACAGAGCATGGGAATTGGAGCTGCTGGAAAATTATCTGATAGTTTCCTCCCGAGCAAAAGCAAAAGCTTCCCTAAGAAGGCAGGAGCTTCAGTACAGAGGACATTGTTGCTTTGTGAAATTCTTTAATGAAGATTATAGAGACTGCATTCAGCATCTTTGAAATATGACGTCTTTGATCAGCTGTGTGTGCAAAGATGGGCTGAGGTAAAAGACGGAGAGAATGCATGGTTCCTTTTAATTAAAATGATTGATTACTACAGTGTATGATAGTCCAAAACTGATTAATGTTCTTAATGAATTACTTCAATCTATTTGTGGGTTTCTTTTTAAGTCTCTTGTGGGTATACATTATCAATACCTTCCTTTGCTAAAGCAAATTATTTTTCCTCTCTTTTTAGGATGGTTTGTCCAGATAGCCACATTCAGAATTACAGATGTTAGAAGTCTGAGGTTGCTTATTCATAGGCATGAGATTTAAGTAATTATTATGTAAAACATACAACCTTCTAATAACCTTCTCCAGAAAGGCAAGATGCAGACCAGGACAGTAGTAATTACAGAAGTCACAAATGTTGAATTATGGATTCAGAATAACAGTTTTGACCACTGATTAGTTAATGCTGGTCAGTGTTTTGTCCTCTAAGAGGACAAGGTATAAATCTCAGTTGATGACTGACCTTACCATCCTCCTACATGAGGGATTGGGGCCCCTTCCCACAGCCGGGTCCTGCCAGATCATCCCCTGCCTCCCATGGTGCTGCCACAAGGTGATGGTCCTGCATCCCGCCTAGGACTCAGCAGCCCTTCTCAGTG
The DNA here is from genome assembly GCA_013396695.1 of Sakesphorus luctuosus. Taxonomy (NCBI): domain Eukaryota; kingdom Metazoa; phylum Chordata; class Aves; order Passeriformes; family Thamnophilidae; genus Sakesphorus; species Sakesphorus luctuosus. Next base: position 279,455 of record VWZD01006851.1, read on the forward strand.
GGGGCCTGCTGAGGGACTGGGGGCTTTTGTGGGAATTGCTGCTCTCAGCTGAACCAAGAAGAGTTGGCGTGTGCACACCTAGAGTTTGGCAGAGGTGATGGCAGATTGGTCACCTGATTGATACTGCTTCTGCTTGGCTGGGAAAGCATGAAAACAGTGGGTCTTCACCACAGTCTCTGATCCCATTGCATGTCCCATGCATGGTGGCAGCACTGTGCTGTCAGACAGAAAGTCCCTATCTCTCTGGGATTTCTGTCTTTTTAATGGAAGTTGCTGGATGAAAATATCTGTTAAATCTTTAGTACCTGTGGAACAAGATCTTTAACCTAGGTGCTTAACGCCTGGTTAAATACTACCCAGCAGTATTTAAATTAGGTGATGGATGCCAGTGTCTCTCTCCCTATGCTGCAGTCATCACTCATTATTGGTCCCTTTAAAAGATCCCAGGAGATCCCTTACCAAGGGGGCTGCCTTGGGACAGTCATTCCAGGGAGGACAGAGGATTCTATAATTTTTCATTCATCGATCAGCCTCCCCTCCTCAAGCCAAGGCATCTCCTCCTATGGAGTGCAAAAACTAATCTGTTTCCTGTAGGTCTTCTCTCTTGTTTCTTTTAAATACGGCTCTGTGCTGGCAGAAACCTTTCACAACACAAAAGTGTAATGTCTGCATAACTTGGGACACTGTGGAACCTTAGCTATGGAAACAGATTGTTCCCAGTGCTGGATGGTTTTCTGCTTTCCAGTGCCAGCTGATCAGGCAGCAGTTTATAGGTAGAGCTACTGCTGCTGCTGCTGCCCATCACTTTGGGTGTGTCGTTTCACCTGGAGTGCTGTGTGCACTTCTGAGGCCCTCTACATAAGGATATGGACCTGCTGGAGTGAGTCCAGAGAAGGGATACAAAGGTGGTTGAGGGCTCAGACACCTCTTCTATTCCGACAAGCTGAGAGAGCTGAGGTTGTTCAACCTGGAGAAGACTCCATGGAGACCTTACAGCAGCCTTGCAGTACTGAAAGGGCTTTCAGGAACGATTGAGACAGACTTTTAATCAGGGCCTATTGCAATAGAACAAGGACTAATTCTTTCGAACTAAAAGACAGTCGATTCAGACTAGATACAAGGAAGAAAATTTTTACCATGAAGGTGGCGAACTCGTGATCTAGAACAGGTTGCCCGGAGAGTTAGTGGATGTCCCATCAAGGAAACATTTGAGGTCAGATTGGATGGAGTTCTGAGCAAGGTGATTACAAGTCTTAGGAGGGGCATCTGAGGGAGAACAGTTGTTCAGCCTGGAAAAAAGGAGGCTCAGGGGTGACCTTATCAGTCTCTAGAACTACCTGAAAGAAAGTTTTAGCTAGGTGGGGATCAGTCTGTTCTTGGGTAACAAGCAACAGGAGGAGAGGAAATGGCCTCNCCATGAAGGTGGCAAACACGTGATCTAGAACAGGTTACCCAGAGAGTTAGTGGATGTCCCATCAAGGAAACATTTGAGGTCAGATTGGATGGAGTTCTGAGCAAGGTGATTACAAGTCTTAGGAGGGGCATCTGAGGGAGAACAGTTGTTCAGCCTGGAAAAAAGGAGGCTCAGGGGTGACCTTATCAGTCTCTAGAACTACCTGAAAGAAAGTTTTAGCTAGGTGGGGATCAGTCTGTTCTTGGGTAACAAGCAACAGGAGGAGAGGAAATGGCCTCAAGTTTTACCAGGGGAGGTTTAGACCAAATATTAGGAAAAATTTCTTCACCAAAAGGATTGTCAAGCACTGGAACAGGCTGTCCACGGAAGTGGTGGAGTCACCATCCCTGGAGGTATTTCAAAGATGTGTAGGTGTGGCACTTGGGGAAATGTTTAGTTGTGGACCTGGCAATATTAGGTTAATGACCTTAAAGGTCTTCTCCAACCTAAATGACTGTGTGATTCTATGATCTAGTGGAAGATGTCCCTGCTCACTGCAGGGGATAAATGACTGTTAAAGGTCCCTTCCAACCAAACCATTCTGTGATTGCATGATTCTATGATTGCCTCATGCCTTGAACACAGAGTCTGCAGGTGGGTATTTGGTGTCTTGCTGACTGGAGGGGAAAGAACTGGATCAGCTCCATCCATCCAGAAGGATTCAGCATTAGATGTTTCTGTGCTTTTAACTTCAGCCCATGAAGGTAGTGCCCCTACAAGGATGATGCCCATTCTCATGCCCCACATCCCCACTGCAGTCGCCCATGATGGGAGGCAATTGAGGAACTTCATACAGTGAGGAAGTAGGCTGCTTTTTTTTTCTTTTCCTAAGTTCTTCATGCTCATCAAGTTTGAAAGCCTAGGGCAAGATTAATTAAAATCAATGGAGCAAAGCAAATTAAGCACTTTAAAGTGCTCTTTGGGGGCTATGAAAACTAGAATAATTCAAAATAAATAGTCAAATGTCTGGGGCTTGTTATGAGACTATTTTATCATTCAGCCCATTCATCCACTCTATCTCTCCCTTATTTCTTTATCTGTTTTTCACAGAGCTCAGCAGATGCTCTTTCCTCAGCATTTTACACCAAGATTCTCAGTGCAATCTCAGGACTCTGCTCCCACGCACCTAAAATAAAAATCACACTGCAAACACACAGTCTAATCCAGCAACTCTTACACTAGTAAGCCTTGCAGATATATAAATAGCATGGTTCAAATTAATTTTGTGAGAGAAAAAGAGTAGGTTCACAATTCTGAGTAGCAATCATGGGATGAAAATCTGCATTTTGTTTTGACTGGAAGAAGCACAATTTTGTATTGAGTATCAGGAAAAACCCTGTCACTTGCAGGTGTCTCCTAATGACTCAAGCTGTCTCCCCAGTTGTCTTCCAGATTAAAGCCCAAACCAGACTCAGCATCCTCCATACAGGAGGAAATACAAGGATAGATGTTCACTCTGTGAAATCTCAGCGCTGGTTTTGGGGTTTAGTTTAATCTGTGCCACATGAATGGTCCTCTGTGACCCTGACTGATGGGAAAATCTGCTAATTAATGTATACCTGCTTCTGCTTGAGGTCTTAGTGACTCTTTTAAAGTGATTCCAGCCACAGCCCATCACTTGCAGGTGGACTTGTTCAGTACTTCCTAGTATAATACCAGATGTTATGAAGGGACTATGAAGGTAATAATTGAAATCTCTCAAATAGTCATTGTCTGCTCAGACTGCATTTGACCTGACTGCAGAAGGTGAGCAGTGGCTTTCATAATTCTGATGCCTATTTAGGAAGTCCTTCAGATTCCAATGTGCCTTTGGCTATCTGTGGTAGGAAGTGAGTCTGCAGGGTTGTGCCTGTTTGTGCCTGCAAACCATGTGCTGCACTGGGTTGTGCATAACCTGTGTCACCAGGCTGCTCTAGTGCTAAAGCAGCGGTTTTGCACGATGAGTAGGAAACAGTTATCTGCAGCCCAAAGGATGCTCTTGTTATTTGTATGGTAGGAGAAAACAGGTGAACACACATTTCCAGCTGCCACATAGAGTGTTAGATCTTTTTCTTTACCTGTTAAATAATTCTCAGAGTTCTCTCCTTTTAACTGAGTGATTAGAGTGACACTGAAGGGCGCCTGGTTCTAGAAGGCTCCTTTGCTTCCTGAGCATGAGAAATACTCCTACTCACAACAGAGCTACTTGTCTCTCGCTCCTGTAATCCTCTTGTAGCTTCTGAATACAATTTTTATTTTGGAAAAAAATTTTTTGTTGTTTTTTTTTTCCTCTGCTAAAGTTAAATGCACATCAGTTTGCTCAAGTCAATGTGGAGACATCACAAAAGCCATGGCCCAGAGAGACTTCACCGGAACACTGCAGCATTGACCCAGGACTTCATTATGAGGATGCTATAGTTTTGATCCTTGACGAGTTTCTTTTTTTTTCACATGCACACATCTAAAAGTGTCAGGTGCAATTTTGTACATGAACCTGGAACAGAAAACAGACTGAAGACTAATGTGTGGCCTGGGTGAATGAATACATACACTAAATTCTCCTAGGGACACACCAGCCGGAAAGTTTCAGCTCAATAATCTTTAGTTAGGTTTCTGGATGAATGCACTTCATCACAAAGTCGGATGGAAGGCTAGAAAGGTACCACAGGTGCTTCCAGGGAGTTAACGTCTCTGACTGGTTGTTGGATTTGTCAATATAGTTGACAGACAAGAGAAATGAGGGGAAAATGTAACAAATTCAGATTAAAAACCTTTTCAATGGCAAATTGTACAGCTCTTTCTTTACTTTTAGGATACTTTGATATAAAAATTAACAACTTGGTAAAAAAAAGTGGAAACTTTCAAGGTTTTAATTGTTGAAAATCTGGAGAATACTGAATCTAAGCCTTCAGAGAGCTTTTCCTCCAATTATGCCTACAAATTATTCCAAGGGGTATTGCAAGCAAAGAATACCCTTGTTATCTGTCTGCATGGGTGAGTTTTTTGCCTCTCCTCAGTGCTTTTAAAACACCGAAAGCTAAAAATAAGCAATTTAGATTTATTTTTGCATTAGAGACTAACATATCTTTCTTATGCCTGAAGAGCCTTTTCAAGAATTGGGTCTTGTATTTGTGTTTTATCCTTACAAAAACTCAGCTGAATAAGAAAGGGCATACTAAGAATTTGTCTTCCTGAGCACAGTTCTGATTTATTCCAGTTAATAAAAATTATTCAAACATTACAGAAAATTTCTTTTTTATCAACTAATACTTTCAAATAACTACCCTATTTTGGGCTGACTTGCACTCAGTTTACATGAGGAAATGTTCAAGACCCACATCCTGTAATTCATGGCTTCCTTTTCAAGGCCAGGTTCTCTGCCTTTCCTCTCTTGTTCTTTCTCCCCTTTCTGGTGCCACATTTGAAAAAATGTTGCAGTTAGTTTTTTTTTTTAAATCTGAGCTCTTTTTGTCCTGTCCAAACCTTTTTTTAATCCATATACCTCTTTCTCTACTTTAATGTTGACATGAATATTTGGCATCTTTGTAAAATATTAGTTCTGAAAATGTAATTGTTTATGTGGTTTTAGGGGGAAATGTATTTTACCTTCTACTGTCCTCTGAAGTGGTATAAATATTACAATCATGTACTGACAGGTAGACACAGCTGCTGTTCTCTCGTCTAATAAAGAGGAATATAAACCAGAAAGGTTTCAATATATATTTAGTTCTTTAGAAAGGTTACTAAATTATAGACTAGTGCCTTCCTCAGACCAACAAACTGACCAGGCAGTTTTCTGCAAGAAAATGTCCCAAAATGGCAGATGTAATGTGAAGGCTGTGAGATTCCTTGGTATAGTCCTGTAAATATTGCATAGTTCAGTGTGAATTAAGTAGCTGATATTTTGGAAAGCTAAGGCCTAGAGCCATCTCACCAGGCTTTGCTTTCAGAAAGTTAATCTAGTATAAGTTGATCTTCTAGGCTTGCTCAAAAGTTAATGGAGAGAGTGAAGGTCTGTATGTCCAAGGCATGAGTTGGCCGCACTGGGCTGAGTGAGCGCTGTGGGATGAGTCACCTGCCGGATTTGCTTCTTTCTTCTCACAGCATCGCAGACAACAGGCTTAGATGAGAAGCTCTGCTGCTGGAGCTTCATGTGAGGCAGGGAGGATGCTGCTGAACAGGGTGATCCTTGCTGGAGTTCTCCACAGTGCCAGGAACTGCACAAGGAGCTCTGGTTTCTGCTGGACAGCACCAGTTACTGGCAAAAGGCTGATCCCCAGCAGGACAAGAGGTCGTGGTGCCCCCACTCAGCTGATGACTGGGAAGTGTGAAATGGGTGATAGGCAACCTGTGGTGGCAGCAGAGCAAACGTGAACCCCTAGGTCAGCCCTCAGAGAGGCAGAAACTGCTGGGACGGGTCTGTCTCCCCATCCTGACATCAGCGGATTGTTTTTTTCACCAAGAAGATGAAATAATATGCAGACAATATTCCCTATTTTTCCTAATCTTGCTTTTCTCTTTGTCATGTTGCTGCCAACACTGTTGCCTGAGTGCATGTGTGCCACAGGAGAGCATCATGAGCTATGGACAATGCTCTTGAAACTGCTGTCAGAGCAGGGCTCCATCCTTCCCTGCATTACTGGCTGTAGAAGTGGCTGCCAAGAACATCTTAAATATATTCTCATGATTCAGTTGCAGCTGAGGGTTGAATCGAGCAAGGAAAATGGCTCATGGTGATAATCCTACCCACAGCCCAGCCCCTGTGTCTGTCAGCAGGGGACTCTGCTGTGACACTCATTCCCACATGCATGTCAGGCAAGAATATCATCCATCATGGGCTGTGACAAAGCCTTTTTCATCTAGAGCAAATCTCACTGATTTAGAAACTCTGTATAGCCCTTGCCAAAATACTTGCTTTTGAATACTTCTTCATAGACACAGAATTCTTCCTCACCACCAAAATCAAAATAAATTACAAAGAACTGCTATTGTTCAAAAGCCAGTATCCTCTAATAATCATATTAATTCTCCTCCCATCCATGCTTTAATGAAAAAATGTCCACGCCACTGTTCAGTTTCCCTGGTTACAGTGACTTTCTGTGATTCAGGTGTGAATTTCTGATGTTAAAGAGGGTGTCTTGTAGTAAAGGTTAGAGAAGATCAGTGAGCTTTTGTATGAGTAAAAAAAAGCATATTCTTATTATTTACATGAAAATGGTAGCATTTCACTATAGGCATGTTTGTAATTTTAAAAAATAAGAGTCTGTCATGGTTTAACTCCCAGCCAGAAACTCATGCACAGCCACTTGTTCACTTTCCCTGAGTGGGGTGGGGGAGAGAATTAGAAGAATGAAAGTGAGAAAACTTGTGGGTTGGGATAAAGACAGTTAAAGAAAAAATCTCATGTATGCAATCAAAACAAAACAAGGAATTCATTTACCACTTCCCCCGGACAGGCAGGTGTAGTTCTGTCCCAGTCAAAACCAGAAGAGAGAAGTACTTCATAACACAGAAATGAAACTGAGAAAAATTATTGTGCTTGGGTACTGAAGGTACAGTTTTTATATAAAATTTGATGAATATTTGATTTATTATTTTTCCATCTTAAGCGGAGCGATTGGATATTTTGAATACATAGAACAATTTTACTTTTGGTGGTCCTAAGTTACATTCTGTAATGCTGCTTCAGCTTCAGCAACAGATGGATGGTGTCAGCTTTCTTACCTGTAGTAGTGCAGGGTGGGGTGCTTAGGGAACAGTTTCAGAATCCCCTTTGCCAGCCATGCAAAAGCAATGGGGGCAACTTGCAGGATTAAGCATTTTCTCACGTTTATTCTTCCACCCACTGCCTCTTCCAGTGCTAGTGTGGATGCAGTGATTTCTCTTGGCCAGAGGCTGCATTTAAACCATCCCATTTTAGAAGGTTACAGCTGAAAATATTACAAATCTCATTCCTCTCCCCTTTCACAATGTATGCTTAACATACATTGCCTTTCATTCCACTTGGACTGTGAAATTGGTTACATGGAGAGTTCTGCCATGCCTGCTCCAGCACTGGAGGAGGATGGGTGGCAGTAAGCATCCTTAAATGTGGGCACAGTGTGATTCTTTCCATCGTACTTCCAGGATAGCATTGCTTTGGACAGAAACTTTTTTGTACTTAGAGATTGTGAAGTTGCTTATTTTACAGATATTCCTGCTATGTACTAGAAAAAAGGCAAAAGGCAGTTTTTTGTGAGTTTTATCAAATTATTACAGAATACCACAATAGACAGAAATTAGTCTCTTCAATTTTGTCAACTACTGTATGCTATTCTGACACTAAAATTACCAGCATATTCTGTCATGGCATGTGTCTGTTATATAAGAGAGAAACTGCCATTTTTAGATCAAAAAGTAATTTTCTTGTGTCTGGTAGCCTGTCTTTGACAGAAAAAGTATAAATGAAGATTAATAGGCCTTCAAAGAATGTGGTGTTTTGGGATTTCTTCCTTATCTAAAAGAGCGCAAGATGATCTCTCTGCATTAGGAAACATTTCATGTATTCCAAAATCTAGGCCTGGCATGGGGTTATTGACTAATGATAGTTTCTTTTTAGGCTTAATCAAAAATGTCCTGTCCAGACATAGTAAGGAAGGGTTAGGAATAGGTAATCTTCAACTAACAGATAACTCCTCTCCCCTAAACAAAGGGGTTTTATCTGAGAAGATACCACTGTGAAAACTCAACTGCCCGTGCTCTCAGTGCAAGCAAAGCCTCTGTTCTGAAGGCAGTCGGAAGGTGTGGACATGTTGTACTGGCACATCGTACGGACACCTAAGGGAGCTCCACACAAAAACGCACATGTACAGCACAACATGATGCTGCCCAGAGGCAGTGGCTGGCTCTGTGAGTCACAGCCACGTGAGTACAGTGTTACAGCCTGGCTCAGAGCAGAGCAAGTATCCTCCAGCATGGCTGCACACTGACAGCCTGTGTTTCTCCCCATCTCAGAACTTGCTGCTTCAGCATTATCTGGGGAAACCCTGCACTTTCTTGTACTGAGTGTTCCCAACCTACCAACCAGGAGGGTGTGCTTCCTGGCAAGTGAGCTACAAAGCAACTGTGAAACCTCCCTGACAAGGCCAGTATAAAAAGTGCATCTCAGATTAAGAGTCACTGTTTGTCTCCCCAGTGCCATTTGCACAGTGGAATTGTGTAACCCACATTTGCCCAGCTATGCAGGGTTGAATTTCCCTCAGACATTGCCCAGTTTCTGTGAGGTCTCTGTGACTGCATGTGTTTGTGTTAAGTGCAATGGTGTTAAGAGGACGCTTCAGCTGGAGAGCTGGAGGAAATGGGAAGAACAAGGAGACAATAATAGGGACAAAAGCATCTCTGAGAGCAATCTCTCAGTAACTCATAGTCTTCAAGATAAATCTGGACAGTTGCATACACCTATTTGGTAAGATGAGAGCCTTACAGGTTCTTAAAAACTGAAAAGTAATAATAAACTTAAAAGTAATACAAGAAAAAGTTTCATCAAATAAAATGCTATAATTTATTTTTTTCTTAACACTTAACAGCCTTCTCTATGTTAAAAACACTTACTAATTATTTAAAATTCAGTCTCATGAGTCAGTTTGGATCAGATTACTTTTTCCTAGTTGTGCCAGTCTAGGTGGCTCTCTGTAGTAAATACTGGAGGGAGAGAAAAAGGTACTTGCAGGGGGATTTATTCCGAGAACTTTTGGTTTGGGTTCCCCGACAAGTGCCTGACTAAGCTGTCACATTCAGCTTATCAACATCATCTGACCCTGTGAGACACACATGAAGCTCTGAGCTTTCAGTTTAGCTCTATGTGATATTTAACAAAAATACCCTATGGACTCCTCTGGATAACAAGATTTTTAGCTTGGTTTCCCCTTGTAATGAGGCGTATGCAATCCTGATGTCTTCTTATCTGTCATGTCCTTCTCAGAAATGTTACTATTAATGGGCATATTTCAGTCACATATGAAACAAGAGAACAGACCCAAATGCCATGTCTTCCTGAGAGGTCTGACACTGACTGGTTTGACAAAAATGTCCCAAACTAGTATAATCACTGGATAAGAAACAGCAGTGAGGGTTTGGGGGTTATTAGTTTGACCTCGTGGTTGGCTGGTGACAAATTGTGTACTGACAAGTCAATAAACACATGGTTCTCAGCATAGACCTGAGAACCAGTTGCAGCATCTACTGCTTTTTATTTGGTCAGTAGTTAGAGGATAAAGGAGTAAAGAGTTGGTTAAAACTTGGTTGTAATAATGCCAAGGTCATGGATTCAATTCCCTATGTGGGCCTTCGACTTAAGAGTTGGACTCGATGATCCTTGTGGGTCCCTTCCAACTCAGAATAGTCTGTGATTCTGATTCTGTAAATACAGATCTCTTTCTGCTTGGGGAATTTGAAGAGAAGGAATAAGAGACTTGGAGATGCTGATGTATTCCACCTGAGAGCTGGTGATGCAGGAGACAAAGCTGTAAAAATATTGCATTGTTCTGCTGCTCCCCAAAAAAACTTTTAGCCTGTATTTTGAGTGCCTCTGGATTAAGTACTAACCAACATTTTCACCTCACAGCACTAACCTTAGAACTAACACACAAAATAATGAACCCCCACAGCTGTTTGTAGAGTATTCTCAAATTATCCTCTTTTGTATCTGTCTTCACACTGTTCATATTGAATTCTCTGAATTCAGCATCATTCTAGTACATGATTACTTAAAGCACTGTCCATATACCAATTTCTGAGTAGAACTCAAGTGTTAATATTTTGCAGGTTTGAAATGCCTGAACATCAACACAATTTACAGAGTCTATTTTAATTATCTTGAACAGTTATCATTTCAATTCTGTGGCTATGGAAATGAAAATAATAAGACAGGATGGAAAAATAAAGGACAGAAATGATACAGAGATGATACACAGAATTGATAAAATGTGTTAAATACAGGCCAAAAGAGCGGAATGGTAGAAAGTGCCAAATGGTGACTCAGCTTCCAGAAAGATTAATAGCAAGGGCCATTATTTTGCTGTTCAGTTTGAAATGGGATTCCCCATTGACTTCAAAATTGAGCCATGATATTGCCAGGATATTCCCATTACTGTTTTACATCTCTTCTGCTGTTCTTGAGGAGTAGCCTTTTGTTAGCATATTTTTTACTGTTTTTCTTTTCTTTCCTCCCATATACCTCCTCCTGCCTACACTTTCTGAGTTTCTTTTACTGCTCTTCTCCCAATCTCTCTAGCAGAGCTTCCTCCATCAAGACAGCCTCTCATTCCTCCCCCTTCCTACTCTGCCCAGTCCTGTCTCTTTTCCAGCATTCTCATCTTTTGCACTCTTAAAGGACAAAGGGTTTGTCAACAGCTCAGCTTTTTCCTTCTTTGCTCAGTGCTCTCCTGAGCCTTCATTTCTGCCATCTTACCTATGTAAAGTGAGAGAAACACATGCAAACTAAAGTGATAATATCTTCTATCCCATCATCTTCTTGTTGCCACTCTTATCTTCATCAGTTTTCCCTTCTACCATCTCCCTGCTGTGTCTGGGGTAGGAATTCACATGCAGTCCTATGCAGCAAATGGTTTGAATCAGCAGAAGTGGCTTTCCTTTTCAGTGTTCTGTGATAAATAACATAAGTGAGAGTCTGTTCCATACTGCTAACTACTACATATTTCACAAGCTCTGAATTCGATGAATCGACACCAGGGAAACCCACTTTGGTTTTATTCCCTGCACAATATGTTTAGACTTCACTGTTTAATCAAGTGATGCCTAGTTCATTTGAACTGAGTGATGTACGATTCTCAATTGTCAATTCCCACAGCCTAATCAACAGCTTAATAACACAGAGTAAACAGTCATCACGCTTGATACGAGCAACACACTGCATGTTGAGGCAGAGATCTTGAATTCAAGGGCAGAACTCATTCTGGAGCCACCCTTGTTGGGCCAGAGGAGGAATCAGGAGGAAAACTGGTCACGTGGTGACCAGTGTCATGTGTAAATTTGGTCTTGGTGTTCTGGAGGTTTTTTAGTCAAACAGAAAATTTGGCACAGGTTTGTATTTTCCGTGCAAAAACAACCTAGTACCTGGAGGTAGTTAAATGAGTTGTTACAGAAAGTGTAGCTCAGTTAGGCTTTTTAAGTCATAGAACATTTGGGCAAAAGTCTGTTTGGAAGGAGCTAATGCAAATAAATTTAAGAGTGGTTTCTAAAGCTGCGTTAATTGGTTATTCCCATTAAAGGTGATAAATTGGAAATATTTACCATCCCCCTGAAAACACTTTATGTAGCTGTTTCTTTCCATTACAGCATTAACTGAAACATCTACATGAAAATATTTCAAATTATTTGTAAGGAGTACACAACTCCTGAATTTGTTCTGACTTCTCATAATCTCACATTATAAGACTAGATGTCCTGAAGAATAAATTTACCAGATGGATATATTGATGACACCATGATGTTCTTTTATGTGTAAAGCTGTAATGGCATCATTATGCTGTAATGACATCAGTGCCAGTAATATCCTAGTAAAGAACATTTTTAGTTAAGGAACACTGAATCCATAAATCTACAGGTTAAATTTACCATTTCAGTAAGCATATGGCACACATATACCACAGACAGAGCGGTGTTTGTGTGTAGCTGTGCAGGCAAACACTGCCTGTGGTAACCTGCCTGGAGTAGCTCAAAATCTGTGTGTGTTGTGGTTGGGCAGTTAGAGATGTTGTTTAAATTCCATCTTTAATTTTCTAGTTTTGAATTACAGACAAAATCATAACGTTGTAGTTAATAACTAACATCAAACTAGCATTTGACAAATTGGATGACAGAATTAGTTGCCAAGACAAATAATTCCTTCCAACTGGAAATCAGAACGTCACTCATAATCTAAGAAAATTGTGTACAGAGAATGTATCTTTTAATGGGAAAGCAGCACTGATGTACTGAGTTTATAATTACTTTTTTTTAATGATTACCCAAACTACTGTCAGCAGGGAGACGTCTGTTTGGCTTGACATCCCTATGATTTTTATTGTTTAGGTCCCACTCCTGGGAGTTACCTTTGCATTACTCACGGACAAAACCACTTTCTAGTGGTATTTTTCCATTCAAATAAAACAAATATTTACCAGAAGAAAATTATACTTTTTGAGAATGTAAACTGAAAAAGTGTTAAGAAATTTGTTTATGGCCTCCCCATCTGTGGTGTCTTACCTCCTTTGCAGTTTCAGTGCATTGTGCTTTATTGTTTAAATTTGCTTTAGCGTTTGGGATGTGATGTGTCCAAGATACCATAAATGGTTTGGTACTAATTAGAGAGAAAACACAATTATATGAATGGCTCAAGGGCAGTGGAGGAAGATCAAAAGAAGGAAAATTCAAAGTTCACAAAATTTTTGGACTCCAATTTTGATGATATTTCTGAATTTGGAATTATCAGACAGAGTATATTTGCATTTTAAATGTTTGGACACAACTTATCCAGAAGCAGATAGTCATTTGGGGGCCATATTGAGCATTTTAACAAGGCTGGAGGATAACAGAATAAATCTTGCATTGATATATATCCTGCTTAACCCTATTAGGGACAAAAAAAATTGAAAAAACATGGGAATGATGCCTGCAGTAATATTTTTCTTTTCAGACATGCTGCACCAAAATGGTAATTCTGTATTAGAAATATTGCCTTAACCAAAACAAGTACTAAAATCTGGTTTAACGGATCCTGCTTCCCATGGCACAACATGTAAGCATATCTAATGCCTGAGTATAGGCACACAGTTTATTACATGGCAGATGGTCACACATTTTGTGATGGAAATCTGCATGTTGCCTGAATCCCTCTGAGGTGTCTCCCTGTTGTAAGTAAAGAGGACTTTGATCGGAAAGAGAAAAACAATTTTTGAGCAAAAGTATCTGAGATATCCCTTGACTGAAGAAGCTGAAATGCCATTTTCTATTTCTAAAGCTATCTGTCATCTAATTCCTTCAAGCTACATCATTTTTCTGTTCCCAAATTCTCTTAACATTATATTAAATTTATTGCACATTCATTGTTTCATTTAAAATATAAGACTAAGCACTGTGTGAGATCAGAATTTCTCTAAGATTGGTGTATAAATGAAAACTCATGTGCTTGGGAAACAGATATGCTGAGGGAACTGTAAACTCTAAAGACATAAATAGAGTTGTATTTCAGTAGGCTTAAGTAGTCTTTACTTAAAATTAGGTATTCTGAACAATTATTTATTCAGAAATGGTAAGTGTCAAAAAAGACAAAGCTATAAGGTAAGAACTACAAATGAAATAACACTAAAATCATAGATTCATAGCTTTATGGTTGAAAAACACCTTTACGATCTAGTCCAACCATTAACTGAGCACTGCCAAGTCCACAACTAAACCATATCTCAAAGTGCCACATTTACAAATCTTTGAAATACCTCCAAGGATGGTGACTCCACCACTTCCCTCATCAGCCTCTTTCAATGCTTCACAACTCTTCTGGTGAAGAAATTCTTCCTAATATCCCATCTAAACCTCCCCTGGCAAACCCTGAGGCCATTTCCTCTCATCCTATTGCTTATTACCTGGGAGAAGAGACTGACCTCACCTGGCTGCAACCTCCTCCCAGGTATTTGTAGAGAGAGATAAAGTCCCCCCTGAGCCCCCTTTGCTCCAGGCTGAACACCCCCAGCTCCCTTAGCCCTTCCTCATAAGACTTGTGTTCACCAGCCTTGTTGCCCTTCTCTGGACACGCTCCAGCACCTCAACGTCTTTCTTTAATTGGGGTGCCCAAAACTGAACACCAAATTCAGCAGTACTGATGAGGATCACTGCCCTGGTCCTGCTGGGCACACCATTTCTTGTACAAATCCCTTCTAATATGATTATAGTTACACATTAGGGAGCATAAGAACATCCAAACCCTCGCTCATCTATATCCACAGTTTAACAGAGCAGAGATAACACATTTGACACAGCTGAAGCCAAAGTATTTATTTTCTTTTACAAGAGAAATGTCTACCTTTGCTGCCTGGTTTATTATTCTACAGCAAAGGAAGATAAATCCCTAGACTGTGAAGTGGGAGACAGAAAGAGGCATGACAAAACCTCTTAGGGTGATGACTAAATTTCTAATTAAATACACAGCTGTTGGTAGTGCTTGTGTACTCTGGCCTTCCTCACCTACACTTAGCACTTACAACCTTCTTCATGGCACTTTGTGCAGTTTGGATTTACACTGCAGAAATATGATGTGAGACCCCAGAAAATTGTAATACGCTCTGGAAGAAAATGAAAGTACCTTCTAATTCATTGGCATGCATATAGTACTTGCAAAAAGTTTCTCTCACCTGTGATTCACTTGAGATAATTTTACGGGGGTGTATTCCAGTTCATAATCTTTTTCTTGACCAGAATTCGATTCGGTTCCAAAGAGAGTCAGAGCTGTCCCTCGTTTGTTCAAATCTCAGTGTTACTGAAACCAGGGGAGATTTACAGGGCAGGATTCAGATTGAAAATTAATACTTCAATTTAGATGTCTATATGTGTGCACTCAGTGTCCAGTAAGGTCCAGTGTAGTTACTGGAGATGTAGTCAATACAGTCAGTGGAACCTGAAGAGCTATTCAGCTCCCCTGGAAGCAGGCACGTACAACTGATGAGTGAATTGGCACCCAGACTCCACTGGCTGTATTGACCACATCTCCATGGACTGCAGTTGAAGTGTAAACAGTTCAATTTATCTGTCTTAATCTCGTGTGTACATTGCTGATATGACTGCTGGTTGTTCTTACTCATGTCAGATTGAATTACTGAATGGAGCTAAAAAGATCCTGAAATCAATGCTATTTGGAAATATTATGAGCAAGAACCTCTTACATGGCTGGGGAATTTGGCTGCTTAACCAGACCTGCCTGAGTGTTTGAAACACCCAAACCCGATGTATTTAAAAATCACTCATTGCAATCCTACATATTTCCATACCTTATTTCCCACAAGTTTTTAAAAAACCAAAGGACCATAGCGACCATCTGCCTTCAGTCTCTGATGAAAACAGATAATTACTGTGTCAATAGATCAAGGGAAAGATTTTTAAAGCATTGTTCCCTCTAGTCACTCCCCTTCACGCTACTAGATACTGATCAACTCCAGGTCGTGGACTAAGCAGAACTAACACAACTGTGTAGTCATGTACCTCCAGCAAAGGTTATGGCTATAGGCTGTAGCCAAACCCTCCATTTATGGAAAAAAATGCACCTCAAAAGTTTTTAGTCTCCCAGCACTGGTTTGGGGAAGGCACAAGGTTCAGAATGCATACCCTCACATTAGAGTCTGTGAAGCTCTAATGTTTTAGACAAGGATCATAGTTCTGCAGCTGGAACCTGGATGCTGAAATACCAAAAATGTCCCACTTGTCCCCAAGAATAACTGTTCACCTTGAATATTTTTCAGTGAAGAAAACTGTATGTGGTAAAAATTTTTATACGGAATTAATGAACCAAACTTGCTATTTTTTTTGTAATATGTGCAAAGGGACTGACTCTGGTGCCATTCAATCAGTTTTGCACTTGACCTCAGTAGAAGTGAAGATGGGCCCATGGTGATTGCACATCCAGAGGAAATTACACGCAGGTGCTTTTCAATTAAATGTTTATCCAATTAAAAAAAATCTTTATTTTTACAAACTGTCCTCTGGTACCTAGGGCTGGCTTATACAGTTTGTCTTTCTCTATAATGTATTTACTTAGAAAAATCTAAACTCAGGTGCAGCCTTTGATGTTGAAGGAGGTGTCTATATGCATCTTTACTTAGTGAATTCCTTCTGCCAAATGTGCTGAAGTACTGCAGTGTCACACTGCGAAGCACAGTCTGAGTGGTTAATAATACCTGGAGTGTACAAGGGAAAGAATGTTTTGATAGTTATGCTCACAGTTTTTTCAGGTTTTGCGCTCATATATTTACAAACCTTATATAACTTACTCGTATTTCATCAGTGTCAGCCATAATATAAATCTCCCCTGAGCAAATTATGCAATATTATCTACATAGTAAGTAAAATGTACTGATACATCTGGAAGTGTTGCCTGGAGTTTGAAACTGTTACAAGCATTATGATCCTAGACACTATTATTAACCTGTGAGGGTGTTTAAATATGTCAAATTAGAAGTCTGACAGCAGAAGATTGGTTAACTTTGCAGAAGGAAAAAGGTGTGTGTTCAAACATTTCTCCTTACATCAAAGCTTTAGAAACAGTGCTGTAGGTGGCGCCTGAAATCAGTCAGCTCAGGTCTGATGAGCTTTAAATGAACAATGAGTGAATTTCATGTGGTTGGAAGTGAAGCCATGATAATGCTGTTCCTCACTCCTCTCCCCCTGTGTGTGCTGGCACCAGCACAGCTGCACCAGCAGGTTCCCATGGTGGTGCAGCAAGGGTCTGCCTAGCCCAAGGAGAGGCCATGCCTCTAGGGATGGCTTTTCCAGGGCAGGACTGAAATGCAGTCTTTAGATATGTCTGTGCTGGATCAAGGAGGTTTCCTACCATAAATGTCAAGAGTTTGGGATGCAAAAATATGGTGCACTGAAGGTTTCCCTTTCTAAACAAGGGTGAGATTTAGGAACAAAATGCAGTATGTAGAGCAGACCCTATAATGTGACTGCCAGGTCCTACTGCCCAGTGAAGGAATGGTGTTAACAGTGTCAGACATACTCTCCTGCTGTTGGTGAGCATCTGGGGTGAACATCTAACTCACAGGTCTCTGTGGATTTGGGAGAACATGCTGGGCACAGGCTCCTGTGTCCATTGAACCTGGTGCAGGTCCCAGCAAAAAGCTTGAAGTGGGAGATGTGTTTTAATTTAGTTTTAATTATTTTATCTTCATATGACCCTTCAGGTATGCTTTTAATATTTCTTTTTAAGAAGATGTCAAAATTTTTCCCATTGAGTTAACTCTTTAAACACACTGTGAGATTCAGGGTGAGATCATGAGAGCTGCCAGCACAGATCCACAGTGCGTGGAATGAAGGTACTGTCAGACCCTCAAGTCCTATTGCACAGCATTCCCATGTGTTAGGAGCACTCAGCCAGAGGCAATCTTTGAAGGCACCGTGATTCTTCTCCAGCCGGAGGAAATATATAGTTTCTTTCATTCTCTAAGATAAATATTTCACTTATTAATGTGGCTCATAGAATTTATGACTGCTGCATCAGCAGAGATAAAATGCAGCAATCATGTACTAAAATATTGTATCTCCTGTAACAAAGCTGAGAAGAGCAAATTTACTAATTTTTCTTTTCTGTGTATCTTGGGACATGCAAAGACTTAACAG
Organism: Sakesphorus luctuosus; assembly: GCA_013396695.1. Lineage (NCBI taxonomy): Eukaryota > Metazoa > Chordata > Aves > Passeriformes > Thamnophilidae > Sakesphorus > Sakesphorus luctuosus. Next base: position 297,249 of record VWZD01006851.1, read on the forward strand.
GATCTAAGTTTGCAAACCTTCACTATGACTGTTCATAGAAGCAAATGGAGCACTGGGCCCTTACCAAGTTCAAATATTTCCCTCAGAATTAGCCCTACAGCTGTAATCTGTGAACAGTGGAGCTTGGGAAATAAAGACAACTTGGCACTCTGGCAATTTGACTTTTAATTTAAGCATAATGAGGCAGAGCACAGAAAAAAATAAAAACAAAGAACAAAACAGATTTGGGGAACATCCAGTAAAAGGCATAAAAACTACTAATCCCTCTGGAAAAAACATCAGAAGGAGAAAATCTTCCAGAAGTCCAGGAAGATGATCAAAGTATAAAGTCTCTGAGAAGTGTCTGATAAGAGTCACAGAAAAGTCAGGGATATTCCAGGGAAAGAACCTAAAATAAATTTTCTGTACACATAGTTACTTTGCAGGAGTTTGAGGAGACTCCCATAGTGGAAATCTTCCAGGAGACTTATTGGATGCTTTTTTTTCAAATTAAAAGGGAGATACCAAAGTTCGTGGAATAAATAGATAAAATGAATTATACTGTATCAGAAGGATCAACAGGAACAGACAGGATGAAGTGTTCACCATTTCTACAGCACTGTCTAATTGCTTGTTTAAAATTTGCTTGGTACCAGAGGCTGGGAGATAGTTTATTTGATACCAGCTTTCAAAGAGTTTAAAGAAGGAACTCCAGAACAGTAAATTGATGGCTGTACTGGCAAAGTGATAGAAATACTGAATTAGTGGCCACATTGGAAAATATGGCATAAATACCTGGAATAGACAGGATGGATTTTAGAATCAGAGGCAGCAAACCTCTGCCATACTAGCATAGACTGAAGAGGAGGCCAGGACTTTTCATCCTTGCAAAGCCATGATACCAGAGATAGAGGAAGGGTCTGTATAAAAGTGGGAGTTACATGGATAAGTCTGGCATAAGCATGTTTTCCACTGTAATTTCCAATGCAGGAGCCAGGAGCAATTAAAAAGAAAAGATAGCAGGTGAAAATTTTGAAACAATTTTCTTTTTTTTTTCCCTGTCATTTAATGGATAACTGAGCTGTGGTACCTCAGGACATTATGGACACTGAAACTGTATGAGAATCAGCTGGCAAAATTAATTGAGGGAGGAAAAAATAATGAAATCTCCCTAACTATAAAGATACCTCCACTGAACTGCAGATTGTTTGAGACTGGCAGAATACCCCAGAAAAATGCTGCTGCCTGCTGCTGGGAACAGAGTATGGGGATGGGAATTATAAAGGGAAAACTGCTCACCCAGTGCACCTGGATTTATATTGTTACATTCTTTTGAGATTTTAGTTACAGTCTGTCTTGCCTGTCCACACACAGAGATGTGGAGGACTGGATCAGTAAAGATATTTGGATTATGCATTCCAGCTGATTTTCAAAGGAGCTAAAAGTGTCAAATACTAGTAGGCACCTGAATAACGTATAGTAATTTGCTGTCAAAAGAATTTATTTTCCTTTAAAACACAGCATCAGCAATGGCATTTATTCAAATGGAAGGTTACAGACCTTACCTTCAAATGGTATGGAGTCTGTTATGAAGAAGTTTTGTATCAGCTGCTCTGTAGAGGTTCCATGCATTATTGGAAGTGGCAGAGCTGTGTGACAAGACAGTGCTCCTGCCCACTAGCACTGGAAGAGGGATGTCCCTGTGGGACCCCTTCTTGCTGTAGAGGTGGGCAAGGCAGTGAAGTGCATTAAGATTTGGAAACAAACCAAAAAAAGCAATGAATAACATGGATTAGGGCCCCAAACGTGTAGGCATGTAAAGCATTCAGATACAGTTAAAGCCCTGCTAATTCCAAATAAAGGTCCAAACAGACAGATTTGAGTGGAAAAATATGTATCTGCAGCTCACTAGAAAGGGAAAGCAAGAATATGTCTGAGTGACTGATGGCACCAAGGGAGCAATCAGCCTGCAAATGTTGCTGACATGTTCGAGGAGGAAGATAACAGACTGGAGAAGACAGAGAAGCAACTGCAGGAATCATGTGGAAATGGTCGACTGAGAAATGGGGCAAATGCTTGCAGAGAAATTAGAGGTAACATTTAAACCTAAAAATGAAAGAACAAACTGGAAGACTGAGCAAAAAGAGAGGAGAGCTCAGGACCACTCCCCAGAGTTGGGAAGATCATCAGATGCACCTGTTACTCGTACTCTAGATTTGTTCACTGTAGTCCTCTTTAAAATCTCTTGGATCTTGGCTTCTCATCAATCCACTGTTGTTCACACCAAAACCATGTCAGTTGTTCATTATTATGTTCCCATTCATTCCCTTTTGGGGGGATGGAGATCTCGCTTCAGTAACTGTGGAAGCCGCAGCCAACCCAGGCTCCCACCAATATAAGGGCACATTATAGTCATACTCATTATCCTCTAGTGCAGTTTTGGATTACAGTCAAGGTACTTTGCAATCACAGACTCACACAGACTATTTTGAGTTGGAAGGGACCCACAAGGATCATCAGAGTCCAACTCTTAAGTCAATGGCCCATACAGGGTATTGAAACCATGACCTTGGCATTATTACAACCGAGTTTTAACCAACTGAGCTAATCTCAATGTTCTGTGGGATACCAGCATTTCTGCTAGGAAACCTCTTGAAAAATTTCCATTGTAGAGATGGGGACAGTCATCTTCAGCTGTCTGGACAGCAGTCAGGTGAAAGCTCATTGTGACTAAATGGACAGTTATTCTCAAACAGGGCTGTTTTGGTACCGATGTACCTGTACAAGGAGGGGACACAAGAGGATCCTGACTAGATGACTTTGAATCACAGTGTGTTAGCTGTGTGTCATCCATGAGATACAAATCAGTGGAGTCTTCAGCAGGCATTCATTCACACTGGAGGCTCCTTGAATGCTTTCACCTTCACAGATAAGATACAGGTACCCAAAATTATTTAATAGTGGCACACATCTCTGAGAGAGAGGGCCCCAATTCAGACAAATATGTAGGTAAATGTTGAGTCTTGGGTATAATCTGCTGTGTTGTAGACAATGTATAAACCCCATCCACTGTGTGCTGTGTGGAAAGAGGATTGGCAGAAAGAAAAAATAACCTGAGCAACAGATGGTAGGTGATAACTGTCTGAGCAGTGATAACCTTAATCTAATTAGTTTCCTAATCAAGATGAAGAGACACCAAAGATCTGAGAGAAGGTGAGGAAGAAACCTGTAATCAATAAAACAAATGTAAGAGGATGAAAGACATGCTGATGGATAAGACACAGAAATGGAGGGAAATCACAAGAAAAATTATTGTATGTCTTGTCAATATGAACACAAAGTAGTCAGACCTTCATCAGCCAACATGCACACACAAAAAAAGTGGGCTACATGACAGAATTACACACCATTATATGGATAACCGAGTGACCAAGAAGGGTCAGCAAGTTAAGCAAAAGTATAATAGAACATAAATAAAAATGTAATATAAAATAAAAGTAAAATTGCAATAGGATATAAAAGAATAATTTTAATAGCATATGGGAATTTGATAAGAAAGAATGGTGGTAAACATGTCAAGAAAATCAATTGCTGATAAACCTCAAATGATATCTTTTCTACCTCTGATGAAAATGCACTTTCTTTTTGAGGGATTCTCAATAAAAACAGAGCACTTACAGTTTTTCTCAGAAATTCTTTTGGGTTATGTTCAATCAATAAGTTCACAATGATCAACCTGAATGCTTGAAATGTTCCCACTGACCTGCTGCACTCTTCATCGGCAAAAGAAAGATTCAAACAAAATGTTTCACTCAGTACTACAAAAAATGAGAGGTACTTTGACATGGGCAAGAGGGAAAGCATTAGCTGGCAGCCCTGGCTGGCAGAGGATGTCAGGGCAGCAAATCTGTATTGAGAGAAGACGAAATCCACATAAGTGAGGCCATCAGTGGGTCTTTCTGCACAAGGCTCTGAGCATGGCTTTGCGTAGATCTGCCAGAAAGCCTGCTCGCTGTCAGGTCAGGTTGGTTGTATTCAATCCAAATTACTACATTCTGAGGCTTGTTTCTAACTGGCCACAAGGATTTTGTTACAGAAATAATGGTTTGCTTAAGCAGAAAGACCACTTCTTTTTTAACTGGTAAAATAAGGATAGTTATTTGCTCTGCTTATCATAGCTCTGCTAGCTACAAGTTACCCCCAAGCTGACACAGGAACACCACAGGAGTCCCAACGGCACACCAGACAAAACGCCAAAGAACTAGTCCTTAATTGTGCCTTTTAAGTAATTCGTGCATTTGTTTTCAGGAGTATATAAGTTAACAGATGAAAACATAATTCTTGGATACAAAAATTACTTCAAACAAATTTATATCAGCACCTTAATATCTAGTTCCCATGGTTACACTATTAGTAAAATTCAACCCAGCACTTTCTTGCTAACCAAAAATAATACTAGCAATGAATCCAAAGAGAAGTACTTTGGTGCTATTCTCTGGTCTTGTCAGATTTTTCCCTTTGCCTTACGTTGCTGCTTTGCCTTACATTATTCCAGTCCTTTCTATGCCTGAACATGCATTTTAATTTCTAAGGCAGAAATCACCAGCAGTGGTATATTAATAGGCAGATGTCAGAAGTTTCAAATGGAGAGAGACCTACTTTCTGTGACTTTTGGGCATCAGTGCTGGAAATCAGCACTGTTGTTTGCTGTGGCTGTTTACTGTGTTGGAAGTACTAAGAATTACTTTACCTCAGAGGTATTGCAGCAATAGTACACATGCTGGACTTCCAAAATGTTCAAAAAGGTATTAAATCTTGATATCATAGAGCTAATCAGGATTTGAAATTGCGTGTGCATGCACACAAGGATTTGCTGACAACTATCCTGCTAAAATCTCTGTATAGTGCAAATCTTGGGGTTAATCATCAAGGCTCAAAAAAATATATATAGGCACAGAAATATACTGCTGTAGAAGTGAAATTCCAAAATTAACCCTTCAGTTAGAAACTAGTAGGGGTATCAGGATTACCATAGCATGGGGGCGAGGACTGTTGCAGTCGTACTGAACAAAACAGAACACATTATTGATCAAACAGACTTGATAGTTAATGGAAGATGGGATGTGCTTGCCAATATAGAGGTATTATAATGAGATATTCACAAAATGAGTTTAAAGTTCTTCTGTATTTTTTTTCAAATATTTCAAATTTTATCAAGTCTGTCATGTCAAAAGCAATGAGTTTAGAAGGCTCAAGAATCTCATAGGCTTGGTCCTAGGTGAAAGAGCAGACTTCAGTCTAACTAGAAAAAGGCAAAAGTCAAAAACATCTCTAGTGTCACCAGTCTCAGTCCCCAGGGCTCTCTCCCACCATCCAGAGCTCAGATGCTGAGGGAGGGAGGCATAGCCCCCACTGGTACCTCTGCTGCTGTTGGCTTCAGTGAGACATCAGCGCCTGAGAGGCAGCAAAGTCTTGCTGCCAAATGTCAACTTTAATGAAGAAGCAATGCAGCCGAGCAGTCTCGGGGCCTATTGTCCATTTCTCTTTTCTGCCGAGCAGAGCTGTTAGGGGATCAGGAAGAGCTATAGCAGAGATAAGTGAAGAATAGCACATGACAAGCTGAGCTGGCATAAAGATGTATGCGTGCGCCTCAGGGGCATTGAAAGGAACTATACAGAAGTCAATGCCTTTATCATCTGTTCAGAACTCGTCTTGTTTCCGTGCCAGCCCATTTGCAATACCGGCTAGCACTGCTTGGGAAATCAGATTTCGATGATTGTAATGACTTTAGTTAAGTCTTAGCATTCCAGCTCAATAACAAGGCTGCCTCCTTCTGCTTCCACCTCTCTCTTTTCAGGGGAGAATGCCCCATGTTACTGCCTTCCAGCTGCCTGTCTCCTCTGCATACTCAGGTCCTCCCCTCTGCAGGCCTTCAGATTTGCATTGCCCACTCCTCCTTGCCTGCAACACAAAGGAGCTTCAAGCCCTGCACCACTGTTTTCCTATCCCACAAACCACTCTGAGGTGCAAGCATGGGTCCCCTCATTCAGAGGAGCAGGGAAGCTGGGTGCAGACTAGCTTTGGGAAGGCTGCTGGTTTTTAAAAGGGAAATTAAACCAGTCTAAACTGTAGGTCTTCCCATACAGAACTAGCTGGAGTCCTCTGGCAGAGTTCGTGGAAGGATCCCCAGCCCTGGGAGAAACTGGTGAATCCAGAACAGATTTTAATACTTGGAGGATGAACCACTGCCTCAGAGAGGGCGAGTACAGTTCCTGCATGTCAAGGAAAGCATGGCCTTGAGCCACCTGCAGCTAATTTCTACTGGAACATTAACACTTTACACAAGATGAGAGAGGCAAGAGCCTTCCCCTTTCTCCCCCAATGCACTCAATTACTATTTCCTTGCTTGTGACAGTGTGTTTCCTAGTCCATCTCATTATCTTTCTACTCGAGTTCAGTCACTCCTTCTGAAATTTAACTTCCTCCACTAAAGTGCAAAGGGAACATAACGATCCAAGTGAAGGCAAAGGGTGTGTGAGTGTCATGCCCACAGAGAGGGGGTTGAATGCCTATAAACTGTCTATCTTAAAACACTTCTCATTTCGATATTAAATCACATTTCCTTATCATGATGCATTATATTTTGGGAATCAGTCATGTTTTGGCAGATGATGTCACAGTGGCCATGAACCTGCATCTCAGTGGAGAGATTGCAATAGAGAAATCTCACTAGTGGCTAATGATCTTATCCACTGCCAAGCAATTTCTTGAGTCTTTCAATCAGCTTCTGTAGGAGAGATTTCTCCTGCTGAACAGTGACCCAGAGCAGGCACAGGCATCTGCCTGGCACCTGTTTGAACTGCAGGTGTTTCACTGCTCCCCATCTGCCACCCAGTGTGCTGAGGGCAGCCCTGCAGGTGGAGGAGAGCTCAGCACATGTAGGAAAACTATCCCCCTGCCCTACCTCCTTTTATTTCATTTTCTCTTCAAAGTGTTTTTATTGTTCGTGTTCCTTTCACGGTGTGACAGTGAAGAAGAGGGCAGATAACAATTAGCTGAATTCTTGTAATTCACTGTCTCAGTTGCAGAGTGCTGACCTGTGCTATTTCATGTACTGGATGAATGAGTTGCCCCATTTTCCAATAATTTCCATTTTATGACTGTCAAATACCCTTAAGTAGTCATGCAAATGAAGCTGTGAACACAACAAGGATGTCATAGCAGATGTTTCTCTGAAGCAGAGTGTAACCATAGGAGGGAAAACAGTCAGTAAGGGACTTGGCTGGCCACAGTACGGGCAGCTAGAGAGGTATCCAGGTAGAGAGATTTGCTAAATTTATGGTCAAAGGAAAATAAATAAAAATGAAAATTAAAAATAAGGAAAATAAATAAGTATGAAGCTTTTCAGCTAAATGGCCATCATGCTCAAGCCTGGAGTTTGATTTCAGGGCTGCTGCTGCCCCAAGGCCCAGTTGGGTGCTGTTTGCACTGTCTGTGTGTCCAGCTCTGCAGCTATTGCAGAGATCATGTGCTGAGAAATGTGGTGATTCTGGGTGTCTGGGAGCTGAAGCTACTTGTTGTAAGAGCCCTAAGTTCTTGCAGTTTGTTAATGGCCCAAAGTAGCTGAATTTAGCCTCACAGAGAAACACATCCTAATCATTTTTTAATACACTGATCAAACTCCATCTTGAGTAAGTATTTAGCAGCATCAAGTTGGACAACTGAAAACTTTTTTGGCATGGCTACAGCTACTGAGTTTGTGCCAGAACCTCTCCTTTGACAATTCAAAACTGTCTTTTTCTTTGGAGCCTAAATGTATTCCTGGATGGTTTATATCCACTTGTTCAGGTGCCAAGGCTACCCTTCCAGCTAAACATCTCTTTCCCCCCTCTGGGATCCATTCTCTTGTGTTTATGCAGAGTAATCATATAATTCTTCAGTGCACCAATACCATAAGGCATGCAGGTCTGTTTTTCAGGCAACACTACAGGTTTTTTTAAAGGTTTTCATCTCTCTTTTGGCAAACAAATACTTACTGGCTGTGAATTTGTTAGTTTTCAGGAGTGAAACACTAAACCTGGCATTTATTATGGACTCTGCTATGGGCTTAGATGTAGAAATTTTCTCTTTATCTTAATATCTCTTGCTTCTGCATCTTGTTTCCACCTTAGAAGCCTGCAGAATTTTGCCATGTTTATCCTGAAAACAGTGGCTGGTGCACTCCCAGACTTCCCCTCTCACCAGCATGTTTAGATTTGCTTGCAATTGCAGCAGCTTCAGAAACAAGCTGAAGGCTTGATTTTAAAAACCTTCCTACCATCTTTGCAGTTGAATGTGTTGGGTGTTTGGGCTTGGAAGGTCCATTCCTTCAGCATGAACACATTATGATCATTTATGCTATGGGCTGGAGGCAGGAGTTCCTGTTTCTGAATACTCATGCCCAGCTGTCACAACATTGTCCTCCTGTTCTCTGTCATCCTTGTCATTGAAAAACAAGGCAAAGAATTAGGTCCTAGCCCCAGCCCCACTCCATATCTGCTTTCCTTTTTTCTTTATTCACCTAATTGAAGATTATTTGACTATTTGTTTCAATTTGTCTTGAAAGAGTTAGCACAGCTTGACTTTTGGCAAGCTGTCTTTTAGGCCAGCATTATCTAACCTTCAAAATGCGCCTTTCTTTGCTAATTAGTCTGTTTTCCTTCAATTTCTAAGGTCGCTGGTTACATCTTCTTCCCTTTTTCCAAGGCTTTCTGGGGAGATAGGTATTGAGGGTAGAATGAAACCGACTTTGCTACTCATTCATACAGAGCTGAAAGTATCCCTGGAACTTCATTCATCTTGTCACGATACCTCAGAAAATTTACTTCTTTGTCCAAAAGGAATTCAAAGCATGCCCTACAATTGAGTAGAAACCTCTTCAGTCTAGTTAACATGTTAGCTAGTTTCTTTAGCTCTTATCAAAAGTTTGTCCCTCTGAAATATGCGTTAAAACCTAGTTTCAGAAACATTTTTATTCATATTATCATTTTATTTAAATTGAATTGACTCATGGCCATTGAAAGTAAGATTATTTTCAGCTCTTCCTTCTCCTTACCAAAACCACATCTAAAATATCTTTGCTATTTAGCTCAGTAACTTGTGGTGAAACATCAGCTGTATATATCTCAAGCAATGTCTACCCTATGCCATTGATAATAACACTAACTCTCCAGTCTGCTGTAGCCTACACAGTATTTGTACTGAATTTATCCATTAATGGGATCTAGTACTTGTCAGTATGCTATGATTTGATATGTTTTGGCTGAAGAACAGGTTCTACAAGGAGAAGTTAACATTAAATTAGGAATCTGTAACACTCCTCTGTGACAGCATTCAAATTCACTTTCAGTGGTAAGTCCAGCATGTGAGAAAAGTAAGTGCCTTTTGGACACCCCCACAGCACCAACCAACCTGCCTGCATGAGGATGCCACCCAGGTCGTGGCCCTCAGCACACGCTTTGCAAGCATCTTTGTCATTGCTGTGATCTCTGGGCATGGACCCAGCTGACACACGGAGCTCCTAACACACATTCTGTGGCACAAAGACATGTTACAAAAAATTCCAGTGGGCTGTGACACAGTTCTCATGTTATTTTAAACTCTTCAAACAGAAAAATTAGAAGAAAAATATTATTAGAACCCAGGGCCATTGGACACCACAGGAGATGATACAGCATAAATGTAACTTTTGATATATACCTTCCTGTGGGTTTCTAGCTGTACCACCTCTCATACCTGCTTCATTATAGAGTATTTTTATCTCTTGTCATATATGATTTCAGTTTCCCCACTTTCCTTCAGTTAGTCATCTACCTCTGCTATAGCTGTTAGCAATTTGTTGTCGTGCCATTTTTAGGGATTTTTTGCCCACGTAATGATTAGGTCTGCATCCATTAATAGTTCCCAGCTTCCATATTTTTTCTGGACAAGGCACTATAAATATCTATGGCATATAACTGTCGTTGGAACACCAGAAGTCATGTTCTTTTGCAAGGAGTCATTGGGATGCACGTTGTGAGTTACCTGGCATACACTTATATGAATCTATGGTGGTCTTACATTACCTTTATCCTCAAGCTGAGATAGTTGTTTTATTAACTAAATTATTCATAGAACTACATTAATCTCAAAGTTTAATTATGGCTAATGATGAAAACTTGGAAGTTAAATGCTCCCGTGATGATACAACCCCACACAGAATTTCTGTCTCTACCATATCAAAGAATTCTCTATCCAAACATGAATCCAACACTTCAGGTCTAAAACAGGTCTCCTTAGTGCAGTAAAATTTCTCTTACAGTTCTTCCCCTGAGTGATCTTAACTGAAGTAGATTGCACTACCTTTGCTATTCTTTTCTGCATATTTACAGTTTAACATTCCTCACATATAACATTACTTCACTTTCCCAATTGTTTCCATCCTTCTGAATAATTCATGTTCTGTAGTGCTTGTCTTTGAGCAGAGCTGTCAGTCAACTGTATTTCTGTTATCCAGCTTCACATCTTGAAACAGCTCATCAAATTATTCCATTTTGCTGTCTAACATAACTCGCAAGCACCAAAATGTCTGTTATTTGTCAACTCAGCCAGGTTATGGTGAGTCTTCTCCCCCTGACTGTAACATCTCACTACCAGTTTCCACAATATGATTTTCTTCCTCTTTGCTGTCCAGTCACTGAATATTTGGTCTTCTTTTTATATTTTCTTAAAATCAGCATGTGAAATACACATATCTTTTTATATTTGTATATACATATATTCTTATTGGATTGGGCATCAAAAAGTCCATGCCTTAATAAGTCAAGTGGCCATAATTGCATCATGTCTTTTATATTATCACAGGAATGCAGTGGGAGGTCCTCCTCCTTTTTCTGCCCCTTAGCACCATCTATAAATGTTCTTAATCCTGTGCAGAGATTCTGGCTTGTCTACATTACCAAGTAAGATGATGCTAAATAAGTGAATAAGTAGATTAAAGTAGTTACTAGTGAAGCCTCTCGCATTCTCATCACGTGGGACTCTACAGTTTAACTTCAAATAAGAACTAGTTCTGTCTCCTAGACCATATGCCCCCATAATATATGCTGTTTGAAGCTTTCTGAAGGAAGATTAGCCCACAAACCTTTGCTCCTCCACTTGTGGAGAGGAAGTTCCTGGGAACATCACGTCAGTGTCCTGGAGCAATTCCACTGGGCACCTCTCTTTCCCACATAGGAGTCCAGGGCACAGAAGTCCAGATAGGATTTCATCATTCCAGCTCTCCAAGAGCACTGCCCTTGAATTTCATTACACTTTTCTCACTGATTGCCTCATACCCAACAGCAATCATGTGGTTAATGACTCTCTATGAGTACCACCAGGAATTTTCAGTCTGTTTATGCATAAATTAAGAGGCTGTGTCGTCTCCTTCAGGAGGCAGTTGGCACCTCTCTGAAGAACCTCTTCAAAGGTGGACAGGGCACCTGGCAATCTTCAAATAGAGCAACCAATAAAAATTTTTAAATTATTTCTGCCTCTTTGTATTGCACCAGAACTATTTCAGGTATTAAGGATGCTCGGCATAGTTCGAGACCTTTCTCTTAGGCACAGGTTTTGTGGTGATGAAGCCCACATATTGAGTCAGAATTTCAAGGTCCCCATTCAGCATTGAAGAGCTTTTGGAAATGAACTTCTATGTTCCTCCAGAAATAATCTGGTTTAAATGCACCAGAACTGTTTCTGTGGGTGGATCGGTAAATGGAGAGAATCGGGGGATTTGCTTCAAAATGGCACATTTGCTACAAAGCACAACATAAATGTAAACACAGAGGATAATTATCCCACTCATCAGTGCAGTCCATATCACTCAGATCAACCTCAGTTGCATGGATGTGTGCAGCCTCTGTGTTCTCTAAGAACTGTATTTGACCCTGTGTCTTCAGCCACTTCCATTCAGCCTTTCTTTCTTTCCCACGTAAAAGCTCCTGAAAGACTAGTCTTAATCACCAACATGCCCGGCAAAAACTCTATCCAGTTTACTGGATTTCAATGGGTCACGGTTTCTGTAAATACCATTTAGGAAAAAAAAAAGAAAGAAAATTAAGAACCTCTTAGGTTTTGGAACAACAGAGGCTTGAAAGCTTTTACATGTATGAGTATGGAAAGAAAAGAGCTGGTCAGCATAATTCCCATTCCATTTTTTTATTCTTTTATCAGGAAACTTGCCGTCATCACACTCTACTTGCAAGCAAACTGGGTATGTTGTCAGGAAAAGAATGAAGATGAGAGAGGAGTCCTGCCAGCGGGAATTTCTCAGCAGTGGTTTCCTGCATAGCCGTCAGCCTTTTTATAAATAGAACCTCATTTCATGCAATGATATAATATTAATCTGTCCCCATATTTGGCACAACCATAGGATCATGAACTACTTGTTTGCTAATTACCATTTGAGCTCATGCACAGAGCACGGGCTGTGATAATATTACCTTGGTCAGAGTCACAAGTCGGTCAGTGCCAGCAACAATTCAGTGTCTGTTTCCAGTCTAGGAAAGTGTTGTATCTGCATCCTTTCATCCTAGGAGGTAAAAATCTTGAGTTCTCTTTCTTATTATGAATAATTTGTCTTGTCACTCAGATCCCAAAAGGAAAACCATGTGACAGTTTCTGTTAGCTGGTCACATAAGGAAAAACTTCTTAAGAGGACAAGCAAATGTATATAAGGTATGTTTAACTACCATTTGTTGATTATTTTTTAAAAGCTTGAAAATCTTTGCAAAACTCCAACATGGAGGAGAAAGCAACTGTTAGAGTGATGAGGCACTGAAACAGGTTGTCCAGAGACATTGTACATACCCCATCCATGGAAGTGTTTAAAGCCAGATGGGATGGGGCTCTGAGCAATCCAGTCCAGTGAAAGGTGTCCCTGCCCACAGCAGTGGGGTTGGAACTCAACAATCTTTAAAGTCCTTTCCAACCCAAACCATTCCATGATGCTTACCCCATGTCTTGTAAGAATCATGGAATCATTTAAGTTGGAAGAGACCTCTAAGATCATCAAGCCCAACCATTAGTCCTGCGCTGCTAAGTCCGCCACGAAATCACAGCCCTAAGCACCACAACTACACATCTTTTAAACATCTCCAGGGATAGTGACTTCCCTCAGCAGCCTGTTTATTGGGATAAAGTAGATTTGCGGCTGTCAGAGGAGGCAGAGGCAACTCAGGCAGCAGTTTGATCAGAAGGCTATACCGAAGACAAAGGACTTTATTTTTAGTTACAGCTTCACTTCTATCTACTCCTGTATATAACATGCCAGCACACTATTGGTTAGTTAATTCACATAACATACATGGGACGATCCTACTGGTTACAAGCTATTCTACATTCTTCAGGTGGCTCTTTGGTCCTTAAGGATGCATTCATTAATTACCTCAGGCATCAGGGGATCCACACACACACTGTCACCTCCCACCCCTGTTCCAATGCTCGACAACTCTTTTGGTGAAGAAATTCTAATATCCAATCTAAACCTCCCACGGTACAACTTGGGTCCTTTTCCTCTTATCCTGTTGCTTGTTTCTTGGGAGAAGACATTGGCCCCCACCTGGCTACAACCTCATTTCAGGTATTTGTAGGAAATGATAAGGTCCCCCTGTGACCCTCTTTTTCTCCAGGCTAAACAACCTCAGCTCCCTCAGCTGCTCCTCATCAGACTTGTGTTCTGAACCCCTCACCAGCTTTCCTGCCCTTCTTTGGACATGCTCCAGCACCTCAATGTCTTTCTTGTCATGAAAGTCCTAAAACTGAACACAGGATTCAAGTTGTGGCTTCACCAGTGCCAAGTACAGGGGAACTATCACTGCCCTAATCTTGCTGGCCACACTGTTGCTGATACAAGCCAGGATGCCACTGGTCATCTTGGCCACCTGGGCACACTGCTGGCTCATGTTCTGACAGCTGTTGACCAGCACTCCCAGGTCATTTTCCATTGGGCCTCTTTCCCAAGCCTGCAGGGGGTTGTTGTGACCCAAGTGCAGGACCCAGCACTTCACCTTGTTCAGCCTCACAATTGGCCTTGGTCCATCAGTCCAGCCTGTCCAGATCCCTCTGAAGAGCCTTCCTACCTACTCTCCAGCAGATCAGCAGTCCTGCCTAACTTGGCATCATCTGCAAACTGACTGAGGGTGCCCTGAATCGCCTCATCCACATCATTGGTAAAGATATTCAGCAGCACCAGCCCCAGTACTGAGCCTTGGGAAACACCACTAGGGACTGGTCACCACCTGGATTTAACTCCTTTCACCACCACTCTCTGGGCTTGGCCATCCAGACAGGCTTTTTACCCAGGGAAAATTATGCCAGTTCAAGCCATGAACTGCCAGTTTCTCCAGGAGAATACTGTGGGAAACAGGGTCAAAGGCTTTAGTAAAGTGTAGATAGACAACACCCACAGCCTTTCCCTCATCTACTGAGTGGGTCCCCTTGTGTCAAAGGAGAGGAAGAAATGGAGTGAGCCCAGGGCTGTCATTACAAAAACAGTAATCCTGCCAGGAGTTTTCTCAAAGCAACCAAAGAGAAAATTATATGGATATGATTCTTGTAACTTTTACAGTTGCCCAAATGGTTCTAAATGATGTCAGTGACACTAGTCAGTCGTTTATCAATTTTCCCCTGCTGCTTCTCTTGAAAGCTCTTGGTTAGCTACAGAGGTGCTGGGCTGGGCTGTCTGCAGGCTCAGGAAGGCGGTGCTGATCTGATGTATCCAAATCACACAAAGAAACTGCCTTCAACTGATATAGATTTAACTTTTTCCTTACTTGAATCAAAAATTCTGTAGGAACTGATGATTTAAGTCTTTTTATTCAGATGGTGAACTTCTCAAATCCAGAAGTTTCTGAATTCATTAGAACACCATTGCTATTTAGTAGTAAAACAGTAGTGGTCTTTGTTACATTTCCATTTCATCCACATAGCCATTAGAGACAGTGGAATTTTAGAAGATACGGGACCCATGTTTGTGTTATAAAATCATCTCTTAGCAGTTTCACTGAAATTGCATAAAATCCTTCAATTTTTCTAATTTGTATAAAACTGAAAGTAATTTTCTTCTAGAGAAAAATCTTCTAATCCTCTTTAGAAGGATTTAAATGTAAAAATTTCTAGCAAGGCAGAGTAGATCTGTGGGTGGATTTCATACCTGTCTTTTCTGTCTTGTAGCTGATAATGTTTTATATTATTGAGCAAGTCTGTATTCTTAAAAGCATTCAGTGCAAAATATGCCCTCAACAAATAAAGACTCAAGGTTGACTAATCTTACTTATGTTAACCTCTACAGATAAGGTATGATTCCTTCCATAGGAAGATGTTGACCAAGTAGTCATCAAGTAGGAAGCATCTTAACTGTATAGGGAAAGGAGAAAATAATAATATTCCCACTTTGATGACTGTCTTTATGCCAAGGAATCTAGTCCAGCCACCATTTAGCTGTGTGTCTTGCTACCAAGAGGAGTCCAACTGCAATCAACAGAATGACTCTGGAAAGTTAAGCAAGTATATCAAAGCATGCAGGAATAGAATTCAGGAAAGATGAGTTAATTGGAAATCTGAGAAACACAGCTGGGAAGCAGTGCACTGAATTCCTGAGATAAGGGTCCAGTTTTTTAATTACCTAGGTGGAAACTAACAAAGTTAAATTACTTCTGGGAAGTACTAAGAACATGTCTGATCTGCTATGTAATAAAAAACCCACAGAGTGGTATTAGCTAATTATTCATGCAAAATTAGAAAAAAAAATCCCACAGCTATTGATCATTAACTGAACATTAAGCTTCTTCTCATGTTGAGGATGATTAATAAAAGTATACTGGTTTTGGTAGTTACATAGAAAAGGGAAATTCTGTCAACAGTTAGCTGGGTAAATATGAGCATTTTCATGAACACCAGAAATTTGCAGATTTGCTGCATCATTTCAGAGGAGTTCCTTGCAAGTGTGATGGCAACGCTTCTGTGTTGCCTGTGAGAAATAATCTTTCTGGAACTGTGTGTAAAACCAGCTCAAGAAAACGAGTATTTGTACAGTTTGTCTCTAAGATCTTTGGAAGATCTTAGATAATTGTGTAAATTAGTTAAGGCAGGCAGTAGGCAATTTACAATTTGTCCAGCCTGCGTGTTCTGAGTAGATCAGTCCTTATCTAATCGCCCTTGATTCTGAGTCTAATTGTCCTTGAAAGTATCATAAGCTGTTATATTTTCACACAAATGAACTGTTCAGGAAGAATTTGTCAAATTCTTTTGATGCAGCTTTTATTCTATGTCAGATGTTTTCTTCAGACATGCTTTCAAGGCTTTGTCTACAGCAATTGTGTAGCTGTCAAAAGGAAATTACTGCTCCTGAGCTCTGTTTACACATTTCTCTTCCAGTATTTCATCGTCTTGATCCAGTGTAAGTCTGTTTTTATTTTGTGGGCATTAGAGATATGCAAATTGACAGTGCTTATGCTTGTCCAGAAGAGACAAGAAACTTGTCTCAGTTCCTCCAGTGACGGCAGCTGTTGGTTGCACAAGCTACTTGGTGTATAAACTGCGGTTTCCAAACAGAGGCCTGGCTCAACAAGTGGTTAAAAGACTGAAAGCACCCAATGTGTTCCTTTGAATTAGCACATTTACCTGCAATTCAGAGCACAGTGCATCAATAAAACATTAAGACTTATAAAAGATGGTTTAGGATCTATTGTATCTCATCAGCTATACTAAGGAAGAATGGCTAATGCTGGAAATGTACTTGTTTCCAAGTTAGAAAAGGCAGTGCAGACAACTACTGAAAGCATATGGATTTTCTGATTCTCTTAAATGCAATAGAAACAGAGGAACATAATTCAACATAATCATTCAACATAATTCAACATCATCATTGTTTTTAGATTTTTCTTACGCTACTTTATTTTTATGTCCTCTCCTGCTGAAGATGACTCTATTTGGCGTAAAGTCTGGTGTTACTGGAAGAATCTGGGGGGATTTGGTCATAGGTCAACACTGAGCCTGCTGGCAACAAATGGGGTCCACTGCTCTCAAAGGATCTTAACTCGGAAGTTAGCAGAGCTCATTGGGAGAGCTTAAAACTAGATATAAAAGGGGACAGGGACGTAGCCTGGCTTGACAGAGATAAGGTGTGGGAAGGAGAGAGCTATAGCAACCACACTAGTAACAAAAGGAGGCTTCACAGAGACCATCTCAATCAAGCACAAGCAGACAAAGAGGTAACCACAAGACAGGACTATGGGTCATCCCTTTGAATCCCTACTAGGATGTTGACACAATCAAATAGTTCTGTAAAATGCCTGTACCCCAATGCACATAGTCTGGAGAACAAACAGGAGGAACTAGGGACGTGCGTGCAGTCACAGGGCTTTGATCTCCTTGCAACTATGGAGATATGGTAGGGTAACTCACACAACTGGACTGTCGTGGTGAAGGGCTGCTCACTTCTTAGGAGGGACAGACCAGGAAGGCACAGTGGTGGAGTTGCCCTCTATATGAGGCAGCATTTGGGATGTATCAAGCTCTGTTTTGGGGTGGGTGATGAACAAATCCAGCGCTTATGGGTTAGGATGGAAGGGCAGACTAATAAGGGTGACATTGTTGTGGATGTTTGTTCTAAGCTGCCTGATGAGGAAGAGGGGGATGAGGCCTTCTACAGGCAGCTTGAAGCAGTTTCAAAGTCACAGAATTGGTTCTTAAGGAGGACTTTACCCTGGCATCTGCTGGAGAAGCAACAGAGCAACACACAAACAGTCCAGGATGTTCCTGGAAAGCCTTGATGACAACTTCCTGTCATAGGTAGTGGAGGATCTCACAAGAAATGGTGTGCTGCTTGACTTTACAGCTTCAGGGGAACTAACTTTAGCCTCTTTAGGGATCTTTTTGGAAAAATCCGATGCAAATAGGTAAACAACCTTCAAGGAGGCTGCTCTCCAGTGACCACAGGACATATGTCTGAACAGCAGGGCATCTGCCAGCCCAAGTCTGTGGCCAAACCCAGGCTGGTAAGATGCTGGGTCAAGGGCTGTGATCACACTCCAGAACCCATTGGGAGCCAGGCTTGAGGTCTCCTTTCCCGAGGGCACACACATCCCAACCAAGGTGTGGGTGGCCATGTGTGCTCAACCCTCACCCCCTGGTGCTGTCCNAACCCTCCCCCCCTGGTGCTGTCCAGACAGGTGATGATGTCACAGACCCTGCTGCCCCTCCCCAGCTCGTCAGTGGGCAGGATTGGCTAGACTTCAGATGATGGAGCATATCACTTTAGAAAAAAACCCCTTGTTTGCCTGCTCCGCAAGGGTTCATTGGTCCATGACACTACCTGCTGTCCCACAGGAGGGCACTTTCCGTGACAGCCCTTAGTCAAAGCAAATTTCTGCATCTTAAAAATTAAATTCAGCCTCTTAGACATCACACAGGCTGATGAAAGAGCACCTAAACAGCCCCCTGTTGCCTCTGTCCCTGCCACAGTATGGCTGCT